>JARFYF010000007.1:30928591-30947308 GCA_030265395.1 Rhina ancylostomus | reverse complement strand
GTCCCATTCGAGCCAACTTTCCAATGCAGCCTACAACATGGAACCTTATGAAGTCAATATAGACTACATCTACCACCCTGCCCTCAATCTTCTTGGTTACTTCTTCAAAAAACTCGAATTCATGAGACATAATCTCCCATGCACAAAGCTGTGCTGACTATCACTAATCACCCAGTCTTTCCAAATGCACCTACATCTCATCCCTCAGAATCTCCTCTAGTAAAACTTACCTACCACAGACATGAGGCTTACTGGTCTATAGTTCCCAGGTTTTTCTTTGTAGCCCTTCTTAAATAAAGGCACATTATTAGACACCCTCCAGTGTTCTGGCACTTCATCTGTCACTAATGATGATGCAAATCTCTCAGCCAGGGCTCCTGCAATTTCTTCTCTAGCTTCCCCAGTGTTCGTGGATATACCCGAACAGGCCCTGGAGATTTATCTACATTCATACATTTTAAATACATTCAGCGCCGCCTCTGCTGTAATGTGAACTATTTAAGACATCCCCATTAATTATCTCAAGTTCTGACCTCTTTATGCCTTTCACCACAGTACAAGGAGAAATATTCATCAAGGACCTCTCCATCCCAGCAGCTCCACTCCAAGATGTCCACTTTGGTCTTGGAGGGGCCCTATCTCCCTGTAGAGAAACTTTCCCTTAATATACTTAAAATCTTTGGATTCTCCTTAATCTTCCCTGCCAAAGCAGTCTCATTCCCTTTTTTGCCCTTCTGATTGCCTTAAGTATATTCCTGCATGCCCCATACTCCAGTAATTCACTTGATGCCAGCTGCCTGTACCTGACCCACAGCTCGTTTATCCTGGCCAGTGCCTCAATAGCCCTCGTCATCCAGGGTTCTCTGCTCCTGCCACCCTTGTCCTTCACTCTAACAGGAACGTACAGACCTTGAACTATCATTTCACTTTTAAAAGTATTTAATGTTCACTTGTGGAGATCAGGGAGGGCTGTTAAAGCTGGTGAAGAAGGAATTTCAAAAGTTTAAAAACATGAAAAAGTGGGGAGAAAAATCAGCAATCTTTCAACATTCCCATTCCATATATTACACTGCAATGCAGATCACTAAAACAAAATTTGCATTTTTATATTTCCCTTCAGTTTTAAATGTTTAAATAGTTGCTTCAGACATTAATGGCACTTTGACACAAGTCAGAAAACTAGGCATTCAAGACCCATTTCAGAACTTGACCCATGCTTAAGCAAACAGTGCAGTACCTGGAAAGAAAGGGTCAGTGGAATGCTAAATTGTCCCCCAACTCAGAACACCATTCAAAAGCACGAATAGTCTGGGGGCTGTAGCCACATGAACACTAGGTTCTCAGTGCCATCCCAAAGGCTCCTTCTCTACTTTCAGTACTCATGGGCTGGGAATTCCCAGGAGTCAGCAGGGATATTGCATTTGTTCAAGGCAGCTTTTGAGGACATCCTTGAATCTTTTCAACTGTTCACCTGTAATCTCTTCCCATGAGAGAGCTCTTTAAACACCACTTCCCTCAGGTCATTCAAAGGCTGTGCTGAAGGAGAATTTCTGCTTTCACCCAAGATATGGTGAGTGGTCCACCTTTCCAGAACCCTGTGAACTGTTATTGTCAGAGAGCAGTGTAATAAAGCAGGGGACCTTCACTTTGTGAGTATTAAGTACAAGGCCCTTTATCTCATAGGCTTCAGCAAACTAGTCTCTCAACATGCACAAACAAGCACTGGCAATCTGGTTACTGAAGTTGGGTAAAGAGTCAATGATGACGTGGCTGAGCCGTTTCCCCATTAGTCCTCCAGATTTGGCCCATTTCAGCATAGTCCTAGCTAACAAACACTACACAATATGCCATTATGTCCTAGCTAACACTGCTTATTCCTAAGTAATTCACCAGTTGTGAAGTTCTTGGGATACTTTCAGAATACAAAATTTAATTTCTATGTTTTGCTGGTGTAGTTGCAATTTAAAATCTGAAAAAAAAACAGAAGAGGGGAAAAAAGCCAAATTTAAAAAAGGAAAAACATTTGGGATTGACAGCTTTTCCCCTCTGAAATGCAGGTCATCAATTCTTCTACCTAATCCATTATCATTCCCCCACAAAGTTTTCACCACACCTTTTTTGCTAAAAGAGAAAGCAAGTTGATATGGTTGTTCAGATGTTTTACACCTATTTGCTAATCCAGCTATTAAACAGCATCAGTCCAACACATGCCTTTTTAGATATGGTCTCAAGTATGCATCACTCCAAGCCTTCACATTTATAAAACATCTGAACTGATAGAACAATGCAAAGAATCACTAACTTTTTAAACAACAGCTGGCAGTTTCAACACAGCAGAGAGTTAGGTGATCTTTGGTGCAGTAAACATATGCCTTTCCAACACACCAGTTAAATGAAAACTTCTATGATGCTTTACTTGGGAAAGGGGAAAAAGGGAAAAAGCAATGATAACCATTGGACATGAATCATGCTCAAGATTTTTTTTTGCCATACAATGCCCCACAATACTTCGCTTGCCAATGTGTTGGTGCCCTAAATCACAAAGATGCTGGAAAAGATGCCAACCTTTGTTTTTGACCATGTTGACCCCTGCCAAAAAAAAAGGAGCCTTTTGAAGGAACTTCAAAATAGATCTTCTGGAAGAGATCAATTTGTAATTGAATTATTCAATGTTGACATCAAAAAAATGAAAGTTACACAAACATTTTGTGCATATTAGTCTAAATATTGCACATGTTAAATACTTCTGCAAGCAGTGTTACAAAAAGAAATGCATGCTCAGTTAGATGTTATTGACATTTGTTGAGACAAAAATGTTAGGCTGAGCACTCTGAATAGAGGATTCAGAGACCTGTAATAAAATTCTACACAAAAGTTTCAAACCAAAGCTGTGGGGATTCAGGGTAAACCCAAAAAGAAAACTAGCCCAAGGGTAGGATATCCAGTGATCATTTTATCTTCAAGTACTTAATTAGCTGAAAGCATCTGGGAATATCAGGGATACGAAGAACATATGGAAGTTTATTTTCCTCTTTCCCGCACCCCCCCTCCCCCCACCAATTATAAGGGGTTATTGAGTGTGTGGAAATCATGGCATACTCCACAGTTTAATGCAGGTTTTAAGTGTAAAGTAATTTGAATTCAAAAAAACTCAGATTGTAATGAGCATTGCATTTTTCAAACCAAGTTTCTATAAATTCTGCTATTTTGCACCATCAACAAAATGTCATATGCATATGAAAGAGATAGAACCTATTAAGAATATACCAGAGAATTCAGCATCTTGGAAGATGTTGGGAAGTTTCAATTAAATATAACTCCATGTCAAATCTATTAGAATCTATTGCTATAAATTCTCTCATTTCCATGGGATCATTTAAAACAAACTCTTGAGAAAAAAAAATCTTGATTATGTAATCAATCAACAACCTCCATTATCACTGCATGATGGATGGTAGAATGAGAATTAAATTGATTTTTAAATCCAATTACCTGTGTAACAAACTTATGAAAAAAAGTCTCCACCACAAAACCAACAATTACATCAGAATCTCCTTCCACATTAGTCTGAAAGATATCAGGATATAGCTGGATGACAACAATTTTGGCAGTTATCAGCTGGGAAAGAGGCATGATTCTCTTCAGTTTGAGAAACAAAGGACTGCAGATGCTGGAATCTAGATGAGGACTGCAGATGCTGGAATCTAGATGAAAACCACCACAATGCTGGAGGAACTCAGCAGGCGAGGCAGCATGCATGGAGAAAAGCAGGTGGTCAACATTTTGGATCAGGAGCCTTCAAGAATGAAGGTAGGAAAAAGGGGGAAGCCCAATATATAGGAGGGAAAAGCAGAACAGGGATAGGCGGACAAAAGAGGGGAGGCGGGGTGGGTACAAGATGGTGATAGGTAAATGCAGGCAACAGATAGTGACAGGCAGGTGCGGGGGATGAAGGGAGAGCAGATCCACCAAGGGATGGATCAGAGAAGTAGAAAAAAAACGATAGGCTAAGAAAGGGAAGGGGCATGGTGGGTGTGGAGAGGGTGGTTACTTAAAGTGGGAGAATTCAAAGTTCTGCCGTTTGGCTGCAAGGTTCCAAGATGGAAAAGGAGGTGCTGTTCCTCCAGTTTGCACTTGGAATTCTCCTGGCAGTGGAGGGAGAGGGCTGACATCTGTGATGGAGTGGGAGGGGGGAGTTGAAGTGACTGGCAACAGGAAATGCAGATGGTGGTTACGGACAGAGCGCAGGTGTTCTCCAAAACAGTCACCTAGTTTGCGTTTCCTCTCGCCGATATAGAGGAAGCCTTACTTGGAGCACCAAATGCAGTAGATAATATTAAGGGAGGTGCAGGTAAATCTGTCTCACCTAAAAGGACTGTTTGGGTCCCTGGATGGTGGTGGTGTAGGGGCAGGTGTTGCACCTATGGTGGGTTCATTGGAAAGTTCCTGGGGTGGGACCGGGATGAGTGAACTAGGGAGTTGCAGAGAGTGGTTCGGTGAAAGGCAGAAGTGGGGAGGGGAAGATGTGTTTGGTGGTCAGGTCCCATTGGAGACTAGGTGACCATTTCACAGAAAATGTGTGCTTGGTCCATATCCGCGATCTGCATCTCCCTGTTGCCAGTCACTTCAACTCCCTCTTCCACTCCATCACAGTGGTTTCCTCCCATATTCCAAAAGACATACAGGTTAGGAAGTTGTGGGCATGCTACATTGGTGCCGAAGCATGGCGACACTTGCCCCCAGAGCACTCTACGCAAAGATGCATTTTACTGTAAACATTCGATGTACATGTGACTAATATATAAACCTTATTAATTCACCTGGGGCCACCAACAAACTTTGGCTTTGAATTCTAAGCAAGTGTTTCAAGATATATTACATGAACAGAACCCAGTTTTAAAATATCCTTTTCTAATTGGATTTCTTTTGATATCCACCAGCCATACAAGAAAGTGTTTGACTGTGATACAAAACTATAATTTGTGGAGTTAGAAACATGTTCATTTTAAACACAGCAGCAGTTGCTCAATACAAAATACACCACAGAACCTTAATGCTACTTACCGCTGGGGAAGAAGTCGATCACTGGCCAGATAACCTGATTTATGGACCTCTTTGTTAAAATCTGCATATTTGGCTTGGACAGCATAAGAAGCAAGCAGGACTGCTGTTTCTGGTGGACAGTAGATTTCATCATTTAGAATACCCTCCTTTACTTGCAAGAAGAATAGACGTTGTGTAATTTCTTGGATCAACTCCTCAGACACATCTTCTGGAAAGAACTTTGCCCTAAATTTAAACTGTAGTGGATTCTCTTTTCTTACATCCTGCTGAGTTACCTAGAATATATGCAAATTGCAAAAAAAAATGGTTTCTTGATTTCAACAGATAGAACAGAATAATTTGACACTTCAGTTAAGCTCGTACAAAAAAATTTGAGGGGCCCCATACATAAAATTTGAGAAACCTTCCTTGTATATCATTCCAATATTTGTACTTCACACAAAACCTACAATGATGTGCCTGCTGAGTCACCAGGCCAAATTGTACAAACAGAGGTGAAATGAACAGCATTCTCTAGGTTAAGATACAAAGCAATGCAATTCACTATTATATGCAAAAAAAAAGTCTTGGAAAAATATACAAAACAGAATGAAAGTCATCATGTGCTCGCACTTCATTAGAATAATAGAGGGAGGAAGGTAATGAGTAGCTCCGGCTACACCACCATTTTTTGGTTAAGTCCAACCAAAAACAGACTTTGCTCTGCAACAAAGCAAATGTACAGCTTCCCAGAATGCTTCCTCAGCTACTCACAAATGGCCACTTGCGCAAGGAAACAGAGACCATTGTGTCTGTGCAAACATGAGGCGGGGAGAGAAGTGTGTCCAAGAGAAAGAGATGCAGGACATCCAATACCATTGGAATCTGGTACATTTTGAAACCAGGAGGTTGTAGAATAGGAATCATCTTCTATTTTCAGATGAATGAAATCAACTTGGGCAATCTCAATCTAACTCATTGCAAGCAGCTGTGTACAGAACAGTCTCTAATTTGGCAATCTTACTGAGGATGGCTAATATGGTAACTAGAATAATGTCACACTGATGCAATAAATTTCTTAAATTTATACAACAATATGGTAGAACAGAGCTTTACTCTGGCTATGCTACATCTAAGTTAGGAATTGGTAAATGAATGCCTAAAATGGAAAGTTTCATTTCTCCTCTTGATGAGGAAGTCTTCTCCATTATCCACCTTCTTTCCCCAGTCCTTGCCCTGAAAACATACTACTTAGTTTGGGTCATGCATTAATATTTCACACAAATCTCAAAAGACATTCACCATCCCATAAATACCTGGTATAAAAATTAATCTTTGATTGTGAATGGAAGTAGCTTTGAGAGCAAACTCTGAGTTATCAGCAAAGCAAGCTGGAGTAGTTGCAAATTTCACTTTCCATGACATGGGACCATTCTTCTGCTGTACAATGCTCTCATTTCATCCAGAGAAGAACTGACAAATTTTCATACAATTAACTCATGCAATTTTGCATTTCATTCAAAGATAAAGTCTAATCTTGGAGCCCCTATGGACAACAATTTCATACTTTTGGGGTGGGAGGGGAATTTTTTTTTAAGTTGCTAAAACCAAATCCAGTCTCTTCCTTCTTTCTTCCTGCTCCCATCCCCAAAGATGGGCCTATACACAAATACTAGCTAAACAAAAGCAGCATTGTGATAGTAATACATTTTGGAAAAGTCAGCATAATGCTGAAGTATAACTCAATAAACCCTTTCTATAATCAAGATTTAATAGCAATAGTGATAACCAATTTAAAATGAAGAGGGTCTTAAAACACTTAAAATAGTTATAGCTTATTGCATACAAGCAACATTCAATTTAGAATATCTACTTCAGGTAAAAGATTGAAATTATTCAGTACCATTTGTAATGAACGATTTCATAATACAGACAAACCTCTTAAAATTTAAACAAACTAATTTGGTGACAGAATGGAAGACAGAATAAAAAAGGGGCACCAGATTTTAATTAAAAGGCAAGTATGTAAACTGATGGACAGGAGGAACCACAGATTTCAAGAATTATTCTGTTGGATTGTAGAAGATGGGAGTTTTGGTGGAGATGAAACCGTCTGAGCCTGGAAGGTTACTGAATCCAGTGGGCCAAGATCACAATTAAAAGTATACATCAGAAACTAGTAGAACTCCGGCTTAAAGGTGTATTTCTGCTGTTCATCCAGTAGTTTTCCACTAATGAGGCTCATTTTCCAATAACCCTCTGATTTTACAAGATTTCCAACCTCAACATTTGTGGTATTACTAATTCAACCCTATCAGGGAGTGTTTTAACAATAGGTAAAAAAATATCTTGTGAAAATACATCAGACTCCAAAACATTAAGAGTTCAGCAAATGATATTGGTGTTAAACAAATCGAATCCATTTCAGATTTAAGGTTTACCTTTAGAACTCGCACTTTACATCTACCTTGACAAGGTTCCTCAAGGTAGGTTGGTCAACGGAATCCAGGACAAGGTGGCAAAGTGGATCCAAAACTGGCTTAGCAATAGGTAGTAGAGGATGGTGGTGGTAGACTGTTTTCCTGACAAGAGTCAATACTGTGACCATTGATATTTGTGATGCACAACAACAACTTGGATGCAAATGTAGGAGATATAATTGGCAAGGTTGCAGAGTACCCAACAATTGGTTTTGTAGATAGCAAGGAGGGTGGTCCAAGGCTACATCATGATATAGATCGGCTGGGAAGTTAAGCACAGCAATGGCACATCGAATACAAATCCTGACAACTGCAAGGTAATGCATCTTGGGAGGGCAAACAAAGGTAGGATATTATGGAGTGTTGATGAACAGGGTGACCGTCAGAATCAAGTTTATTATCACTGCCATGTCATGAAATTTTGGGTTTTGCAGCAGCAGTACAGTGCAAGGCAAAAACTACAAGCTACAAAAATAAATAGAGAGGAATAATGAGGTAGTGTTCATGGACCATTCAGAAATCTGATGGTGGAGGGGAAGACGTTGTTCCTGAAGCATTGAGTCTTCAGGCTCCTGTACCTCCTCCCCAATGGTAGTACTGTGAAGAGGGCATGTGCCAGATGGCAAGGTCTTTAAATGATGGTTGCCACCTTCTTGAGTTACCACCTCTTGAAGATGTCCTTAATGGTGGCAAGGTACCTTGTGGTACAAATGCACAAATTCCAGAAAAATTGGCAACGTGAGTAGAGGGTGGAGGCAAATGGGATGTTCACCTTCAGTGGTTCTGGCACAGGATGTGGGAGCTGGGGTGTCATATCACAACTTTCTAAACCATTAGTTAGGCCATACCTGAAGTTATATGTGTAGCTCTGGTTGTCACACTATAGGCAAGATATGATTGCACTGAAGAGGGTGCAGAGGATGTTACCTGGAAAGAACATTTCAGTTGGAGTGAATGAATAGGCTGGGATTGTTTTCCCTGGAGCAAGAGGCTGACAAGTGACCCAAAAGTAGTAAAACAAATTACTGGGGGGAAGAAAGAGGCAGATGACAGCAATGGTTGGGAGTACATTTAATGTTCACACTGACCTTGTGCAGATGCCTCTTGATCCCCAAGTCCAATAACAGAGTGGAGTACCAGATGTGCTGGCACCTGTCACTCAGTTTGTCCTAGACTCAACAAGCCCCTGGAAGTCCAAAAAAAATTTACATGCAAGTAATGGAATGATGCCAGATCCCTTCATATTGGGGAGGTGATACAGGAGCCTGAAGACCCACACTTAACATTTCAGGAGCAGCTTCTTCCCCTCCACCATCAGATTTCTGAATGGTCCATGAACACTACCTCATTATTCCTCTTTTGCATTATTTTAGTAACTTATAATAATTTGCGTGTCTTGCACAGTACTGCTGCTGCAAAACAACAAATTTCACAACACATCATTGATAATAAACCTGATACTGATCCTCCAACCACAACCATCTCTGTTTGGCCCAATGCCTGCAGCAAACATTATGGAAAACCCCATAAATACCAAAGCACCAAATGACAAAAATGCTCCAAATACTGATTAAACAGAGGCCTCCTTGTCACTTGTACCTGATTGCCAGTGGATCAACATCTGTCAAAATACAAGATTTTGGTGTTTACAAGGTACAGTAAAAACACCAATAATTCAGCACCCTTGGGACTTTACTAGGGTCAGACTTGCAGATTTCCCAGATTATTGGATGTTACTCCAATATCCAAATATACTTATTTCAATCTACCTCCACCTCCCACCTGACTCCTGGGGTTCCAGATCCCAACCCCTTCCCAGGCTGCACACCTGACCCTCCAAACAGCAGCCAGAGTTGTATTCTAGACTCCCGGCTCTAGCTGCACATCCAGCTTGCTCTCTGGACCCCAGGATCCCACTTTGGGCTAATGAGTGAGCCAGATACCAAACCATCAAGTTTTCTGAACAAATGGATGCTGGATTATCAGAGTTTTACTGTATATTGCAAATGTGCACCCCCAAATCACCAATATACTTTCAAAGCTCATTGACCAAATTCTTTCCACCCTTAAATATTACTAAAAAGTACCTTTTTGTTCAACTTCAGCCACGTGGTGTAACCTTTACTGTCTACGTACTGCAGGCCAAAAAACCACACTTCTCTTAGACCTACAGTCTTTACAACCTAAGAAAGAAAATCCATCAATATAATCACACTAATAATTAAACAGTGTTACCTTTGTACCAAAGTTGAAGATTAGCTAATAACCAGAAGCCATCTTATTCCATTTCATAACACAAGATTTTGTTATTTCTTTTACCAAATTCTTTTAGCATTAAAATCTTAGCTATCCACTGAAAAGCAAAAAGAAACTGCAAATGCTGGAAATTTGCTGGTCTAACAATATCCCTGGAAAAGTCAGCTGTTCTGATGAAATCCAGACCTGGAACATTAACTTTTTCTCTAACAGTGGATGCTGCCTGACCTGCTCAGCATTTCCAGCACTTTCTTCCCCTTCTCTTCAACCCACCCCCCCCCCTCCACCTAGTCCTACTGGAAAATATCGCTAAGAATAAGTTTCATTTTGCTTTCTAACCAGCAATGGAGACTGTACCACCAGCAATGGAGACTGTACCAAATGGTTGAAGCAATAAAGGAACCAGATAAGGCCATTTAAGCCAGTTCCATCATCTAATGGGATCACTGAATGCTTCCTTTTTATTCATTTACTCATGTACACCACTTAAGGGGAATGTACACAAAAAGACTGGTTATACTCTCATTGAAAACTATTGCAAATACTATCATTTGAAACCAAAGAAAAAGGAGCAAAGAACTGTACAAAGTATGAATGTATGCAGCATCATGTTTCTATCCTCACCACTTCAACTGGCAAAAGGTCAAATTCCTACTTGTGCTGACATTTATTAATTGCTTCACCACCCAGCCCCATTTAAATTATATTGGGGCTAGCTTAAATATCCCCTTCCTTTACACATTTTCCCCTAACCAATCTTTTGTAGACAAGAACCAACTGCAACATCACACACATACCAAGCTTTGACCCTCATCACTAACAATAGCAAGTTATGTCAGAACATTCTCTGCACATTAGCTTTATAACACCACTGATCTTTTTCCATTCCCTTATCTTTAGTTCCAGGTTCATTCTTCAATTCCCTCTTCAGCCTTTTGAACTTCACACTAGAAATTGACTGACATTTTAACTGACCAGGCAGTTAATCCTGTCCAGCCAAAGCCTGTAATAATGTTCCATTTGCCTGCCAACATGGTCTTGTCCTTTCTCAAGATTTTGAATTTAAATCCATTATCCACAATTGCATGTCTCTCAACATTCTTGCATCACACATCTGCCTTTACATGACAACCAAGACCCTTGTCCTCCATTCCTCAGATCTTAATGCAATCCCAACATTCATGAAGTGATTCAGCAGTCTTTGCTCTATTTTGAAACATTCTCATTAAATCTACTTGTCTTGAAATAATCTAAATTGTTTGACAGTAGTTTGTTACTTCTACTTTTCCCCATTATTCAATACAAATGGGAATTGCAGTGTTAAGCTGAATAGCTTTGGAACCAAAACTACTTCAAAACATTCAATCACACTGAAATACAAAATTAGGCTGCACACAAGAGTGAACTGTAAATAATAATGAGCTTACCTGGTCAAAGAGCTGCTTGCCAGTTGTATTTGGCTGGATGGCAAACTCGAGCTCTGCATCCATGGTGGTAACCCGTACATTGATCTGTTAACAGGCAGAAAATTAAAGCTATTGAAGTAATGCATTTAATGTAGGCACACAGACAAAGAGAAAAGAGAGAGGAGAGGGAGAGAGGGAGAGAAAAGAGACACACCCACATAGACAAACAGACAGACAATAGAGGAGAGAATACACAAAAATACGAACTAATCTTGCAGTCTGGTAAGACACCAGCATTTTAACTCTCTCCCACTTTGAAACACCAGAAATTGCCATTTGTATACTGCCTCTATCAAGTATAATCATTATAGTCCCAGAAGAAAAATATTTTTGAAGTCAAACCAAAGCATCAGGGGATTCCATTCATCCATGAAAATAAGCAGCAGCACATGACATGCCAATTACTTGTTGGGTTACGAAAAGAAAAACAACCTTACACACTTTCAAATCTGAGAAAATCAGGACATTAGTAATTCCGAATCAGGATCCAGTACAAGCAACATTCTCTGGACATCTTACAACAGTTGTGGACATTTATTCCTCATTACAATATTTTAGTATACTCCTTCTAGATTTTTACCATCTCTATTCTGCAAGCTTATTGAACAATTTCAAATTATCAATCTAGCAAATTTTGAAGATCCATGATACAACTGGGAGCATCACACAGAAATATTATATTCTTTCCAAAATAACCCATTTACTTTATGACTAGACACTTTAAATACCTTGAGTCTCTGCAAACCAAAAAAATGTACCAAAGGTAGCACCCTTTACGTCAAGTACTCCTATCAACAAACTGCTGTCGGCATTAATGACCTCCAATTTTAAAAAGTGGGAAATTTCAAATGCTGGGTCTCAGGTTGCTAGGTGCACGGAATACAAAACTGCACCATAGCCAAATACCATTGTACATAGAACTGAAGACTACAGAGAACTTCAGGTTTTAGCAGATCCTGCATGATCTTTTGTGCCTGTTTATTCATGCACTGTATCCACCGATTCAGGAACTCCAATTCCCATTCTTCCAAAATTGTGCCTGGTACCTGGAGTGACAGGTGTCAAAGTTGGCTATTTTTGTTTTAAACATCCCACTTTTCTTCTGAGAAAATTAAGCAATTTTAATACCAAAGTGTTTTCAACTATTGATGACTTAATGTAGCTTTCAATTCATGTTGTTTTAAAAAAGGTCAAAGGAAAAAATGGGCACACAGACAATCTTCACCTTAAAAGAAGTGTATTCTCCCCTTAGTTCTACAGTGTTTGGATTTTAAATGTTAACTTGAAAAGGGGAGGTGGTAGAAACAGATACAACAGCAAAGCTCAAGAGGCATTTAGACAGTCATGAACTATTTAGAGGGGGTAGGGACCACATGCAGGCAAATAGGATTGGGATTAGTTTAATTTGGCATCATGGTTATTGCTGACATGGCAGGCAAAAGGTCCTGCTCCTGTGCAGTACATTTTTTTAAAAATGGAAAGTACAACAGTCAGCCACTTACCTCTTCGAGCCTTCTCAACAATTCAAAATAAATGGCCATCTTTCTACTCTACACCATTTTCCTGAACTGTTCCCATACCACTCACTTGATTCTCTCATTATCCATTTTAAACAAACTCAATGATAGATTTAGAGGCTCCATCTCTCACCTCATGCCTATGTCTTCTTGTTTTAGGCACCCCCACCATGGGAAAGAGATTCTTACTATCTACACCACCACCCCCCACCCCAACCAATAATTTTGTACATCTTTAATCAGGTCACCTCCTCAGCTCTAGGGAAAACAAACTCAACCTCTCATTATAACCAAAATGCTCCAATCAAGGCAATATCTAGGTGAATCTCCTTTGCACCCTCACCAGCACAATCATTTCCTTCTTATGGTGTGGTAATCAAAACTGCACACATTAATCCCAATGTTCTATGGAGTTCTAACATGATATCATTGTTGTTATATTCTGTGCCATAGCAGAATAGGATAAACCTTCCATATCCCTTCTTCACCACCCTATTTACCCATGCTGCTAATTTCTACAGCCTTGTACCCCAAGGTCCCTTGATGAAAAGGGACCTCTATTCAGCAACACTCCACTGGGCCTTATTTGCTGTTTAAGTCCTACTATTATTTAACCTTCCAAAATGCATCACTTTGTACTTATCAGGATTAAATTCCATCTGCCATTGGTCCAGCCAGCTTTCCCACTGGTCATCACACTATAGCCCAAGACAATCCTCCTTTTATCTACAAAATTATGTTTTCTTATCATACCTCCTCCTTCATATCCAATCATTAATGTACATCACAAACAAGGATCCCAGCACCAATCCTTGTGGTACACCTCTGGTCAGATTTCCGACTAGAAGCAGCAAACTGCCACAACCATTCTTTGCCTCCTATTGCAAAGCCAATTCAGGTTTCAGTGCTGTTGATGAAGATACCTAGGTCCCTTTGAACAATGTTACTTGCTCTCACCACTTTAAAAGCTTTTGTTTTGTGCACCAAAACTTCACATTTTTCCCCATACTGCAGCTATCATGTTCTTGTCCACTCCCAGTTTTATACCTTGCTTGGTTTTGTATCAACAGACAATGAGTAATGGACACCAGTTTAAAAGAAAAAGCCTTCAAGTAGGTTGGGACAGGAATGGGATTAGATTATGAATTTACAGTAACTTTCACTCAGTTGTAGAATCCTGTGCAACAAAAGCATACAACATGAAAGGAGTTCACTAGTACTTACACAAATCATTTCTCAAAAGTTGGAATTTAAGGACTGCTTCATGCACAATTAGTATTAAATTGTGTACAACATACTAAATTAATACAAGTCATGATCCAAGGACGTATGAGCTGTCATTATGGAGAAGATAGAAACGTCAACAGTCAAGACAAAACAAGCTTTTACTCTGGAAGAAAATTTTTTTCAATATGAACCAAAGGATTCTGCAAAAAAAAAAAGGACATCAGGCTCAGGAATTGCAAGCCAGAGTGATATGTGAAAGCTTTTTTTAAGTAGAAAAAAGGTCTGTAAAATGACCGCCATATATAATAATCATGCAGCATTATCAGTGGGTCACGTTAACCATTGCAGCCTGCTAAGATTTTTTTTGGAAATTTGGACCTGTTCCACAATTCTGCTCATCTTTTTAAAAGGTAGTATTATATGTTAACAGGTAATCTTTGTCTTGCTTAAGATTGATTGGAGTTCAAACTGACATTAAATAAAGACAAAGACAATGGGAGGGTACAAATGGAAAATAAACAGTGCTCCAGGGATTTTATAATTATTGGTATTACCATTACATCAGGAATTCAGTACTTGAAACCCTGGATTACTACTTTGTAGTTTGGAAGCTTCAATACTACACTCATCTCACATCTTTTTTAAATTCCCCAAACAAAAAGGATCTCCATAGTACTTGAGGAAGTCCATTCCCAGGTTTGATTACAACTTTTCTTATTACCTCTCTGATGTAACATTGACTTCCCATAGAAAATAGTTTTGATCTCTGCCTCACTAGTTAAGTTTGAGAGATTGGCAATTCAACTTTTCCTTTGAAATTCACATTTTGGATGCACATGCTAGACAAAACCAGAATGGAAAACAAATGTAGCAAAACAAGTGGGATTTGTTAAATTGCCAATATTTCTGCCAAACCACATTAATTTCAGGATAGATTTTCTAATTCACTACATTACATTCAAGTTAATATTACTCACACCATAATCAGAGTGCAGGCCAAAACAGTGAGAGAAATACAGCTGCAAATCAACTTTCTCAGATATATCTGTATGCATTAACATGCTTATCAAAATGCAACCCTGCATACTGCTGAGACATAGGATATAAGAAATCAATATTTGTCAAAATAACAAATCGTACAACTTGAGACAGGATTATGCTTCTAAAATAGTTAATAATGTTGACATTGTTCCAAAATAATCTATAATTAGACTTGTACTATAATAAAGGATTATTGCCTTACAAGGCAGTTTAGATTCCAAGGCCGCTATTCCAAGGACCAATAGGGAATCCCATTTCCCAGTGCATTTTTAAAAACAGCCTTTGGTTTAACTAGGGAAGCCACTGACCTTTTATTGAATTAAATCACATTGGGAATCATGTTGTGTTAGGAATGACTGCAAGAGGATAAAACTTAATATTAGTATATCACTACCTTGAAATATAGTAAGTGTACAAACATTTTGCATACAAGTTCACATAAGCAGCCAATCAATAATTTCAATCTTATAGGAGTACAGAAGTTGAAATATCAAAATAAACACCAGGACAACTTTGTGGTCTCTGATTCACATACCAATATGCTAGTATTCACTTGAATAGTGAGATTTAACAATCCCCAAAAAATGCAGCCTTCCTGCTATACTGCACTTGCAATTTCTTAATCACACAGAGTCACAGACAGAAGGCAGCCCTTCAGCCCACCATGATCACACCAACCATTGTATCCATCTATACCAATTTTATTTATCAACAGTCCATGACCTTCCATTCCTTGGCAGTTCAAGTGCTCATCTATATACTTAAGTACTGTGAGAGTGTGCCTCCACCAGATGTTCCAGATTCCAATCTCCCTCTGAATGAAAGAAATCCTCCTCAGATTCTCTCAACCCATTAGCCATCATCTGAAACCCACGTTCATTAGTTTTAGACACCTCTGCTACGAGGAAGAGTTGGATTATGTGCCCACAACCTAAATGTAGGCAAACTGGTCATAAATATAAATGTTTCTATACAAGGCAATAAAAATATAGATGAGTAGCAATGCACCTTCAGTCTTCCATTCTCATAATTCTGCATGTGTTTCTTTAAAGTTTCTAAAATGGTGCAGATTTGCAAGAACGAGGAGTTTTATTTGACTTCCTCGATAAGGGAATGAGTCAGGGAACATCAACTCACTTTCTTTTAAGAAGTTAAATTGTCTTATTTTCCCTCCCCCAACTCTCAGCAGGACACCTACATTTATTCAATCTTTTAACTACTTAGAGAATTCTAGTTCTATGGACAATTTAGTTCTATAGAAATAGAAGTCTACTTTTTCCAATGTTGAAAGAAATGCAAATAATAAAAAGATGAGGAGAAATAATCTAGTTGGATGATCAAAACAACACGAGAACATAGAACATTAAGCACAAACTAGTGCCATGGTAAAAATGGAGTGTACTGTGCAGTACTTATGAATGCAATTCAAATTCACTTCAATTTACCATGAGGTATTTAACAGTAATGCTCGAAAACTTTTCTTAACCCTCATGCTCCTAACCCTATTTGAGGTTTAATTATGGCAGCTGTAAAGAAAAAGGAATACCTCATTTCTACCTCTCCCTTTAATCCCCTCCCACAGGCTGTTCATATCCAAGACTATCCCTCCCCTCCCTTTAAGATAACAATTATGAACCAGAGCTCTTTTAGCTAGTTGTCCCAAAATCTACATTTGCTCAGTGCCAGTTTATATTTAATTGTATGAAGGATGTTGGGATAATTGTTACTATACAAATGCGAACTATTGTGAAAAGCTCCACAATGAAAATTGATCCATATTTGCATGTGTTTTTGTACAAAGGATGACCAAACACTTTAGCTAGCAATAGCTATCTTCATCGGTGTTTGAAGCATGTAGACATTCAGTGTTTAGATGATAGAATTTTGGAATTTTTAGATGCATGGACTACAGGCACTTGACTCCCAAGACATTTCTTGGGGCAGGTCCATAACTTCTTACTGAAGAACCTTCAGGTGGAAGCTGTGATGGAGAAATAGCATGCCAAATCTCAGAACTGAAAAGATAACTAGGGAGAACCCTATAAGCACAAGAGCAAAGTGTGTTAAAGGTACTCAAGCAGCATTCACCCAATGTTTAAGATTGGAACCACATTTTTTTAAAAAATATACTACACAAGATAGGTCATCAGTACAATTCCATATGTGCTGTGAGTAAATACAAGCATGCCTGAAATCCAAGCTTGGATTTCTGACAAAGGAGGAATTGAATGCTAATTACCAGGAAACTAACTCAGCAAATGCAACCAACATCTAATAGACACTTCAGGAAAAATACTTAGGTATGATAATCAAAATTCTGACCTATAATTATAGTTACCTTACAATCTTGATAGAGTTTGGATTTTAAAATATAGACACAAAAATGCCTTGACTTTTGTGGGATTGCACAAAATAATATGAATGACTCACAAATTATCCAGGTTCTCCAAGATTTCCTAGGGAATTGGCTAGAAGGATAACAATGGATTGTTTGCCCTATACTGTGAATTGTGTTTAAAGTATTTATCATTTGAATGGGGTCAAGCTTTCAGAAGCCTAATGGAATTCCAAGTCCATAATGGTGACTTACTAGAAACAGTTAAGACAGCAGTACACATTCTGCTATAATTCCAGGAACAGCTTCTGATGAAAGTATCAAATAACTAAATGTTTACATGTATATGAATTTTGCAATCAGTACAAAAGCTATACACAAAACAAATATGGATCAATTTTCATTTCAGAGGCTTGTTTTAGTCAGGCACTTTAAATGAAACCAGTTCAATGATGTTACAATGCACACAAGTAGCTACACAAGCCAAGACCTCAGCTGAGCCCTCGTCTTTTAGTCAGTTCTCTGGGGAAGTAGTGCTACAAGAAGCCGTAATGACAAGGCATAAGTATCAAAAGGTCACTAATAAAATAACGGAATTCTTACAAGAACCTAAAAAACTGATAACAACTATGAGAATACAGCTTACAAGATTTAGAAAAACTCAAGGGTACAGGTGACCCTCACATACAAGTGGTTGCATTCCTAGAAAGTGGCCCATAATGCAAAGCTGTATCATCTGTGCATGCACCAAGACATGAGAGTTGAACAAAAAAAATCACCTGCCACAAATTCTGGTGAGAGAAAATGTTATTCTGCATCTCAAATTTTTGGTTGGTGAATGTGAATTCTATAATCACTACCCAAATTTCTACTACCTGAACTGCTGCAACACTGTCACCTGTGGTGACAAGTCACATAATTCAACTACCCAGCTCCACATCAATTAAAAAAAGAGACATACAGTTTAATGTCAATATATGTTCTACATTGCATTCATTTCAGTCACAGAGTCTAAGGAAATTTTCAAGCCCCAAGACAACGTGGAAAAGACAGAGGCTAATTCCTAGTCTAAAATGTCCAAATTACATGAAAACATCACAGCCATCTTGAAGGAAGATACACAAGAAACCAAGGATTTGAGGCTTAGTAGCTTAGGCACAAATTCAAAAAAAAAGCAAATCTCTTACTAAAATACTTGCCTAAAAGTGAATTTCCTTCAGAATGTATTAGTCATGTTGTGAGGACCTGCCACGTCTGCAGTTCAATCTCAGAGGACATTGTATGCAATTGCCAGCAAAACTGCAAGAAATTTATAGATGCCAAAAAGAGGAAAAACACTTCTTTTTAAAAAA
>JARFYF010000007.1:30907901-30918330 GCA_030265395.1 Rhina ancylostomus | reverse complement strand
TAAATTTCACAATGTATGTCAGTGATAATAAACCTGATGATTCTGATAAACGTACATACCAGGCAAACTTTCAGTACTGTTAGGCAAGTATGCTGCACTCAAACGGCCATGCTTGGACATGTGGTTTGTTCTAGAATGCATCTTCAGTACTACAATAACTATCATAATAAATTTCCATGCCAGCACTGCACAACCAAAAAGACAAAATATACATTCCAAAATAATAGACAGACTAAACAAGCAGTCTGCTGACTTAGCCACCTTCAACACCATTCCAAGGAATTCTTTGTGGAGTTGTCCCTATTGATGGAAATTCATTTGAGCCTCTGTAAATGCTGCTTATCCTTAAGTTCATGACAGTAACTAAAGAAATTTCTAGATCATACATGTATGTGGTTCACAAATTATAAATACCCAAAAATTCCCAGTTTTTACTGTTCATTTCTACTAATCAAGAGCTCATCTACAAATGCACTGTAGATTATTCACTTAGGCCACTCTAGCAGCACCTCCCTAGCCCACCCCCCCACCACCCCCCCCCCCAAAAAATCTCTGCCACCAAGGATGAGGGAAGGGTGCAAGATTTTCACAGTCCCAGGTTCAATACATACCTATTACTCAATCATGTGATGTGACATCCTATACATATTATGTCTTTATCAATAGATACACACCAAATTCAATCCTCACGATTCACCTGGCAAAATTCTAAAAAGCAATTGATGTTATGCAAATAGGACTTAAGATGCATCAGTGCTGGTCAAGGATTGAGAACTTCAAGTTCCTAGTGAACAACTTCAAGTGAACATCACCAATAGCCTGTCCTAGTCTAAGTGAACACCATGGCCAAGAAAGCACACTAACACCTCTACTTCCACAGGAGGCTAAAAAANNNTCCATATTCACCCTCAAATTTCTATAGATTCACTATAGAAAGCATTCAATCTGGATGCATCACAGGTTTGTACGGCAACTGCTCAGCCTGAGACAGCAAGAAACTCCAAGAGAGTTGTGGACACAGCTCTGCACATCATGTAAACTAGCCTCCCCTCCATAGACACTATCTACACTTCCCGCTGCTTTAGTAACCAGCATAATCAAAGACCCCACCCACCCCAGACATTCTCTTCCCCCCACCCCCCAATTGGGCAGAAGCCTGAAAGCACATACCACCAGGCTCAAGGACAACTTTTATATCACGGTTTAAATAACACTTATAAGACTATTGAATGGTCCCCTCATATGATGAGATGGACTCTTTACCTCACAATCTACCTCATCATGATCTTGCACCTTACTATCTGCCTGCACTTTGTGTAACCATAACATTTTATTCTGCATTCTGTTATTGCCTTTTCCTTGCACTACCTCAACGTACTGATGTGATTAAATGTTTTATTGATGGCATGCAGTGAAAAACAGTGTTTTGCTGTACCTTGGTACGTGTGCCAACAATAAACCAATCAAGTTAAACAGTTCAGTTGTGAATAAGATTAGAACTGTGCTATGCAACTGCAGAATTAACAGTTAGTATTCGTGGTATTGAAACAAGACCAATTTTTCCTCAAAGTAAAATCTGCCACTTTCAAACAAAATGCCTTTGCCTTCCATAAATAACTTCATGCACAAGTATGGCCAAAGTATTCAATTACCATTTGATGAAGAACAAAATTTCAGAAGCAAATCCAACTCCATGCAGAGTCAACATTAACAAACCCTGGCAGAATTACCGTGCAACTGTTGCTCTTGATGAGAGGCACCTGTTTTTACTTAATATGTACCTTAAAACACTTTAAACAGAAACAATCAGACTTAGGATGCAGGCAACAAACCATTGTACTTGAAATCGTGAACAATCAGCCAAGTTACATCAACCACAAGAGTTCTATAGTATAGTAGCTCAGTTGAAAACTCACCCAAGTTAGAGGTTCTGGGCTCAAGTCCCACTACAGAAAAGCTAAATATGTAGATCAAGACTCCAGTATAGAACTGAAAGGGTGCTGCACAGAGATGCTGTCTTTTGAACTAAAATGTGAAGTGAAGTTTCAGTCAAATGCAAAGATCCCATTGCTCCATTTCAAAGAGTGGGAGGAGAGTTATCCAACATAATATATCCTCATTCAACATTAATGCAGATACTTCAACTTAGAAATTGCTTTGGAATTTTATCATACTGCTTTTCCGGTATTTAAAAAAAATGCATTAAAGCTTAATAACTGGAAAGTGCTTAAGAATATCCTGAAATATCAATGCCGATCAATCTTTGAACATTCCTACTGCTAAGCATCATCTTCACTTTTTAAAAAATAGGCTAATTACTTGCTTCCAGTCTGGATTTTTGAAAAAGAGGTGACTGATGAAGTCTATGTGGGCCCTGCAAAATCTACTGCAAATAGGGCGACACCTGATAAGACAGGCAAGTGGGAAGTTTGTTGTGATCAGGTACCTCAGCCTTTATACTGGGCTACGATATACTCCCAACACATGTATTAGAAGCTCTCAGCATCATCCTAGATGCCCCTTTGCTACTTCAGATTGTTGTGGAAATCAGTGGCAACATTACAAATTTTGATGGTGGCTTTGAGAATATCCTTGAAGTTGATCATCTGCTGATCTCTTCATGAGAGCACTCTAAATAGATGTTATGCTTGAGGAATCAGGACTGGGCATGCAAGCAATATAGCCTAGCCACTGGAGCCAACTAAGTTTAATTAGGGTCTTAATGCCGGAGACACTTGCCTGGGAAAGAATACCAACATTAATTCACTTATCCTTCTTCCAGTGGATTTGGACAGATGATTTGTATCATCAAGCAAGCCTGCACCATTGCCTTAACATTTTGTTCCAATATTTCTCAGCACAATTTTGCATCTTGCCTCTGACAAGCTTCCTGCTTGAGTGGAACTAATTATGCTAATTGGAATCTGTCAATATGCAGTGCCTGCCTTCTAGAACCAAGGTTTCCCCCCCCCCCAAATCAGTAGTACATTCGTGTCTGTGCACAGAGGCAGAGTGCCAAGCTATCAACTCAGTCACTGAAGGATGCGAGAATACAGGTCTCACACAACATCTGCAATACGCAACTTCCTCCATTCTACTCGCACTGTACAACATCACCTTCCTGCAATTAAAGTTTCAATGCAAGAAACTAAAAAAAAAGGACCAACCCCCCTGAACACAGATATCAATGATGAAGCTCACTTTTTTTTTTAAAAAACGCCCACAAAGCTTGTGGTTCACTGAAGTAATGTTTGAAAATCAAGACCTCACACCTGTACAAAATTAATGGTCTACTGGGCACCCTTGCTCTTCTACAGTCTTTTAAGACCCAAACTACTTTCAACCTGCACCTCAAGAAACTGATTAGCAACACTTGGCTCATTGGTAACACTAAAAACCAATGAACACGTCACTTAAAAGTCCACTGCCATATTCAAGATACAACCAATGGCAAGACTAGTGCAGTTTTGCCAGAGGTACCCTTCCTTCACTTGTGACCTTAAATTTAACTTTTCTAGAAGCCACCAGCATTTATTGCCCATCCCCAAGTGCCCTTGAAACACAATTTAACTTTCTTAGATCAATACAAAAAGAGCAAATAACACTGACAAGCAGAAGAATTAATTGGAATGGTCAATTGCATTCCCTTAAAAAGGTACCAAAAATACTGATTTAAATGAATTTAACCACATGACAATAATTTAACATGAACATATTAGCTGTGATGCATTTGTAATAGGGGACCTTGAATGGCACTAAACTATTGCAAACAATATAGCCTCAAGAAAAATAATCCCAAATTTTGTTACAAGTACCATCAGATCTCCTTGATGGGTCATCCAAACTGGTTCTATAATTAACCTCTGAAGTTGTAATAAACACGACACAGTCAGGTCTATACATAACAGTTCAAGACCATATTTGCTCACAGCAAAACCAAGTACAAACAAATTCCATTTTGGAGAAATGAGAACAAATCAATTGGATTCCTTCCCAAACATGACAAAGTACTAAGAGTGAGAATCAATGAATCCCATGCCCAGCATTTTACAGCGAAGCAAAATAGCCTTGTCACCAAACTCAAAGGAAGGTGCCCATAAAGATTTAAGATCTTATGGTGAGGACATGCCATTTGATGCCAGGCATCAGTCCAATGGGACCCCTGGCATTCAGCAAATGCTCTAATAGTATAGCCAACCACAAAAGAATGTTCAGACGTCAAACCCACAAGGATAAAAGCATGACTTAAATTGTTAGAAAAATACAAAATAAAAACTAAACCACACTACAGGTGACTGAAGTTGTAAACTTAAAGTTTTACTCTGAATACCTAGTTATTTCTTTCTGGGACAGAGAGCCTACTAGGCAGTAATTAGGATTTAGTAAAGCATTAAAAATTCAAATTGGCAAAGAACACTTTACAATCTGAAAGTACCCAAAATGTGTCAAACTCCAGATTGCCATGGATTACACATACAACTGCAAAGCAGAGGAGCAATGAATCACTAACAGTGGGAAAGAAAATCCTGAAGTTGTGGTCAGTTTCACTACTATAATGATTGTGAACACTGTAACCAAAAATATCTAGGTATTCCCATCTAATATGCACAAAAGACTACAAGGTCTAGACCAAGAATAATTTCTGGAAAAACACTGATGTCACAGTACAATTTAAACCAAAAGGTGCATACTTGAAGTTACACAAAAAGAAAAAGCTACACTATTCAAATTAATATTTTATTCTTAATTCACTTTAATGGCTAGTTCCTTTGTACTGATGATCTATAAAACCTGGAGCAAAATTCTCTCCATGATTTCCCCCTCAACTTGCTGAGGGAAAACAAAAATTACAGGATAAATTTTCAGAAGCTGTACACATGTTCCTAAATAAACAAATTTTATTTTTCCCTAAAATGTCAGAACCCTGGGGAGAAAAAAAAACAAATTTCATAAGTTTCTAATAGCCAATGGATCACTATGCTTAATTTATTTGCAGATAACTTTTGGTACATGCATTAACCCACATACAGTTGAAAGATATTAATAACATTGTAAGTAACAATTCAAATTTTCAACAGTACAGATTCCAACTTTTGAATGAAGCTATCTAAAAACAGCAAAAGGCAAATTGCTACAAGATTTGGAAGAGGGTTTGCTTACTTGTGAGGAGGTGCGGGAGTTAGTGTGGTGGGTAGGAGTAAGATAAAATTAAATCATGCAGGCCAAGGTAGAAATATTACAAAAGAAAATCATGTACAACAGATACAGATTTACTGTTCCAAGTTTTCTTCAATTCTATACAACTAAAATCAAATATGTTATTTTATATCAGAATCACTGATCCCCATCCAATCAATTTGCACAATGTGCCACGCATCTCAGGAGATTTAACATATTGCAATTTATTAGACTCTGACAGAAGTTTAAATACAACTCAGGGTAAAACTCACTGCTCGCTGGCTTCGAAACTCGTACATGAAATGAGTTTAGGTAGAGTAATTCAAGCATCTGGAATGATAACTTCCATGGAAAAATGGAATGGGGGAAACATGCTACATTTAATCTGAAAACTCTGAAGATTATTCACATCTTTTACGCGAAAGAACACAATTAAAAAGTTAACAGCTAACTTTACACTAACACTTGCTGCATCAACTGCAAAGCCAGCAGCTCAG
The DNA here is from genome assembly GCA_030265395.1 of Rhina ancylostomus. Lineage (NCBI taxonomy): Eukaryota > Metazoa > Chordata > Chondrichthyes > Rhinopristiformes > Rhinidae > Rhina > Rhina ancylostomus. Next base: position 30,912,655 of record JARFYF010000007.1, on the reverse strand, counting down.
ACCAATCATGACTATTTCACCAAGAAATCACTGAACAAAATCTTGACTGATACATTGTTTAGCTGAAAGCAGCTATATGCACCTAGCTGGTGAAAAATGTACAGGGAACAAATACAAAAGAGACTGAAGTCAAAAGATCATTTCAGAAAGTATCCTGAAGTTAGGTTAGTCTATCCAAATAATGCATTTTAAAAAAGCTTCCAGTTTGAAAAATATGACAGTTGTGCAGAAAATTATTTTGCATATTTTGAAGTGACTAGTAATTTGACCCTTCTATCAAATTCAGATACGTAGGTGCTTCAGGTTTTTGACTCAAATACAGAGCATAATACATTCTACCTGCCTTCTTTATGCTCCAAGCACACCTCGTGTTGAAAACATCAGTTATTTTTACTTCCATATTTTAATCTTCTCAAAAATTCTAATTACTAGTTTTAAAAGTATCCTCCTGCTACAGAGCCCTCAAGACACTTTAGTTTCCATAATTCTTCCAAATAGTCAGATTTGTTCATTACATTACAAAGCACACCAATGCACCAAAAAAATTACATCAATTATTGCTTGCAAAAATATGATGGTTTCGTTAAAAGTGTTGATGGTAGTTAATTTCAGCCTTTCCATGGACAAGAATGCATTAATTTAATACTCAGCAGTCAATAGCTTGGAATGAGGATACAAGACAGGACTCTCACAAGTGCTAACCTAGCCATCGTAACTATAGATATACAAGTTAGTTTGTGCATTTGATATAAAAATAACATTACAGATGATGGCACAGAAAAAGTGATACTAAATGCTAGTTTAGTTGCATTATAATAAGACAACAGGTGCTCTGAATCATGTTCAAGTCTTCCATAAGCATATCAAGGAAACCTTGCCATAGTAGAATAAAATTTCTCTCATTTAATGCCCAACAAACAATAAAGGATAATAGAAAAGTTAGCAACACTAAAAGACAAGTTCCTCCGTCACATCAAATGCATCTTGGGTTGAAAGAAACAACATGGAAATCATAGAAGTGATGAAAAACAATCTTTCAATTTAGGACAGAGCCAGAAGATTGAAATTGTTAAATCTTTGTCCAAAAAAGGAAAAAGGACAGACCTGGTAATTACAGCCTGGTCAGTGGAGAACTTTTAGAAACTATGAGCTGATAAAAACTAAACAGAAGATCAACAGCTACTTGGCCAACAATGCAAGAAAGAAAAGGAAAATAACAATGATTAACTTGAGCAACACACACAAAATGCTGGAGGAACTCAGCAGATCAGGCAGCATCTATAGAGGGAAATAAACAGTCAACATTTCAGGTTGAGACCCTTCATCAGGACTAATTTGATTACTCTTTTTAAAAAAGGGGGGGGGGGGAAAGAGTATACAAGTGGGTAGTGTAATCAGTGTGGGAAGTGGCCATGCATAGGACATTGCAACTCTAGTTGTAAGAAAGTGCTTTAACTGAACTTTGCTCCCTGGGATCCCAGAGTTTGTAAAACAAGGTAAGTAGTACAAAACCTAACAAATACCATGCTGGACCCAAAATGGAATATTGCATCCAACTTTGGACATTATACCATAGCAAATATTTACCAAAGTAGTTCAACAGAGGCAGCATTATAATTACCGGAACAGACTATAGGGGGTGGGATCAGAATCCTCAGAACAGAGACAGCCAAGAAAAAGCTAAAAAAAATTAATCAATGCATTTCCAATCATGTAGAGTTATAGATACCAAATAGAAATAAAATAGAACCTGTTTTAGTAACAAAATTATTAACTAGAGAGTATAGATTTTAGGTAATTGGCAAAAGAAACATTTTTTTAAAAAACTTCATACAATTGGTTTGGATTCAAAACTCATTATGTAGTATGGTTGTGAAATTAGTTTCCATTGCACGTAACAAAGAGAACTTGCTAACTATCCAGAAAACATTTCAAAAAAACGTGGAAAGCGGTAATGGGGGAGATAAATGGCGAGGCAAACTGGATTACTCTTCAGAAGACCCAGGACATAGAGAACTGAACGATCCCTTTCTCTATTACAAGAGTCCTAGACCAAACATAATACACAACTTCCCTCTCAAGTAGTATCAATAGAACAAATTCTTACAGAACTCGACAGGACAGATACAGAAATGATAAGAGGTGTCTAGAACCAGGGATCACGATCTCAAAATAGGCAATCATCCATTCAGGGCGGATGAGAAGACATTTTTCCACCCAGGAGAGCTGCAGAGATTCAGTTAATATATTCAAGGAGGATTTTTTCCTTGTATATCAAGAGAAATATGAAATATGGGGTTGGTACAGCAAAATGGCACTGCGGTAAAGGATCAGTTGCGATCTTAATTAACGGCGGAATCGAACGGCCAATTCCCGTTATTTTGTATGTTCTTAAACGAATCACCTACATAAAAATCATTTTCAAATCACCCCTTCCACACAACCCATTGTAAACCCTAGCCCAGTTACAAAACGTCAACGTTCAATGACAAATATGACAAAAAAAACATTCAAACGCGTAGCATTTTAGGATTATGTTGGTTAACTACGCTTAAGAGTAATTCAACTAAATACCCATCGTTTACTTACCGGTTTCGGCATTTTGTCTTCCCCCCTCTGTAGCAGACAAGCACGATACAGTCGGTCTAATCCCTCTGTTAATACATCAACACAAGAGGGTTATATGTAAAGTATTAATTACATTTATTTACACTTCACCTTTTACTTACAAGATATCAATACATTACATTGTACTGTATTAAATCACGCTACCATTCGACAGCCCACCTCCTCCAGCACTAATTTTACACCCTCTCCTGTTTAGTGATTGACAGCTGCAGCGTTGATTCGAGAACCACCAGGCCAACAAGCAACACGTTGAATGAGAGAATTGATAGTTTATAAAGCCAATGAAGAAGCTGGAGAGGCGCGGTTTGTGATCCGTTTTCCAACTCCGCCCCATTGCAGACGCCTCCGATGTGACCGACAGCGGCAGCCGCCACTGTAACTACTCCTAACCTTCAGCTGTGGTTGGCCGACGCATAATTGGTACTATTAACGGTTTTATTAAACCAATCAGTGCAGCCGGAAGGTGGGATTTCCATATTCTCAGCGATTCGATGCCTCGTTGAGTTTGATTATCAGGAGTGAACACAAGTTACGGTTTCTACTATTTGGCGCCTACAGACAGATGTTAGGTTTTTGGAAGGGAAGGACGACCAAGAAACCCGCGGAGCGAAATGTGCCAACAAATTATTGAAATTAGTATTTAAATATGGACACTTGCATAAAAATAACAAATATATCACTAATTGTTTTTATACGAATCTTATTTTTCTGCAGCGACAGCAATAAGGCGCAAAGAAAACGATTCAAATGTTGGCGCAGTACATTCAATACACCAAATGAACAACACCGCATTGTGACTACATGTTACTTTTCTTGCTGCAGTACTGAAAGAATGCATTTTTTTAAAAATAGCAGTATCAAAGTTAATTTTATAATTCCACTTGGTTTAAAGCAATATTGTCACAAGCCAAGACTTGAATAACGACGCGAAGGAATTCATTCCACGCATATGAAACATTTACACGTACACAAGTCAAAGGGATAGTTCAAAGGGTTTTGCAAACAACATTGATGATAGTGCTTATTTAACGTATAGTTGCACAAAAAACGAAGATGTAGCACTAAACGAGTACACTTTAAATCGCATTCCAACATGTGATCCCTTTGTTCCAATGGTCGCAAATATCCCCGTTCATTCAACTGTTGCAGTTCAAAGTCTTACTCAACCGGTTTGTTACCATGTTTCAATATTGAATGAAAACAACGGGCGCAATGTTACTAATTAAATGCTCAACGATTCGCAAATGAACAGTTTGTCGTGCAATACAATTAGTGAGACCGCCTCTCAACTATGTATTGGAATATATTTCCACGTTCATCTGAAGAAGTTGAGCAGAAGAATGTAGCGGAAAAGGCCTTCCCCCGGCCTTCATTAATACCTTAAGGCCCAAGACAGGGAGAAGCATTAGGACAGGGAATTCCTCACTCACTACTGGCATTGCTTTAGCAGTAAGGCAAAAATAGAAGTAGAATTTACCTGGGCGTATAAACTGACCTCTTTGGAGGTCACGTGAGAAAAACTCTCAAACAAATTGTCCTTCTCAAATTTCTCTGCTGTTGATGATGAAGCGATGCAGTTTTCAGCAGGAGGATCGCAACATGGCCGCCAGCGAGAGTAAGGCGTGGTCCCCGACACATCTCAGTGCCGCCGTCATCTACATGGCGCTGCCTGCCTGTGCCCCCCCCTGGCTCGCTCGCTTTTTTTCCCCCCTTCTCCCTGTAAACTGACACGGTACAGCAATGACAGAGGTGACTGAGGGAGCTGCCCAGAGCAATGCAAGCTGTGCCAATGACCCGTGCTTTACTGGTGTCAGCGCACTGCGACCGTTGTGTGTTCTGCTACCGTAGACTCTGCGGAGCTCGGACTCATTTCCAAGCCACGGAAGGACGCAATTTGATTTCTTTTCAGTATTCAATCTGAGTAACCACTGCTTAGTGGAATTCTAAAACCCAACCCTATCTGCCACAAATGTGTTAATTAGGATACCCAAGCGGGAAATACATGATAAAATAAGCGCCAGCATCTGCAGTTTTTTTTACATTTCATTATATGGAGAATTTGTCAATTATTTAATCGTCTTTGTTTTTCTAAAATATATGACACAAAATTATACAAAGATGCATTA
>JARFYF010000007.1:30792687-30808282 GCA_030265395.1 Rhina ancylostomus | reverse complement strand
GATGTGCCCTTTTGAGAGCAAGTGAGCCTGAGGGCCACTAACCAGAAAATGAACTTGACAAAGCTGCTGCAGATCAAATACCTCAGGGCAGATGCATCATGGTTGGCCCAGGGGTCTCCTTTCTCTGGAGGGGCAACACTGGAGGGGCGGCACGGTAGGGTAGTGGTTAGCGTGACGCTACTACAGCGCCAACAATCGGGGTTCGATTCCCGTCGCTGTCTGAGGATTTTGTACATTCTCCCGTGTCTGCGTGGGTTTCCTCCAGGTGCTCTGGTTTCCTCTCACATTCCAAAAATGTACAGGTAGGTTAATATGGGTTTAAATTGGGTGGTGCCAACTCATTGGGCCGAAAGGGCCTGTTACCACGCTGTAAATAAAATTTTAAATAAAATACTACCAAGTCTGTGGCCCCACAGAAAGGAAGTCTGAGATCCCCTTTGGCTAGCCTGACCTTCAAACACGTGGTTAAAGCAGCTCAGACCCTACATAACCTCTAACATAAATGTCATTTTATGATTTTCTTTTCTTATTAGAAACAATTCTAGAACAATTGTCTGGTGCTGGGTGATGTATGGAATTGAATTTCTGTACTTTGAGTCATGCCAGCCCTTTGGAAAGTAGCCCAATCAGGAAGATTAATTATTCCCTGGAATAGCTAAAAATTCTCCCACTCTGCCTCCCTCTAAAATACTGAACTCTCTGAACTGGGAGCTGAAACTCCAGTACCAGTTGTTTGGCCCTCAACTTTCTCTCGCCTAATGTTCTCTGTTTTCTCTCCAATGTCTTCCAAATATGCAGCATCTTTTTTCCTGGCAATCTTTGAATGAATAAGAGTGTAATAGTTCATATTTTGTGAATAAATTGTGCCAAATTTGTAAGTAGATTTCCTTTCCTACTTGTTTTTCTATTGGATGTAGGAAACTTGTCGTACTAAATGACAGAGTAGAAAGCAAAAGAAAATGGTAAAAATGTTCAAAACCCAGTAACTCGAAGGATTTTTGACACTTGGGATAGATGTTGCTCATCTTCCCAAACTGGAGCGTAGCTGGCCAAAAATGCTAGCTGGCACTGAAACATTTCCAAACTACATCAAAGAATATTTCATTAATGTAATTGAAGTTTTATGGCAGTTGAGGTTTAACAGAACAGTGCATTTTGCAACAATCAAACACATTCATTTCAGTGCACATACAGCATTAATTTTAACAATGTTGGATGTTAAATTACCCTATTTTGATGAAGGTCTTTGAGGGGCTCCGTACCTTTACATTTTAGACAACTTACATTAGCTTTTGGGAAGCATCGTCAATTAATTTGATAATATTAATACTGAGATATTGATGAATAATGCCATTCAAACTCTGCTCACATTTAATTCCTCCTTAATCAATCTACCTTGTTTCTGTTGTATTAACAAATAAGCTATCAACCTTAAAACATGAAATGCCAATCAGAATTTTAGATGCTTTGCATCTATTAATTCCGAAACACATATGGCCCAGTACCATTCAGCTCAGTGTTCCCTTTGGATTCCTCTCCTTTTCATGTTTTTAGGCAGGAACAACAGTTCCCCAACCTTCCACCTAGTGAGAAGGACACCTCCGGAAGATTAACAACAATATGCTAACTTCGGCTGTTAGAGGACAGATCGACAGATACAATATATAACAAGTGAACTGCAATCCTTTAATCTGGTATATTATGTACAAGGCTGTCAAGAGCAGGCATAGGCTGAGAACCTGAATTTAGCTGAAGCAATTAAACTAAACAACAAATAAACATTTCCCAAGTGAGGTCTTCAGGAAGTCCAATTGTTGACATTTCAATGATAAGCGACATTGGAATTGAGCCTAAAGAATGTACTTTTTCTTACACCCTTTGATTAGTCCCAATTTATATGTCAATAACTCGAACCTTCAACATTGTTAATGTTTAAAAAACAGTACAAGTGAAGTTAACATGATCAAGTGGTGCAATGAAAAGAGAATTCCAAGCCCTCAGTCCACTTTACTTTGCTAACACACAGCTCATTATTTTTTAATTTCGGGAGGAATGAAAGGTGATATGAGAATTTGGTAAAGGCAAGAATGTTAAATTGCAGATGGATTCTATTGTGGAATCACATTACTTACATATACACAGCTTGCAACATTCCTGGTAATAATCTTCAAAGGAATACTTTTTGGATGTTCTTTCTCTTTCTCTTCTTTGATGCAACTGAAGTGTTAGGACAGTGGCAAAGTGGGGGAGACACAAGAAATGCTCAACAATTGAAGGCCATTACACAAGTAATTAAGTTAAAACAGCAACCTATTTTACAAAATTAATTAAACTCCTTTAAAGCTATTCAGTTTAAGTTTGCTGCATAATTAAAACAATAAGACCCTATTATATATTTTTATTTCATGTTTATTAAATCATGAAAAAATTACAGAAATAATCTCATTATATGACTAATTAATTTTATTGACTGCCATTCCCAATGGCTTCTGGATGAATTCAGAACTGTATATTATCATGTTCATTTTTCTGAAAATGTCACTTAGGCCCAATTTAATAGCTCACATGGTAGAAATCTGGCAGTTAAAACAACGGGAGACTCTTTCCCCCACAATATCACCTCCTTTCTCCTTATTAATTTGGGTTCTGCTTTACAATTTCAGACAGAGTTCAACAGTGTCATCAGCTTCTGATCTGCCATATCAACCAAGGTGTGAGTGAGGGAAAATTAGGATATGGGTCAGCTCCCCCGTCAGGCAAAATCAGCCCCAACACAGATCCTAGATATGTGGATGCCCAGAAGGTAAATCGTCAACTTATTTTTTCAAACTTCCTTATAGTTCAAAGAGGTTAGGAGTATTGGGGTCACACCAATAACTTCTCCCTCCCAACTATAATAGTCTTCCAGTCCCAATCAAGACATCTCAGATCCCATCCCTCTTCTAAACATGGCCCAAATCTCCAAAATACCAATTCACACTCAGACTGATCATTGCTCCCACCTCTGACTCCCCCTCCCATTGACATATGACCTCAATCTCAGAAATATTCCACTCATTCCTCCCTTTTGCCTCCATCCCACCTCCCCCTCCACCCTAATAATTGCTAACTGCCCAACATTATCCTCAAGGCCACAGGTTATGCCCTCTACTTCTTTTTTATGTTAGGGTCACCTGCCAACCTGTCAACCTGGATAGATATTGGCAGGAATTTGCAGCAGGTTTCTGTAAGTGAAGTCCTGCCCTCCACATCCTTGCCATTGCTGGATTTTCGAATTCCATTGTTCTTCCTGCACCCCTCCATCTTCCCAGTAATATTGGACCCATTGAAATACAACAAATAAAGTAAATTGAGAAAAGGCCCTATAGATACTTCAATTCACTTTTAAACTTTCACTTCATTCAAGCATTTCCGTGGCATATTGCTTAGACGTCAGATGTCTCTTAACGTGTAGATTTCACACTTGTGTTAGAAATCTTCTGAACCTATGAAATATAAATATGTGGTCCCTCATGATTGTTCTGCCATCCAATAAGATCATGACTGATCTATTACTGTAACATCACTTTCCTGTACTAATCTCATACCTTTTGATTCCATTAATATCCAAAAATCTACCAGTCTCTCTTTTGAATATACTCAGTGACTGAACTTCCACAGGCCTCTTGGTAGAGAATTTCAAAGATTCACTATACTTGGTGTGAAGAAATTTCTTCTCAGCTCAGTCCTGAATGGCCAACTCTTTATTTTGAAACTATGATTCCTGCTTCCAGCTTCCCAGGTCAGGGAAACCAACTTTACATCTATGCCATCAAGTCACGTTTTAATGAGATAATTTCTCATTCTTCAAAACTCTAGAGAGTATAGGTCCAGTCTGCTTAATCTTTCTACCATCCCAGGAATCAATCTGGTGATCAAACCCTTTCCTGTACTCCCTCTGTCACACATATATATGTCCCTACGTAAGGAGACCATCATGTGCACAATATTCCAGGTGCAGTCTCACCAGGACCCCCATAATTCCGATAAGATGCCCTTACTCTTATATTCAAATTCTCCTCTGATAAGGGCAACATATTATCTGTGTTCTTAATTGTTTATTGTACCTGTTAACTTCCAGTGATTCATGCATAAAGTCACCCAGGTCCCTCTGAACATCAACACTTTTCAATCTCTCATCATTTAAAAAAATATTCTATTTTTCTATTTTTTCTACCAAAGTGGCTGACTTCACATTTCTTCATCGTATTCCATGTGCCATGTCCTTGTTCATTTACTTCCATATCCATTTGAAGCCTCTCTGCACCCTCTCACAACTCAAAATGCCACCCAGCTTTCTGTAAACTAATTTGATCTTGTTCCCTTGGAAAAAATGCCATTCCTCCCATTGGACCACTACTCAGTACATCATCCCAATCAGAGTGTGGATAAAACCCAGGGAATACTGCATTAAATTAACTCACCGATCTTCCCATAAAGAGTTTGATTTAAAAAATAAACATCTTTTGACTAGTTTTATCTTTATTGTTTTCACACATTACAATTTGAAATATTGCTGAAGTAACAGGTAATGAAAATCCTGCAGGATTGGTACCTTTGGAAACATAAGAGCCATTTCTCCTTCTGTTCTGTAGAGCTGAAACAAAAATATAATCAATTAATTTCAAAACCAGAATCATACCTTGGTATTGCACAAATTTACCACAAATATAGATTTGAGATTATTGTCTGACAGACTCATGCCACACAAGTATTTCATGAAATATGGCTTTCATATTTAAATACAGGCAGAGAAAGATTTCATGCGATTTTGCTCCCTTTAGAACTTTACATAAAACAAATGCAGCACAGTTCAGGCCCTTCAACCCACGATGTTGTGCCCACTTATATAAACCTACTCCACGACCAATCTAACCCTTCCCTCCTACACAGCCCATAACCCTGATAGGCAGGTGGATGTTTTCCTACATCCATCTGCCTATCTACCAGTCTTTTAAATGTCCCTGTTGTATCAGCCTCTACCACCACCCCCAGCAGTGTGTTCCAGTCACTCACCACTCTCTGTGTAAAAAACCCATCTCTGACATCTCCCCTAAACTTTCCTCCTCTGACCTTAAACCGATGTCTTCTGGTATTGGCTTTTATGATTGATTGCTAACAATTAATACATACAATAATTATCAGCAATGAATTTGGAAGTACGATAATATGGCAATAAATCAAGAATTGTTTCAGCTTGCTCTTTGGCTCTGTCCAATATCAATAAGCGTGATGTAAATTTCACATATGATTCATAACATTGAGGACAGTTTGCTTTCAATTGTTGAAATATGGCAATCATAACTGGATGGTATTTTTGGCCCATTTAAGACTTGATCTGCTCATTATGTCTGAGTATTAATATGAAGTTGGTTTATTAATATTTTGATTAATTCTACATTTAGATTCTACTTATGTTGGCTTCAATTAAAATACTACATGGAGGTGGCCTAGTTTACATTTCTAGAGCTCTTACTTTGACCATAAGGTGAGGGATAGATCTCAACATCTGCAGAGATCTGAACCCAGTATACTTGAGGAATGAGCAACACTAAATATAATCGCTAATTATGTTTAACCAACTTAATGAAAGCTCATTATTTCTGTTTCCAACAGCTTGAGCCATACCTGAAGGTAGCCACGCAATTTGTTGTGGGCCAGCCCATTACAAAGGATCGTTCTGTGCTTGTACTTCCTTCACACACACCATCCATGTAGGACGCCATCCAAACCTCACTAACTTTCACTCGTTTTTTCAGCTTGAAATGAGATACAGATCTGTAAATAAAAACAATACATTGGTATCCTACACCCTTCTATAAATCACTCATCCATTCAACATACTTTTTTGTGTAAAAAGCAGGTGGCCACTGCCCATTAGCAGAGTAGAGTCTTAACTCCTCGCTCCCTATTCCATCAGTAACTTAGACATGACTTTGCTTTTTTCCATTTCTGAGCTTTTTCCGTGGTCAGTCACCTAACTTCCATGATTGCTCACAATTCCTTGTACTTAATTCAAATAATTAAATGAGAGGATCAGCCTTTTACCTTGATGCTGAATTAAAAGTTAAATTAGATTTATTTAACTTATCCCAGTGTTTAGGGTTTAATGTAGAAAATAAATATATAGTTTTACATAACCAACAGAACTGGAACAATTTATGGGTCATAGTCCTTAGGGGTCTGCTTGACCTTACCAGTATTAATATTTCATTTTTATGACACTATTTTAGACAAGAAGATATAAAGAAAATTGTTTTGTCAAGGAAACAAACAAAAAAGTATAAGGATCAATAAAAGTTAATCAGCACCAAAAATTATATTCTGTTTTTAAAGAGAGTTCTCAATCAAAGTGAAGTTTATGAGATTATACTGGAATTATCGAATCATTACAGCGCACTTGGAGACCCTTTAGCTCATTGAGCTGTTGCTTGTTCAGCAATTCCAAGAGACTAATTTCCTCCAGTCTTTCCCTGTCGTCCTGATAAAATTATTTTCAATCAAACGCTTGTTCAGATCCTTTTGGAATACTCTGATTGACTTTGTTTTCACCAACTTTCCAGGCAATTACTTTCTACACAAAAAGTTTTTCCCGTGATGAATTGTAAATCTGTGCACCTTGGTCTTTGAAGTAATCTTGCCTAGAATTCTGATGAAAGGAATTTGATCTTAAAACATTAAATCTGTTTCTCTCCACTAGTACTGCCTGGCCAGCTGATAAGTGTTTCTGTTTTTGTTTCAGATTTCTAGCACCTGCAACATTTTATTTTTGTTTTTATCATAAACTAGTTTCTTGAATTGAGGAAGGAATGGATAAACAAAATATAATGATACTGGGAATGTTTTATTTGGTCCTTTTCAATAAGTAATGCATTTGCCTTTGGTATTCCATCATACAAACAAACAGTTGAATAAATGATTATAGCTTTGAAATGATATATAAGAACTACACTAATCCAGTGATTCAACTTACAAAATATTTTCCTGTCCACTAGGTTTACATTTGTTACACTATCCAACATGATTTGTTGTTGCATTGCTTCAATGTGTACACAGGGCATGCTGTAATGTTGTGCACAAAACATTCTCTTGACTGAGAAGGGAGTAACAGATCAGAGGTTCAGTATTACATAACGAATCAAGCCAAAAACAGGGAGCAAGATAATTGAGGCTCATATTTTATGCTCTCTATTTCAAAAGCTGATTATGTTGTTACATGGTGTGAGGTTAGGAAAGGCTGATACTTAAAGGGACCTGGATATCCTTGTACACAAGACACTAAAACCTAACATACAGATCTGAAGTATTATGTACCATTTCTGTCTGCTTGCCTAAAAACAACATATACCAATAGTGGGAGTATAGGGAAAATTCACCACACTGGCTTCTGAGAGGAGACTGTAGACTTAATTATTTAGAGTTTAGAAGAATGAAAGCTGATTTCATTGAAACAGATACAGTTCTTGGAGAGTTAAACAGGGAGGATGTTTCCTTTGGATGAGGAGTCAAAGTAAGAGGTAGGTTATTTTAGTAAGGAAAAGCTTCATCACTCAAAGAGTGGTCTATCTTTGGAGTTTTCTACTCCGGAGGGCTGGGAAGGCTCAGTCATTGATTTCATTCAAAACTGAGATTGTCCAGTGCTCTGCAGCAGTGTAGTGTTTGTTCTGCAGAAGTTCGCACAGATATTCTTGCTGGCTTTACAAAAACATTTATGGATTTCTAAATCTGATCTTTTAACCTTTATTTTGTATTTTTAAAACTCTGGCACCCACTTTAATAATTTTACTAGTTTCTCATCCAGACATTTACTCTGTTGTTTTTCCCAGAACTAAAAAGCTATGAACCACCCTCACTTTACTTTAAGTGGCCCTTAAAATCCTTGCTTGGCTTAGTCCCTCTCCCAACCACACAGTTATGAAGGTTGTACTTAAAGTGGGCACAGCTTCACAGATAAAGCACAGGGTGGGCAATGCTCCAAGGACAGCAACTCACGGTGGGCACAACTGCAGAAACAGCACTCACTGGGCATAACTCCATAGCAACAGCTCATGATGAGCACTCAGGTAGCACTACTCCCTGGGCAGCAGCTGCAGATGGGCACAACTCCACAGGCAGTAGAGTGCGTGCAACTTCCTGGGAGAAGGACAATTGGCAACAGCTCATGTTGGGTAACAAGAAAGCGATTCATGCTGGGCACAACCCCATGGGAAGCACCTCACGGCAGGCATTGTTCCACAGCAGCATCTTAGTGGGTCCATAAGAAAATAGCTCCTTGTGGGTCCTTGTGTCATGGTGGGCTTCGTCCCATGGGCAGCAGCTCCATACTACCTCGCCGGAGTAGTTATTCTTGATGTAAGCCCAGAATATAGAGTGATGGCAGTCTGTTCAATCAATTAAGGAATCACCAGAGATCCTGATCTTGTAATCCCCCAACGTCTACCTTCCTGGAAGGTTTGAACAACAGCGATCTATAGCAGGATCCTGGTTAGTCTACCCTGCCTCAGCCCCATGGCCAACAGGCTAATTGTGGACCTCAACTGTTCCCAATTGAGGAGCTAATTTGGCACTGGGGATTCTCAAGACACTATGCTAAACAGATTATATTTACTTATTTGAAAGGAGGATTACTAGGACCTTGCTAAGCTCTTCTGCTCTCCTACTCTTTCCAACTATGATGCCTGTAGACAGTGCCCTCTGTAGAACCAAGTTCAGAAAGTGAAATGCTGATCTGCTCTCTTCTTACTTTGATTTCGCTATGACTAAAACATCATTGAACAAGAAGAGATGGCGGTCTTGGGTTTGGAGACCAGTCTTGAGCTGGACATGTCCTTCCATAAGAAATGTTCTGTGTGGGCCTGTAATGGATCGAACAAGAGGGCAGAGCTCTGGACTTACAGGAGACAGGCAGCTTTCTCTGCAAAATAAAGCAAAATGAAAATAAAGTGAGAGAAAATCAATGAACAAATCAATTTTAATATACACAACACTTTTATCATCAAGGAAAGTAATTAATTTATCTAATACTTGAAAATGATTGATAATTACATAATGTGTGATGGACCAAGCCATTTAAACTAGGAGGATCTCAGGTATAATAGTTATATCTATGTTTAGTTTTCTCAGCAAGCCTGGTACAGATTTCTCCACACTCCTCCAGTCCTGGCATTTTGCCCATCTCTAATTTTAATTATTATACAACCGGTGGACATACCTTCAGTTGTTGAGGTCAAGCCCTAACATAGTTCTGTATGTAACCAGATGTTTAACTAATGGATATTTCACTAAGATAAAGACCACAGGTCAAGCATTGGTAAATGGGGTTAATGTAGATGGGTACTTGATGGTTAACCTGGATATGGTGGGCTGATGGATCTGTTTCTGTGCTGTTGATTCTGTGATCATGTGACAGAGTCTGATGGCTTTCCTGGATACAGAGTTTCACCATAATCACTCCTTCCAATGATCTTGGACAGTAAACCTCATGCTGATGTTCCTCAGTCAGCTAGTGGAGAGCTTTCACATGAAGATTCCACTTTAGTAGAGGGTAGCAAACAATAATCAGAATTATTGGGTGAGGTTTCCTGTTTGCACGGAAATCAGAGCAGTAGAAGGTGGGATGGGATTCCTCCACACCAAATGGGAAGTTAGCTGAGCAGGCAGCATTTTCTGCGCTCCAGTTAATTTTAATGTTGCTGGAGAACCTCTGGTGGCAGTGCTGCCTCTGATTGGGAATTACTAGGACTTAAAAATTGCAGTAACTTGAAGGACTGCATTGGCTTTACTGGAAATGATGAGAAATGTGCAGGAAACTGCAATCTTTTTACTATGGAAAACATGTCTGTCACTTATAAACGTCTCCTCTCAACCTGTAATACACTGTAAATTGTCTACCACTAAAGGCGGAGGCAGATGCAATTACAATGTTTAAACGGCATTTGGACAGAAATTTGATTAGGAAAGGCATAGGAGGATACAGCCAAATGCAGGCAAATGGGATTAGCACAGACATGCACCTCAGTCAGCATAGATAAAGTGGGCCAAAAGGGCCCATTTCTGTGCTGTACAGTTTAATGATTCTAGGAGCTGGTAGAAATGTGAAAAGGCAAAGGAGGAAAGTTGCCATGGAAACTGAGCAGTCATGTATATAATTCAGTATGCAAGTTTCTCAACGTTTCTTTCTCATTATGGATGAGAAATTGGAAATTATATCTGGGTAGTATTTCTTGATAAGTTGATGTGGGTTATTGCCTCCTTAGCCAAGAATGTCAAATGTAATATTTATTCAAAAGAGATGTAAATTACTAGAATCTATCCTTATTGATGTAGGTGCCAGTATCAATGAACGGAATCCAGTCCATGTCTTCTTCCCTGTTGGAGAATGCTGTCAGTCAGTGAAATTGAAGGTCCTCATCTGGCTAATATAAATTGGCCTCAGGAAAACAGAGGATTAACAGAACCTTAGCAATTAATGCATCTGTGACTTCATGCATCTGTGCACAGCTGATTGACTAATGTCACTCTTTTCTCCACTGGCTTGGAATGATCCTGGAGCACATTAACACCTGGCTATTTGCAATGCCAAGCTGACAATGGAGATGGATAACAAGTAAGGTTGCTGTATGTGGCCTGGCTCAGTACTGGAACTGATGGATTTCCTTTGATCCAACATGCACCTCCTCCTCCCAACAGTTACAGGGCTGCATTAATCTGTATATTCTGGGGTGAACATATTACTGGGCAAATGTGAAAAGCTTCTGATGATATCCATCCAGAATTTTTATCACATTCCTCCTCCAGAAAACACATGATAAATGATAAACTTATTATGACTACTTTCTAACTGTAGAGGGGTAAAATGGGAGCCACTATGGCAGGAGACATAAAGATTGATATTAAAGCAACTGTCAGTTGTGAAAGCCCCAAATTAGCCTAAGAAAATCATTTTGAATATACTTTTCCAGATATAATCTTGGAGGATCTGTTTTAGCCCCTTAAATTCATTTCTATATTCAATTCAACCTACAGTAAAGCTGAATGGTTCTTTTATAATGAAGCAATTAATGCCCAGCATTTTATTTAAGTGGTAGTGACATAATCCCATTATTTCATTATAACTTCATTTAATCAAGAACTAAGAGTCAAACTCAGGAAAGAGCTTCATCATTTTAACAGCCACAATTATCTAAGTTTATACACAGAGAAAGTCTAAAAATAGGTAATAATTTGGGCCACTGCTAACAGCTCCTTGTGGAGGTGAACTGTCCTAATTCGGTGCTAATAGTAAAACTTATTTTTAACTGGTTTGGGATATGCAAAAATATCGTATGCACTGATGCTATAAAAATGCTGCAAAGACAGAGCTGGAGCACCTTACATGGGTAAATGTAGTTTAGTTCATGATGAACCACAACATGACTGACCTGAATGTGTTTGTGTTTACTGAGTATACCATGTGGTATGACCTAGATACATGGTTGTACCAAACATTCTTGTTTAGTTGAGAGTTATTGAAGTATGTTCTGCTTATGGCTTTTCCTCTGCATAATCGCCCGTGCTTGTAACAACACAAAGAAACTCACAGATAATTCCTTGGCATTGAGTTTGGCCATTGCTGGTTGAGAGAGTAGCAGGGCAGTAAAACGTAGTGAGGGAAATAGAAAAAGGAACATTCTAAAACAGTAACAATGGCAGTTGGGGAATGTGTTGGATAGGCGGGAAGCTCAAAAAGGTATGAGTGGACTCAGCAATTCACCTAATACATGGAATACATGGAAATGTTCCCGAAGGCAAGCAATAACAGGGATGTCCTAGCAAGGGGCACAGAACAGACAAAATCTGACCATGCACATCAAGAGGAGAGAAGAGACCAGTAGAGCCAGAACCAAGATCTAGCAGCACTATGTGCTACTGATGAGGTATCTGAGGTGGTATAATGAAAACCTTAAAGGGACATTTCAATTCAGCATTGTTAGGGACTATTGAGATCTACTGTATAAGCTTGGCACGTGCAGCCAGTTACCAGAGGAAATGGCTGGTGAGTATTATGGACTGGCTAAAGATGCTGGCAAAAGATACCATTTCCAAACCTTTACGATTGGGCATCGTGGGATCACTTAGTGTGCAGACTAGCTGATGAGAGGGTTTGTACAGGTACAGCATACTTAAGGTTCAAAGGGTCATGTAGAATGGCCACCAGTGTGCAAATGACACTTAACATCATGAGGCCAGTGATCTGGTCCCTATATCATAAAGATGCAGATGAAGGAGGGGCTGAGAAGGTTAGAACAGAATGGGATGTCATTAGAGGTCCAATACAGTGACTGGGTGACCACATTAGTGCTGGTCCCAAGACAAACAAAACTGCAACTTTGTGGGAACTGCAAAATAACACTGACGAGAAGCATCGATGATGAGCAGTATCCACTGCCCACCTCAAATAAATACATTCACAGGATTGGAGGGCTCTTGATACTTCAGCCTGGCTCGTGCCCATACACAATTGAATGTGGGCTCCAGGAGTCGGAATTGCCAAGCTACCATATGCAGTGAAGTCAACCCTAAAGATTTTTCAGTCACTGATGGATAAAATGGTAAAATGGTGCAAGGGATCTCAAGTGTTTATTTCCCAAAATGATATCCTTGTCACCACAGAACACAGTAGGCTACTGAAGCAGAATATCCAACTGAAACAGAACAAGTGTAGCTTAATGCAGCCTGAAGATGGCCACCTGGAATGCAAAATCTACATGACTGGCAGAGGGCAGTCCAGCAAAAGATGGCAGCTGTTGAATGTAAGACAGTTGACTAATGTTATTTAGCTTCATTCCTTCCTCAATATGCTTCGACGCTGCTGAAAATTTCTACAGAACTTAGCCATCGCATTCACAAGTTATTAAAGAGACCTACACTAGATGAAGAGCAACAGAAGATATAACTTAGCAGTGAGTCTTTCCTTGTCCATTATGATTTGTGAAAGTCATTAGGGCTACCATGATACCTCCAGCAGGAGTATGGATGCACTTACTACCCACATAATGGAATCAGGTGACAAGCAGCAATTGTGTCTACTTGCTGCACCTGCACCTCCAGTGACAAAGACTATGCACAGATCAAAGAAGCTTTAGAAATTTAGGTTGGCACATTTTGCTGCATTCCTCTTTTCCAATGGGATTCTGAATAGTTTAATCTCCCCATCTCATCAAACATCTAATGGGGAGACTCTCCAATTGGTCTACAAGTAAAGGAAGCAATGAAGTTCTTGTTTTGGTTAAGAGATCTAAGCAGTCCTTGATTCATCAGCTTGCATTGTTTCTTCTAACTACTCAGTAGAGTAGACCGGGTGTGGCTGCCCCATTTACTTGTTGATTAGGACACAAAAGGAGGCAACTGAGCCCATCATGTCCATGCCAGCTCCCAGCAGAGTATTCCCATCAGTCTCATTCTCCCTCTTATTTCCTTGTGACATTCTCTCTCAGATGCCCATCAACTCTCATTTGATTCTTTTGCCATTAGAGGTAATTTAAAGTAGTCAATTAACTTACCATCATGTCCTTGGGATGTGGGAGGAAACCAGAGCATCAAGGAGCTTTTAGGGAACTCACTGAAGAAGGGTCTCATGGGATGTAAAGTAGTGTGGGAGGGGCCTGGTGGAGGTAAGCTTGGGACAGTTCTTATTGGCCTAGAGAGCATTTCTGTTTTTCCTGGACCCATATAAGAAACTCTTACACTCATCTGGTATCTTCCCCATTCAAGACTTGATGAAAGTCGCATTTGAATCAACTTATGAAGGCCCATTAAGACTGACACATCATTAGTGCCCGACCTAGCACTGCTGCTTAAAACGGGAATTGAGTCAGGTTCTGAATTGACCCTGCTTGTCCAAAATGTATAGTGCTTCATTTCTTAGCACCAAAATTCCCATTCCAACAAGTACGTTATAACACCTCTCGCAATTTTGTCTAACCTATTGGTGCACCATTTACCATATAATATCTAGTTATGTAGTGTTAGTTCAGGTCCTATGAATAAACTCTGCAGTACTTTGGACTGATACAGAATAGCAAGTGACACATGTACTTCTGTCATAATGTTGTCTAAGTGACCATATCTTTGGTAAATAAGAATCATCCTGGAAAGAATTATTATTTATAGCAGTTATTCTTTCTTTCCTATTTAGGAAGTTTGTGAGAAGTACATCTTTTCATTGTTCACATATGTTAAAATATTATGTTTTTGACTGAACACCTATTAGAACTGGAATGATTATCATGCTAACAACAAAATCTGCTGTGGGCAGTGAAGCACATTTTTAACTTAACTGTCAGCATTAGGCGGATTTGTTTTATACACATTAGGCCAACTCAAGAATTAATATTCAAAGCAGCTAAGTGAAGCTACATTGAAATTACAGGAATGAGCATTCTGCAAAACCTCTTGAACCTCTTGACCCTCAACAATTATTAATTTTGTGCAAGGTAACTTCAAAGATCCTGGACCTTTCCTGTCAAATAAAATGCAAGTGTTTTCAAAAATATAATTGTAAAGTTAAGCAATAATTACTTAATATGAAGGATTAAGATGAATTACCTTATCTTTCCATGGTTAGAAAACCAAACATTATAAAACACTCTTTTAAAAGGAGCTCAGATCTAATGGAATTTAGCTGTCAATGGATTAGACATATTTTAAAAGTAAACATTAAACCTCCTGCTGGATTTGTGCCAGCAACCCTCTTTACTTTTGCTGAATGCCATTACTAAACATTGCTTTGAATTACTAACAGCAAGTGATGATTCCTGTACCTTAAATCTTTTTGTTTATAAAATGTCAAGTCTTATCTTTGCAGAACAACTATTGGTCTACGTTTACAGTGAGTTAATTGTCATTTATCTGTCTTAAACTGTGGAGAACTGTAAAAGACTGTTGCTCATTTGTGCAATTCATATAATGCTTTACATGAAGTTAATCAGTAATGCAGTGAAATATGCAGTCAGGCCATTTATTTAACAGCATAGTTCATTGAAAAGTTAAGAGGTAACTTATACTTCTAATGCATCACTACAATAGAACTAACTCCAACTTGTGTTGACCTATTGAAACTATTGAATAAAAGGCCATAAAAATTTTATTTTAATCTAATCATTTGCAATGATATTTGCCTTTAATAAACTGAAACAATTTTTCTTATGTTTCCAGTTTACACTAACTAGGTAAAACAAAAAAAAACATTTGGAACCGGTGCTTCCAATACAGCATATTTATACCATAGAGTAACATTAAAATTTAACACTAAATATAACTTTATTTTCCACAGCCTTTCCAAAACATCTCCAAAACATACCATTAGCCTACAGGGAAATTCCTTTGTAGACCTTTGCCATGCAGTCTATCACAGAATTAATGTACTATTTTGCCACATACAATAAAGTAATAAAAAAATTCACCACTATTCCAAGGCTAAAACTTGAGGGATTAAAGGCTAAAGGCAAGAGGTGATTGTATCCATTTTTGCAGGCAATGACAAAGGAAGAAAATGAGATATGGAGAATGACACAAA
>JARFYF010000007.1:30745097-30757114 GCA_030265395.1 Rhina ancylostomus | reverse complement strand
GGATAGAATTATGTTTGGTCATGATCCCTCCAGTCAATACAAAGCAATGTAATACATGAATGGTAGCAGCTGTAGAACCACATTGAAGGATGAAACCAGAGATGACAAGAAACAAAGAATGTCACTTCAGCTCATTTTGGTAGTTTACTGATAGCCTAGAACTGAATTTCCATAGGAGTTTCCTGTTTGGAAATTGAGCCAGTACTTTTATGCACCAAAAAGATGGGAACATTATGCATACCACACATTTCTTCCAATACTGTTAACCCTTTTCGATGGTGGCACAACAAAAGCTCAACATACAAGTCTTCAGTGGCAGGCCTGTTCTGCAAAGGGCACACTTTAAAGCAAGCACTTGAAGTTTGAATTTCTATTGTGTTATCATTTGGGAATGAAAATGCACAATGCAACCCAACATTACATGTTCACTGTAATGATACACAGCTCAAATGCTCTTCAAACTTCGAGCATTTTATCACTCTTTCTATTTCATCAGGGAAATATAGGATAGAATAAGAACCAGCAAATCCAAAGGAATGATGGGCTCAGTTCTAGACCATTTTCAGATTCCATAGGTTCAGAATGTAGAGTAGTGGGAGCAGGTAACAGTAAAATTATCCACAATGTTCATGAATAGTAACTTCCCATCATAGCAGGCTTCAATAACACCAAAAACACCCTTTTTATATTGGCATTTTAAGTACAGTGATTTTCTCCACAATAAAGTCTGATACTTGTTAGTTTACTGATTTTTATTACATAAATGCTATTTTTGTTTAAGTGAAGCATGCACATCCTTTGATGATCAGGGGATGTGAAATAGTCTCTATATAACTGTATTCAGCCTTGCAGTTTCATCATCTAATGACTCCTATCAAAGGAGCAAGTGAAGAAGGAGGAAGAGCCTGCCTGTAGCAAAGCAAAAGACTAAGAAGCACATCAGTTGGAAATTGTACAAGTGTACAATGAGCCAGAAGAGAGAATGCTCTGGAAAACAAATAAACAGCAGATGCTGTAATCTGAAGCAAAAACAGAAATGCTGGAAGAACTCTTCAATCTAGCAGCATTTCTGCCTTTCTTATCCATTCCATTATAGAGCCACCAAACCTTACAACTCTTTGAAAGTGAGCACTTCATGTACATTAAATCAGAACAGTACTAAACCAGCACTGTTTTGTTCTGTATTCAGAGTCATCTAAATCTAATGTAAGAAGGAAACAAATATTTCATTATTTGTATCAGGATATCAGCCAAATTATTTGGAAACCATCAGGATGCTTAAAAAAAATCATGGCCAAGTTGCCTAGTAACCGAGTGAAAGCATCTAAAGTTCTGGCTCTAAAACAAGTTCCTTGGCAGATAATGCCCTCAAGCCACACAGATATAACTGATGACCTTGTCTTTTGATGCAAGTAATCCTGTATGTTTTATTTTAATTGAATTGCTGTAACCACTTAAATAATATCACAGCAATTAAACCATTTGAGGACTAGGCTCAATCCAAATTGTATCTTCACTGGTAATGAAGTTAAAATAAAAAGCATGTAGATACAAACAAATAATTCAAACAATTTACATCCATCTTAGCCAAAGTTCTTTTTAGTTCAGCTTGAAAGTAAATCAGCAGCTAGGAGCTGCAACTGCTAATGATATATATTCAGTTTCTCATCCCATGTAATCAGAAATAAATGCCCAGTCAAGAGAAATAGATGAATTAGGATAAGAATTCACTTGCTCATAGTATAGAATCCTTTGAATTTGTTGCCCAAAAACAGCAGATTTTACTTTTAGAGACTGACAAATTGGTATACGTTAATACAAAAGGGGTGTAATGAAATTGCTGATTACTATGCAAGATGTCATCTTTAATTAAATCTATATTCTATTGTGCCTACACTAACCAAGTATATAAATGTCAAGCATGGATGAATATTTTACTTTGAATTAGATTAAAGTCCTCTCTAATTCTAAATCCATAAGTATAAGGTCTCATTCACTTGAGGTCATTAAACATGCAATATCTATAGAGTCCTTCAGCTCAATTGTTCATTTTCCAATCAAATATCTTAAGCTTACAATCAAAGGCCTGTTTCTTGGACATTCATGAGAAATATGATGAGGAGGATCTAAGCACAAATGGAATAAACCCTGACGAACATTGCATTAGGTCTTCTAAGTATAAGATTCAAGCTTTTAATGAATATAGCTATTTCACACTGATGGTTGGAACATATTGCTTTGCAAAGCTTTCAAAGCTGACAGCATCAGTAACTTCAAAAAGAAATCAGAAAACAATTTAGTGAGAAAATTTTGTGAGAGATAATGTACCAGGGTTACATATTTGCCTACAATCCAAAGGGATGTTCTGAGGATGTCAGTATTACTATGTAAGGTTTAAAAATACAGTAATCAAATCTATTGTATTAATATATTGACTTGAATTTTCTCGTGGACTTGACAAGTGCAAAGACAAAATATAACTTGTTCCTCAGAAGTGACATTTTTTAACTGCATTAAGTGGGTGTTACTTTGAATGCTTTTTTTTAAATGCATTTAATATCACAGTTAATTTATCCATTAAAGGTGTAATGACCAATGTTGTCATTTTCTAGTCTTGCCACTGATTGTCCTAATTATAACAGCAACAATAGAAAAGCATATTTTCATTGGCTGTTCCTGGTGTGTAGGCACAACTATTGAGAGAGGCCATCAAGTGACTGCCCACTCACAATCTCTGACTCATGGATGTCAAAGCATATGCTGTAAATGTTTATTTTCCTCCATGTACTTGCAGTGGTCATGGCTCTGTGCCTAGAGTATGCAGGTGGAAAATGAAACTTAACAATGTTTCAAAATGTCCACCAGTTTAATGAGAAAGCGGGATTACAACATATCCTGTGAATAAACTACATCAGTCAAAAATGTGGTAATCTCATTTAGAAAAAGAGGTCTTTTTTTTCAAAATCTATTATGGATTCTGCCAAATTTTGATGACATTTATTGTCAGTGAGTTGTACTATAAAAGGGAACATCTAAGCATTTAAGATAAAGATCTTATGGATAGAAGCAGAGACTGACTGAAAGATTGACTGACGGTTATGGTGCTAGCAATTCTTGCTTTTGAGCCCTACACAAGGTCATTTTGTTGATACAATAAATAGTAAGAAGAATCAAAGAATTTCTGTTCCCTCCACAGCATCTCTAAAGGGGTAAAAAGTATTTTTTATCACTTCTAATGGCTTGGAGTAACTATTGCTTCTGTTTATTAAGTAACATAAGGTTTTTGGGGAGGCTCTGTTGTCTAGCACATACCAGAGTCATAGTCATAGAGTAATAGAGAGACACAGCATAGGAACAGACTCTTTGGCCCACCAAGTCCACACCAACCATCAACATCCTATTTATCCACTAATCCATTTTATTCCTACATTCCCATCAACTCCGAGATTGTACCACACACTTACAATCTATATTCTATTCCTCTCAGCCTTGAATATATTTAGAATAGATCAAGTCTAATTTGATTGAGCTGGGGCAATTTATATAGCTGATTTCTACCAATCTGCACACTTTTGGGATATGGGAGGAAATCAGAGCGCCCAGAGAAAACTTACATGGTCACAGGGAGAATCTCCAACACTATACAAATCCTGAAGCTGGGATTAAACTTGGGTCACCAGAACTGTGAGGTAGCAGCTCTACTGGTTGTGGTGCAGTGATACCACTGTGCTGCAGACTTGGTTCATCAAGAATGAGTGCAGCTCCTCCTTTGGCTCAGCCCAGCTCTTCTCTGAAATGCCAGTTACTAGAGTCTGCTGAATTGCAAAGTTCTGGATAACAAAACTTTCACTACATGCTCAGGATCGAAGATTTTGGGTAGAGTTGCTTAAAATGTGATATTTGAATCTTTGAATATTGAATGCTGGAGTAAAGTGTGACAGCTAGTATTTATATACAACTAAATGTCCAAAAAATCATTATTGTACTTACTGGTGTACATCCTGCAGAGTAACATGAGTTGTTCTGTAGAGATACATGAGTTGTGTGCAGCCCTGAAACTGATGCACTTATCAAAGCAAATACCAACCATGTTAATGGCTAAAAATATAACACTTAACTTTTGCCAGATTCTGGCTGTTAATGAATACAAATTTCAAATTGGCAAATCAAATGATTATTCCCAATATCAGCCCATGGAAAAGTGACTAAATTCTAAAAGTAATCAATTGCTTGGGAAACAGAGTGCTTCTTTTTCTGAATTTCCCAGTTAAAAACACAAATCATGCACCTGGAGTAGGTTCAGCTCAATCAAATTAGACTTGATCTATTTTAAATATATTCAAGGCTGAGAGGAATAGAATTTTAGATTAAAGGAACTGGAAAAAGAGATCAATCCTGACATTGTGATGGATTGTGGCAGAGGTTTAGGAGGTAAATGTCAGGAGTGGCTGACTCTGCATTCAGTTAAGTTTTAATGTTATGGACGGCATGTAGACCTGCTTTTTCTGAATGCATCTTGCCTAACTGAGAAACCCAACACAGCCATGATTTTACCAGCACTCCCCCAACAATCCCACTCCACACAATATACAGTTTGACTTTCACCACCTCCCCCACTAAGCAACCATCTAGAACTCATGAACTATTCATGACACAATCCACAGATTTAGAGGAAATACATATTTGAACAAAATAAATCCCTGAGGAAAGCAGACTATGCTAGTTAAATATATGAGTGGCTGAATTAAAGCAGGAAAAAAGGAGGCAGAATAGGTCCAAAATAACCATTAGACTATTGGGCAAAAAGTGAAGGGCTGTTAAAAATAAACTAATGCTGAAATTAGTATATTATGAGACTGGTTGCTCAGAAACTAGGGGCCACAGGATGAGACAAGGTGTATTTACTTCCCCAAGAGACAAAAACAAGGGAATTAGCTACAAAGAGAGATCAAAACTGAGTGACAAGACTCTCAAAAACAAACAGGATGGTGAAAGGTCAGTAGGACCTTGGTAGATGTGACACACCTCTGACACTTTCCAGCAAACAACTGACCAATCATTGGGAACAGGACAATAGTGTTGACCAATCAGCAACTGATCACACAGGCTCCCTGCCCAAAGTGGGGTATGAAAAGGCTACTCTGACATGACAGCTAGCTAGTTCATGAACAAAATGGTCTGATCAACTACTCAGAGGCCAGAATAGGGAGGACTGATCATGTGGGACCTTGTCAAATGCTTTACTGAAGTCCATATAGACAATATCCACTGCTCTGCCCTCATCAATCATCTTTGTCACTTTCTCAAAAACACACTCAAATTTGTAATCAGGACCATCCCTGCACAAAGCCAAGCTGATTTTCCCTAATAAGTCCATGGTTTTTCAAATGTAAGTAACTCCTGTCCCTAAGAATCTTCTCCAATAAGGTGGCATGAAAAGTACTGCAAGACAAACCTTTCACTTACTGCATCATGTAGAATCTGGTTTCTTTTAAACTAAGTACTTAATAAAAAAAATCATAATTTAGAACACATTTATTGTTTTTTTTAGGGAAACAATGGAATATAGTCAAATTGTGTGTACTTTCTAAGAATCCCTTGGGAATTCAAAGTGAATTGCCAGATCACCCCCTAATGTGAGTGTCAACCTAAATTTATTTCAATAGTTAATACACTAAGCTTGTTCATTTAAAATGTACTTGGTGGACTTTTGACACTGTGGAAATGAGAGGCATTACAGAAAATTGATTTGCACTGTATCACTAACAAACAACAGATGCAAAACATGTTTTAAGAGGACGCACAGGAAATATGGGTAATACACACATTTTTCTCCTGATTTTGCTGGGTTATGCAGAACTGCTGACATTGCTCAATAATGCTGGTAAGTTTCGGGGTGCTTGTCCAACATGGAAATCTCAAACTTACTGTCTGAGCTCAGCAGCCATTTCCTAGCCATGCTGCTCCATTGAGCTCCCTTGTGCTGAGGAATCTGCTCCCAGATCCTGTGCCAGGTTAGACCTGGCATAGAATCTTCAAGTCCATTCATCTGAATGGCAACTGCAAGGCTAATTGGAAGAAAGCCAAAAAATAGAAAACATAACATTTTTAAGGAATTGTTTGTGTTTTGGTTAATGTTTTTAATTAGTTATATGTTTAATATGTTCAGAGGACATGATGCTAAGTAAATGTTGCTTGTAGTCATGGTTGTGAACAAAAGATCAGAAAAAATCAAATAGATGGTTTATCAGAGTTAGGTTGGTCTCTTCATAATCAGTTGGCTGCTGGTTGGTAATGCATACCATGATGTTTAATTCACTGCAGAAAAAAGATCTTGCAGCAATTACACTGAAGGAAAAATTATGGCCAAAATGATACAGGAATAAAATCCTTAAAGGCATAATCCTTCAGCTGGTTTTGCTAGTAAAAGTGGAATTCCTACAAATGTTGCTTGGTAAAAAATTAATATGTCATTACAAATGTTTGCACCAGTTCAAAATCTTCTTAATACATTATGAATTTCTTTTTAGAAATATTTAGCAGTAATCCTAAAAACAGATACTCATTTTTACCTGAAGTTTTGTTAACTTTGAATCTCCAGCATGAACATAAATTACCTGCAATTTATGGAACAGATGTTGGCAATATCTTATTTTTTAAAAATCTCTATCTGTACTAAACTAACAGAAGAAAAGGTTATGACAGAGGCTATTCATTCTTCCCAGCATCTGAGAATTGGAGTCAGAATCAATTTCGTACAAACATGTAAATTCCTCTTAACTGTAATATGTGAGAAAGGAAAAACCACAAATTGGATTGCCTAGCACCATTTTTTTGTGGGTTTGTTGACTTTATCAAGAATCAATGCACTGGAGGTCAATTATGAAATTGGACTGGGCTCTTCTGTGTACTATTCATGTTAGTGTGCCCGACATTTTTCCAACACCAACTGGTGTCTTCATTTGCCCTCTACCCATTTCCAACTGCATTGTCATAAACCGGAGCAGACTGTCATTGAATAGCCTCAGTAGAACTAGGAGCTTATCATGCTAGTCGATTGCTTTTCTCGCTAGTAAAAGGACCACTGTGCTGCCATCAGGTGACCTCTCTGGGCAGCTTCAGAAGCAATAGCAGGCCGTTCTGATACCTTCCGATGTGCACAGAATGCATGACAATTAACTAGATTACATTTCACAGCACTTATCTGATGGACGTCTGTGTGGTGACACCATTGGCAGCACTCCATTATTGGAGGCATCATAATGGCCATTGCTGGCTACTCAGGGTGGATTGAGGACCTTGGGGCAGGAAGCAAAGAATGCCCATTAATCAAGAGTATATGCCCATAGAGCCTTCAGATATACCCAAACAGAAGAACATTAGGAGCAGGAGTAGGCCAGCTGTCCTCTCAGGCCTGCCCTGCCATTCAGTATGATCATGGCTGATTTACCCCAGGCCTCAGCTTCTCCTCCAAACCACACCCTACCTACACGTCCCTGATGAACTTGGGTTGTCATTACTGTGGTTTCGTGACATGCTGCAGGAAGACATGCAGCATGGCGATGCTCTCACTAATGGACCGCTGATTCCATGGACATTCTCAAGTTTCTTGGCACAGGATCTTTCCAAAGCCTCAGAAGATTTCTCCCAATTTGCTGCTTGCCATTTCATCAGAGTGATCATCCAGGCACTGTTCTTACAAAGTTTTTTAACTACTTTGATTTCAGTGAAGAGCAGGTGGTATTTCTGTGACTGGTACTTGCCAGCATGGGAAGCTTCTCACAAGTGCCGGAACCCATCCATGTTCCCATTAGACTCCTCTTAATAATCTGGATCTTTTTTTAGGAGTGTTAAAGGCTCCACTTGCTCAATATACAGGCTGTTGTGGATCACAAGAAGAATTTTGTCATGGTGATTGCTGAATGTAATGCACACATGACTCCTTCGTCCTGATGGATACACAGTGTTAGGTAATTTCAGCAGTCAGCATTACCCACGGGAATGGATCCAGGAGAGGGCTATCGTCTACTTTTCTGGCTCCACACACCAGCACACTCTCCATGCACAGCAGATACGATGAGAGTCACCCAAATACCAGGACAGTAGCGGAAAACAACACAGTTCTCCTGAAGATGATAAGTTCTTGCCTGCCTCAATCCAGGCTGCCAAGCAGATGTGGAGGCATCACTGTTGTGCACTGCTTACTGTGCAACTTAACAAACTGCAGGCAGCAGGTGGGGCCTGAGGAAGACCAGCAAGGAGACCCAGAGCCTGAGGTCCATGAGGCGGAGCCTGAGGTCCATGAGGCAGAGCCTGAGGTGCAGCAGGTGCAGGAGGGATGCCCCAATTAGCAATCACAGCCTTCTCTTGCAGCTGAATAGAAGAGGCAAGGATTTTCTAAAGACTCTGTAAAAGAGGTATGAATTTTACAAGGACTCTGCAAAATAAAATTCCTCATTGCAAACCAAGTGACCCTTCCACAATGTAATCTTGACCACCTACAAAGTACACAAATAGAGAGCATGGATAATGTATAAAATTCTCTCACATTATACACAACCTGACTACCTGCAATGAATAAGAATGAATGAATTCCTGTTGCAATTATTTCATGGCTTGCTACAATGTCTCTGTATTTCCTGATGAGTGGCACCTCACTCAGAGCTCTGCATTAAAAACAGTTGCCGTGAGGATCTCTGCTCTGCAGGTGGGAACGTTGGTGTACATATCACCTTGACATACCTTGTTAATTTATGAAGTATCTTTCACTGTGTGGGAATGCTCAATCCTGGAGGAGACCACTACAGCTACCTCCTGCCAGGCTCTTCTTCTGGTTGGCCTGATGAGTCTCGTGGCCCCCAGATAATCAGTACTTCTCTCCTGACACATATCTCATTAATCAGAACTTGATGCTCCTTTAAGTGAATGCGGGAATTGTTCCCATCTCCCCTGTTGACTTTGTCTCCTCCATGACAGCCAAGATGTGTTTTAGTGTTGTATGGGCCCTGTGTGGAATTTGCCTTTGGGGGTAAGTATCCTTCTCTGAATACTGCAGATCAAAATGCTGAGACATTTGCAAAACTGGGTGTCGTTATTTTGGGAATTGTGCAGGTCCTGTTTTAGCATATGTTTCTGGGTGAAAACCATCCTGATATTGCTTCACATTGGACTTTGGCAAATTTTGCTATTTTCTTTTGTGGAGAACTAGATTGGGCATTGGTGCTAAACAGAACAGTATTTTATATACAAACATGTGCAATCCAATTTCTGGGCAGAATTGATTAAGATGTAATACTATATTTCTTGAATATTATACCAGAACAAATTAAAATTATCTCAGAAAAATTTAACCCAATTTCACTCTTAACCTTTGAACAAAATCAACAAGAGCTTTGACATTACGCAGAGTTTATTGTAAGTACGAACAGCTGCGTACATGATTGGAGTTTGACAGCATATGATAGATGTCAGTATTCAGAACTGTATATGGTGTTCTGGTGTGTACTTGGGATGTGACTGTCACTGACAAGACTGCCATTAATTGCTGACTGCCACTGAGATATTAGTATACATTGTTGGGGAAAAATTGGTTAAGGTTTACTTACCTCTGAAAAATGGCAAGAATACACAGCTGAATAGATCAGCCCCAGAACTGGAGAAATTGTTTTTTGGGCCTCAATAGCTTGTTAAAGGATCCATGAGAAGTTGGTGACTAACAGACCATACGTCCCTTGGAAATTCAGGGCTGAGAATCTTCCACTGAGACGGGCAGCTTCACTTGGACCATGTTCATTAAACATCCTATTATTTCTTTTTATTTTATCTTTTTTTCTCTGGAACTATCACAATATAAATTCTTTAATAGCAAAATAAATATTTAATTTTCTTCCCATATTTTTAAAAATTCTAACATTAATACAGCTGGAAAGAAGTAAGTCAAAACAATTCCTGATTCACTTTCTCTTTTCTGACCCTTTTCAGTTGCATTTCATTCATCAGCCATTGTATAAACAAACATGACATGGGAGCAGACTGTCATAAAACAAGCTGAAGTACCAATAGCTAGATTCATGTGCCAAGAAAAGCCTGCTTCACCAGTCATGTTTCAATTGCTACTTAATTATCTGCAGTATATAACACAGGTGTCACAGTCAGTGAGAGACATATAAGGACAGTGTTATTGCACTTGTAACAAACTGGAAATAAAATGATCTTCAGTTGGAAAATCTCAGTAACACTAATTATTTTAAACAGAGAAAACATTTTTGTTGATGTGTGTGGACACACTAATCATAATGAAACAAAGTAAAATTGCTTAGGAAAATCATTGCGAGCAGCAGCTGGTAAGATTATTCCAAAATACTCTGCAGTTCTTCATTTTTTTTCTCATGATTTTATCTTCTTATCTAATTTTATCTGAATGTGAATGCAGAATGGGAGGAATGAAATTTGTTAAGATGGTACCACAGTCTTTTTTTATAAGTGTGATTGGTTTGTCTCTCTTCTCCAATGTGTATATGTACCACAATAGCCAACCAAATTTTAGGGAGTGAATCAGCACAGAATACACAAGTTGTGCAGTCAAAGATCCCTTGCTGGAAGTGCAAACAAAGAATGGCATTGTGGGTGATCACATGAAATGAACGGTTGCCATAACAGCAGCAAGTGCAGTCAATAGCAGGCCTTTGGATGATCGCAGAAGGTAAATGGCTGGAGAACCGAGCCCTCCAGAACAAGATGTCATACCTCAACATGTATGACTGAGAACTCATTGATTTGACCACAGATCACCAAAAAAAAGGAAATTATTGAGATCTGGGAGTATTCAGAATTAACTCTGTCTCTCAGCAGGCCCAAGGGTCCTCTCCCAGAGTCAAGCTCTGCATGATCAATATTTCTCAAGCACTTTAAGCCATGTGGTTGGCTACTTCCTAAGAGAGGCAGTCCACATGTCTCTGCATTGTTGCAATCAAGTTTTCTGGGTCTGGACCTGTGCAACATGTGGTGCTTGTACAGCACCCAGTCACTCATATCCATACACTTGTAGTTTTCTGCTGCAAAGCTATAATTAACTTGGCAAAGGCCACCATGGAGTTCCTGAAATGCTCCAACATGGCCTGCTCCCTACTGTTGGAATACAAATACTTGTATCATAACTCACCGAGGGAAAGCTATGCGCCACGTGCTAGCTCTGACAGGGACCCAAGTAGGACTGGGTGTGTAGGAATGAAACTCACACTGCCTCAGATTATAAATCTTTAAAGAAAAGGGAACCAAAATACAAACCCCACCACACTCAAACTGTGTCAGTGCTTTGCTGCTCAAATCCCTCTGAAGAAGAGTGACGTGGTGCTTGTGAGATGCACTGTCACACTCAGGCTGGCCAATGTGCTGCTGGCCAATGTGGGAGAGCTGAAATGTAGTTCCTCTGGAGAGCCTTTCACTCCCTGTGACCCAAAACCAAACAAAAAATAAATCCCCATTTCTGCTCATGTTGATTGCCCTGAGGACTGTTTTTAAAGCAATAATTTTTAAAACATTGGCTTCTACTAAGAGGTGAGGGATGCCCATGTAGGAAGAACTCCCACTATCCACATTATTTTTCGTAATCCATCTGCTCCTTCCTAAATCTCCAGGTACCACCTACTATCCATAGTTTTTCCAAATTATGCAAACTGTTAAGACCAACAATAATGTTTTCTAAGGTTAGTTAATCACTTTGCTGCCACGTGGCAATGTGGAAGGACCATTTTGTTTTCAAAGCAGTCTTAGAATCAAATATTTGATTTGGAATTGCATGGACACCACGGCACAAAGAAAGTCCATTTTCCTTAATATCGATATTTATACCCCATTATCTCTGCATTTAACTATGCCAGTTTAATCTTCCCTTCTGCCTTTAGCTTTACCTTAAGTGGATCTATGTTATATTCCTGACACCACGTGATATGACTTCTACATTCTAATTTGATTAAAGAAAATTTTCCTTAATTCCATAATGGAATTTTTGTTGATTT
>JARFYF010000007.1:30721539-30731815 GCA_030265395.1 Rhina ancylostomus | reverse complement strand
GGCTCCATACATAGATCACCTCTACACATGGCTCTACAAGGATCACCACATTGATCCTTAAGAGGAACTACTCCCCCGTCCCCCACAATTTGAGTCGGATCAACCCATTTAGGAGGGACCACGTTATGAGTGGCAAGAGTGTGTGCTGAGCTGAAAGAGATGCAAGCAAATTACTGCTTCACTCAGAAAGACTGGGGTTCTGGAAAGTGAGAAGGGGGAGCTGAAGGCCAGGAGGAAGGGTATCTCCAGCAATTGCAGGGGTAGGTGCTGTGGGAAGCCAAGTGGGTATTGATGGTGATGAAGGGGTAAACCAGAATGGTTCATAAGGGTTAGTCCCTTCAGAATATCAATAGGGGAGTGGAGGTGGAGGCTGTGTTTGGTGGTGGCACATTGGAGGTGTCAATAAGAGCAAAGGATGGTCAGCTGAATGTGACGGCTGATGGGTTGGAAGGGATGGACAGGAGAAACCATATATTGTTTCTGGGAGGGAGGGAAGGGGTGTGAGCCGAAGTGTGTGAAATGGAATGGAATCCTTCTTATTCAGTTCAGAGGGTCTGATGATGATTGTAATATCCCAACCATCATTTGGATAAGATTGGTTATATCAGTATTAACCCAGAGGCTCCCTTCCTCACACTGCAATTTAAAGAAAAGGTTGGAAATTACAATCTTGGTTATAAATGTTTAATAATGAATGTAATTCATTGCCCAAAGACCAGAGGAAGCAGACTTAAAAGGAACTTTTAAAAGCTAATTGGATATATGCATGAAAATGAATCTCTTCAAGGTGCATAGGTTTATTTGGCACTCTGTCAACCTTCTCAAAAAAATTCACATAGCACAGAAACAGGCCCTTCGGCCCACAATGTCTGCACCAACCACCAAACATCCATCTACAAATATCTGCGTTTTTCATCAGCCGATCCCAATCAACCACCCCCCCCACCCCATACATTCTCCTACAACTCACCACACAAGAGGCAATCTACAGTAGTTAATTAACTTACCAACTTGCACACGTGAGAGGAAACAAGAGCATCTAGAGAAAATCCACTTAGCCGGGGAGAATGTGCAAACTCCACATGGACAGCACCAGAGGCCAGGATTGAACCTGGGTCACTGGAGTTATGAGGCAGCAATACTGCTGTGTCACTGTGCTACCCTAATTTTCTCCATCACTAGCAGACAATAGCTACAGTGTGTATCATCTACAAAATGCATGGCAGTTACTTGCGCAGGTTGCTCTGACAGCTGCACCCAAACCTCTACCACTCAAATACAAGAGCAGAACAGTGGAATTGAATAGATGGCTCTTTCAACCAGGACTGGCATTGGCATGATGGTCTGAATGGCTTCTCTCAATGCTTTCTTCTTCTATAATTATTAAGCCACCACAAAGGAAGAGGGGAAATGGGCACAAAATACAAAAATCTGGCTACCGTTGCCTATGTACATCATACTCACAGCATGATAGAAGTACTGTAATTTGTAGTACTAAAATTCTGCTCATAACATGCTGCAGTTTAAATCCCTCACCATACATTCCTGACATTAATTATTTCACTGCAGGGAAGCTGAAATATTTTTCCTCTCATTTCACTCATAGCACCACTAGCAGATGTCTTGGAGAATACTGACCATAGTCAGTATAAGGCCAAAATAAATGCAGAGAAAAATAACACAAATTGTATGATTCAATTATTCAGATCAATAGACAGTTATCATGGTCTTTCAAAGTAACAGTTTTCATTTCTCTGAAAGAAATCATTAATTCTGATTATCACAAATGTTTATTGATGATGTCTGAAAAGCTATTGAAATTTAGGTCTGTGTAGACTTTTCAATCAGCTTATTTTGTAAGCAGGATCCAAAATAGCTAACAAAAATCTCCACTAATTAAAATGCCCTTTGTATTGGTATTTCGTATACACTTCAGCCAACAGTATTGTGTAGTATGACATCGCCCTGTAAGGCAGGTTGTTATTTTTTTCACAGGAAAAAATAAAATAGCATGTACAGAAATCTTTTGCTTGCAAACTTACTTTTACCAAATGAATTAGATCAGTAAACAGCATTGTTTTGTTATTGAAACATTGTTACTGAAGCAATACTGTCCATTTTGCATTATGGGAATATCAAGATTTGACTTTCTTCCACTTGGTTTAAAATCAGTCTTAGAAAAGCCACAATTTCCTGCTAAAATTGGTTTGTTTTATTTTCATTAAAATGAACATAAAATTGACCTTTTTTAGAAATAGATATTTCAATGACACTCACCATGATCTCACGGAGACTGAAAGAAAAGTAAAAAGCCCATTTACCATTTTATTTATGTTTTATTAGTATTGATATTGCCAAGGTTTTATTAAAAATTATAACAAAAATTATATTCTCTATAATTCATGGAATTGTACAGCACTCATGTAGGCCATTCAGCTGACTATACTTGTGCCAGCTCTTTGCCAAAGCTGTCAGTTAGTCCCATTCCTTGAACTTTCCTGTTAACCCTGCAAATTATCTCACCTTTACTTTCTTTTCCAAATGTTTTATTGAAAGTTATTTCTGGTTTTGACCCCACCACCCTCTCAGGAAGAACATTCAGGATCATACTGATGCTGCATAAAAAAAATCTCATTTCATATGCTCTTTTTATAATTTTCTTTAATTCGAGACCTCTGTTTATCAAATCCTCAACTTAGAGCCAACAGTTTTCCCATATTTATTTTAATGGACTTTTTGACTCTGGACTACAATACAACATTGGTCCAAACATGAGAAAATATGAGCACGTAAGCCAACTGGCTCTTCAAGTCTACTCCACTATTCAATAAGATCATTATTTTGGCCTCAGCTTCATTCTTCTCCCTGTTTTCTATAACCTTTGACTTCCCTATGGTCCAAAAATCTGCATCAGCCTTAATTATATTCAGTGACTTCATCTTCATATCTCTTGGGGTAAAGAACTTCAAAAACTCTCAATAATTCCTTCTTATTTCTTTCTTAATTGAACCCTTGTTCTGAAACTATGCCTCCTAGATCTAGCTTCTCCCATGAGGGGAAACATCCTTTCAGCATCTACTCTGTCAAGCAGCCTCTGAATCTTATGTATTTCAAGAAAATTCATTCTCCTTCTTCTAAACTCCAGGGAATATAGGCCCAACCTGTTCAACTTTCCTTCCTATGACATTCCCTTCATTCTGGGAATCAATCCAGTGGACTTCCTCTGAACTACCTTTAATCCAGGATGTCCTTCCTCAAATAAGGAGATCAAGACTGCTTGCACCATTCCAGTGTGGTCTCACTGACATCTTCCTAATTTTATATTCACCCCCTTGCAATATAGGCTAACATTATATTTGCCTTCCTAATATCTTTAATTACCTGCATGCTAACTTTGTGTTTCATGTACTGTTGCATTCTGTAGCCTTTCCCTATTTAAAACATATTTGGTGCTTTTATTCTTCCTACCACTGGATAGCCTTATATTTCCCCATATTATATTCCATCTGCCAAATATTTGCCTACTTACTTAACCTATCTCTATCTCAATGCATAATCTTAGAAATTGGACCAAGGCAGTCTTCGTGTACTAAATGGATTCTACAGAGAGCACTAACACCAAATTAGAAGTTCCAAGAGAAAAAATTGTGAAATTGTGATAACCTTGCCTTTAGCAATTGTTATCATGATTTACTCCTTTTAAGGGATATTAAACTTGTGTTTCAAAAAATGTGTTTCATGATCACTGCAGCTTGCTAGACTCGTAGCAGCAATGGTACTTGCATGTTGACCCATGAGAAGTGGATCAGTGCTTTTAAAAGGATCGCTCTGTGGTAGTCCGAGAAGAATGTGGATTGGAAATTGAGGTGCGGATGGGAACATTGGTGAAGATGGTTTCAGTAGTGCCTGGGCCTACTGAGCTATGGAGTAGGCTGATATGGGGTCATGAGGGAAAAGCTGCATTGGGTCATGAGCGCAAGTACCATGATCAGGTCAGGGATATCGAGGGCTGTGTCTGCACCCTGTGTCATGGATGTCAGATATTTTCAATACACAGAGGCAGAGGAAACATTGGATGATTTACAACATATAACGATCTTAGGTGTTGTTAATTCATACAGAATTCAGCCTAAATTTGATTCACTCCTATTGAGAGTAAATTATGAAGGGCATGGATTATGACCTTTTTTTTCTTCTTTTATTAATTCCACATAGAGAATACAGAGTACATGAATCAGAAAAAAGAATAGTACTGAATACATTTCTTGAATCACACTTAAAATCACAATACCCCATAATGATAATCAAAAATGATAATTAATTAATAGTGATTAAATTGCAATAATTTTATTATAAAAAAGAATCGAAGCCTACTACCAAGACCGAAGCTGTTTGGTAAAGAAAGAAAGACAAAGAAAAACCCATATCAAATAATGATACTAGCCAACATCTGTACTTTAACCACCAAGTCAAAGATTTGAAAATAGTTCCAAAAAGGTCCCCACAATGTTTGAAAGTCCAGGTTAGATTCAGAAGTTGAACAATGGATTTTCTCTAAATTTAGGTATGACATAACATCACGTAACCATTGAACATGAGTAGGTGGAGTAACTTCCTTCTATTTAAGCAACACAGCTCTCCTGGCTATAAGAGCAATAAAGGTCAATATATGCAGATCAGAAGTCTCCAAAGATATGCCTTTTTCTCCAACAATCCAAAATAATGGAGTCAAAGGATTAGGTTTAAAATTTATTTTAAAAAGCATGAAAAAAGTTTGAAATACTTCTATCCAGTATTTTTTAAGACTTGGACATGTCCAAAACATGTGAATTAGAGAAGCCTCTCGATTATTGCATTTATCTCAATAGGGAGATACATCTGGATAAAAATGAGATATCTTGTCTTTGGACAGGTGAGCTCTATGGACCACTTTAAATTGAAGGAGGGAGTGATGAGCGCATAATGATGAAGTATTAACCAATTAAAAAATTTCAATCCAAGTTTCATCAGAAATTGAAATCTGCAAATCTTGTTCCCAGGCATTTTTAATTTTATCTAAAGGAACCTCACTCATTTCTAATAACATGTCATAAATATTAGATATTGAGCCATTAAGAAAAGATTTCAAATTAAAAAATTGCATCTACTAAGTTCTTATCAGGACTCATAGGGAATGTATGAAATTGCGATCGGAGAAAGTCTCTTAATTTGTAAATATTGAAAAAAATAGGTTTTTGGTAAGCTATATTTAGTTGACAATTGTTCAAACGTAGAAAGATTTCCTTTAACAAACAGATCATGAAAGCAAGTAATACCCAAACTATCCCACTCTTTAAAAACTATATCGGTCATAGAAGGTTTAAAAAAACAATAAGAAAAAATGGGGCTATAAAGAGAAAATCTCAATAAACCAAAATATTTTCTAAATTGTAGCCAAATACTCAAAGTATGTTTAATTACCAGATTATCAGTTAGTTTATTTAATGATAAAGGAAGTAAGGAACCAAGCAGAGAAATAATAGAAATTTTTTAACAGAGTTAGCTTCTAAAGAGACCCATACTGTGGACAAGCCTCATGATCATTGTAATATAACCAGAATGTAAGATTTCGTACATTGACTGCCCAGTAATAATGACCTTTTGAGGCAATTTTTGTCACTTAACCAAGTTGCACACATTAATAATATCATCATGTGTAGGATACTTTTATAGACAATTTCAACCTGTGTGAAGGTGAATTACAGGCCCAATTCAATTTCCTAATCAGCAGGAATTTCAATGGAACAGTACAGACACTAGAAACAAGGAAATTTTGCTTTTCATGTCTCACTTACATATTCAAAACAGGTGTAAAGGGATCCAATTTCTTGGCATAAATTGTCCTCAGACTGCTATCCCATCTATCTTTGTATTATCATCAAATTTAGCTACAATATACTCAGTCCTTTATTATTCTATATCCTCAGTCTGCCATTATTAGAGATCATGAATTGATGACAACCCAGCATCGACCCCTGTGGCTTCCTACTAGCTACAGCTTGCCAGACTGAAAATGGCCCAATTAGCCGGTTTTCTACTTTCTCTTAGTTATTAGCCAGTTCTATTTCCATTCTAAAATATTACCCACACACCACGAGCTGTTATTTTATGCAATAATCTCTCCTATAGCACCTTACCCCAATGCCAATTGTGATTCCAAATACACTACATTTACTAGTTCATCTTTTTTTAACTGGTTCATTACATCTGCAGAGAACTCTAATACATTTGCCATAAAATCATGCTAACTCGGTTTAATAATATTATGGTTTTCTAAAGGTCCTGCTACTACTTCCTTAATCTGGTCTTCAGTTTTTTCCTACCAGGTATAGCCCAATCAGCCCTTTGAGCCTGCTCCACCATTCAATAAGATCACGGCTGATCGAACTTTCTTCTAATCCACTTTACCACCCTATCCTTAAGAACTTTGCTGCCATCTTCTTTCATTATTGCCTTCTTCAACGCAACTTCGAATGCCTTACATTCATTTGCCTATTAAGTTTTACAATGATCCTACTGGTTTGGTTGATATACCTGCTCACTCCACGATGCTCTGCCCCTGGACAACATACCATCTCTGTGCTGCCCTCATTATCAGTTACTCCTTTCTGGCAAATCTCACATTAATTTGGATCATCCATAGCCAAATCAAACCTCTGTCCTATTTTTCTAAACATAATTGGATGAGAAAATTGAGCAAGTCAACAATATGGAAAGCCTCTTTATACTTGGTTAACATTTACTTATACATTTGCATACAAATATATCTCACAGGAATAGAGTAAAGGGATATAAGAGACAGCTAAATATAGTTACAGAGTCTCCAACCAAATAGATCCTGCTTTTACAGAGCAGAACAGTGCTTGCTGACTGCCACACTGACGTGCAGAAATCGAGAATCATGTCCTAAGAAAGTTCAGTGGCAATCAGGCCAGCTAGGTAATTCCTTGGTCAGCATGTGGTAAACAAAATCGAAGGCCTAAGAGTTCTGCTTACCTAATATTATGTTTTAAATGTTGCAACTCTTAGCTGGATATTCCCAGTATTAAACCTCAAAGAGCTTCCTCTACATCTGGTCAGAAAAGGCTCGGGATGAGAGAACAGAGAGATTCATCCTTCTGTTCTCTAAGCTCCAAGGATGCCTGGCTCTAAATCTAAATGCTGCAAATGCAGTGCTACTTCCTTCCATGAAGTACAGAACTTCCTAAACAGAGACCTTGGCAATGCCCAGAATCATATTATGTAGATCAAGCCAAGTGTGAAACATTTGATAGAATTCTCAGAATGTTATAGTTGTTCAATGTATCAAGGTGTGTTCAATTTTTCAATTCTCATAGTTGTTCAATGCATCAAGGTTGGTTTTATATTACAGAGGAAAGTTCAAGTTGATATACATAGAAAGATAACTTGCTGCAAATAAT
Source organism: Rhina ancylostomus (assembly GCA_030265395.1). Taxonomy (NCBI): domain Eukaryota; kingdom Metazoa; phylum Chordata; class Chondrichthyes; order Rhinopristiformes; family Rhinidae; genus Rhina; species Rhina ancylostomus. The sequence goes on along the minus strand of JARFYF010000007.1, from coordinate 30,724,355 downwards.
TCTCTGCTTTTCTATCCTAATCGGTTTGCCAATAAAACATTACACAGGCAACATATAATGAAACCTAAACACAAATGAGAGTTAAAGATGTAACTTCCAAATTTCTCCATTTTATTTTCTATCATTCTGTTACATACATTCATTTTGAAACCAAACTAAACATAATAATAACTGTTATTCCTAAAAGTGAAGCTTACAAGAAATTCTAAAGAAGAAAGATGGAACCATGGCATGTTTATTTTTGTTCCTTTATCTTAAACCAAGCTAAAGGAAACTCAGTGGTATTTGAAACATTCAAATACTCATCAAAATTATAAAGCTACCATGAAAACATAATTACAGTTTAGCTAAAGATTGACTGACATTTAATTGAATCCAAAATAACTATTGTTCAATTGTATGTTGATGATACCATGGATTACTTTTTAATATGAACACCTGTATTTCATTCTTAATAAGAGAGAGATACGACTCCTTGGTGGAGCTGAAAGAATGGGCTGATAGTTAGAACTTCCATCCACCTGCAATAAGCTTTTAACAATAGTGTGCCCTTCTAACCACACTAGCATCTAAATTTCAAGTCACAGATGAGAAGCTGTAGACAAACATGATAGGTAACATATTTATTAAAGTAGATTTGAATGTTACAATTAGTTGTAATTGTCGTTTTCTCATTCCATTACCTTAATTATATGAGTGAAATAAGGGGTGGGCAGCTAAATTCTAAATAAATAAAATAATAAAGTACAAATGGGGAGCAAGTGACACAGAAAGTGACACTAGCCTCTGTATCAACCCTCCCCTTCTATTTATACTGGCTATCTTCCCTCTCCACAGGGGTCTCGACCTGAAACATTGACAATTCCTTTCTCCCCTAAAGATTCTGCTCGACCCACTGAGTTCCTCCAGCAGATGGGTTGTTGCTCCAGATTCCAGCATCTGCAGTCTCTTGTGTCTCCACATAGAAAATTATGTTGGGTTTCATTTACTCTTATTCTCCCCACTTTGAGTTTTCCTCCATTTGATGCTAGGTGCCATAAACCTTTGAATGTTATATGAATGTTGAAAGCATGGTTACTAAGGCATAGGATTCTGGGATTTATAAATCGAATGTGGCCCCTTTGACACACATGTTTTGGTCCTGTCCTCTTTTAGAAAAATACTGGAAAGACATTTTTAATATTTGATTTACAACCTCACCCAATACTGCAATTTTTGGATTACCAAAGATTGAGTCTGGCCATTTATCTGCTTCCGCTAATCGTATGATTGCCTTTGTTACATTAATGGCCAAGTGATCCATTTTGCTTAAATGGAAGGATCCAATACCCTCTACTACCTTTTCAATGGTTTTCTCAAACTATATCATGTTTAAACTTGGAAAAAATTAGGAGTGGTACTTAAGTGATCCTTCGCTTAAATTTGAATACATATGGAGTCCATTTATCCAATATTTTCACATGATTTAGATCCCCTTCAATAACTTTTTAATTTAGAAGAACGGAGTTGACGACATAATATTGCTCTGTTTCTACTGAGAAATTTTAGCCCAGTTTTTTTTTTAATTTTTGTTTGCTTAGTTTAGTTTACATTGTTTATAATTGTTTTTTTATTGATTTGGGGTTTCTTTTTCTTTTTTAAATTTATATAATAAATCTTTTTCTTTCCTTTCTTTTATACTCTATTCATTAACTAAGAGATCGTTGGACCTACAAATTGTTTTTTTTTCATATTTTATCGTATGATTATCTAAGACATGAGTGTTATCCAGATCTCTTTGTAATACATGTATGAACATTGATGCTAAATATTATTCTGTATTGATTTGAAAACTAATAAAAAAGATTGAAAGAGAAAAGAAAAAAATATCTCAACCAAATTGGTCAAAGGTGGTTTGTCTTTAGCAAATCCATACTGATAGTTGTTTATTTAGCCTATTCTTTTCTAAACTTGAACAATTTTTGCCTCCAGATAATAAGCTTGAAAAAATTGTCATAATAATCTGACTAGTATGCAACTTCTGGGGTTATTCCTCTCCCCTTCTTTAAATAAATGTGTCATTTCGTCCTCCACTCCTCTGGCACTATCACCACATCCATACTTAGTGATTCATCTACTTTGGGGAATACCAACAAGAACTACCTCTTTATCTATTTTTGTCTGTCTCACATCACAATATCTTCATCATTTACTTCTACATTTGCCTCAAGAAGATCTCATTTATAACACCTAGCTGGAACTATCCATTTCACATTTTAAGTATTTATGAGATACTTAGTCGTTCCTTTGCTCTGTTATTTACATTTTTTTCATTTGTTCCATGTTTTTTATGTTGAGATTGCTAGGTGAAAATAATGGAATTATTTTATTTGGTGAAAGTGTGCAAATCAGGGATATCAAAATCATTGCTTCGATACTGGGCTTGAACCAGTATTCTGCCATTTCACAGGAACTGTAATCAATGAAAGTTCTTACAAGGAAAAACCCAAAAGGTGAGGAGGAGGAAGGAACAGGAACAACACTTAGGAGGTATCTGGACAGGTACTTGAATGAACAGGGCATAGAGGGATATGGAATGAATGCAGGCAAGGGGGTTAGTATAGATAGGCATGACAGTCAGAATACATGGTGAACTGAAGGACCTGTTTCTGTGCTGTACAACTGTATGACTTTTCAGTAACACTACCTAATCTAATGGACATTTCCTATACCCCTGACCTACATTTCTCAGCCTTTACCTGTTCCTTTGCTCTCTCTCTCTCTCTCTCTCTCTCTTCCTCTTTCCAACTGACCTTATTATCAAATAGACATGTTCA
>JARFYF010000007.1:30541271-30553834 GCA_030265395.1 Rhina ancylostomus | reverse complement strand
GTGGATGTGTTTGTAATCTAGCAGCACCAAAAATAATAGGCCTGCAACATAGTTACATTTTATTGGGTCCTAGCTGATAGAACCATTGCAGTTGGCATATTCAATGAAATTGACTTACTCCTCAACAGCTTTCAATCACTAAGTTTAATTGTATGGATTTTTGTTGTTATCTGTGACGACGATACCCTTCAGCTCAGAATAACTCCATTTCCTGTATTTATTTTACACAAGAATTAAGAGTAACTTAGTCGGCCCTTCAAACCTGCTCTGCCATTGAATAAGAAAATTGTTAATCCAGTCTTAGCCTCCACATCCCCATCTTGCCCTATCCCATATCCCTCAGTTCCCTTGTTAAAATGTTGGTCAATCTCTGCCTTGAATATATTCAACGATGCCACCTCCATAGCTCTTTAGGTTAAAGAATTCCAAAGACTTCCATCCGTACAAAATTCTTCTTAATTTTCATCATTTTGAACAGTGGTCTTTTTGACCATTAGTATAGATATTAATTGTAATTGAACATTATTATGCAATATTTGATCGTCCTTCCATTGTGAAAGTTTTTATTTTGTTGATTGTGAATCCCAGGGTTAATTGCAATACGGATTCAAAGTTGATTGATCAAATAGTATAAATTTCTGTAAACAATCATATGATATTTACCAGGGATAACACATCTAAACATACATTTAATAAGATGCAAACTATTTTTTCTACCTGTGTATCCTTGTGTACCAATAAGACCCAGTAGTGTTTGTTGTTCATTTACCAGTCGCTGGAGCTGCTCTAGATGTTGTTTCTTCAGTTCCTCTTGCCTTTCCTGTTGCCACTCTTTTAACTTCAAAGAATTACAAAATTAGCAACTATTTATCCTTGCTCAAAATATTAAAGCCATACAAGAAATTCTATTGCTCTTAATAATTGATTGTGATAATTGTATTAATCAGGTTAACAATGGTCCACAAAAATCACTAAATTAAACTCAACTGAGTGAAAAAGCAAAGAACGAAAGGAAGAAATTAAGAGCAGAAAGCAAAACAATAGTTGCAGAAAAATATGGAATAAATCACTTGCTCCAGACAGACAAATATTGATGAAGTGTACAAATTAACAATATCTGTGTCCTGCATTCTTATTTCCAATACAATCTCTTCCAGGCCACTTACAACCAAAACATGTACTAGGAAAATAGATTATTTAATGAGTGCCAGTTTTCATAGTGGCTTCCCACTGTGGTGTAAAGTTCTTTGGATCAACTACATTTCATTTGTTCCATTTTTCCTTTCACTTTTCCATGTCAACAAATTTCAAGAATATTCCTAACAATATGAATAAATATAACGCTCAATTAAAAGAGCTACATGATAACTAAATTGGATTATTTGGTACAATCTTATGTTAACAGAAAATAGTTTCAGGAGAACAGAAAAAGAGCATGAATAAAGCAGCTTTTGTGACCAGAAGTTCTTTATAGCCAAATGAAGTGCATTTAAAGTGCACTCACTATTGTATTACAAAAAATTTGGCAGCTATTTTGCATGTACCAATCAGATAAATGACCACTCATTTTAGTGAAACCAGTTGAGAGATAAACATTGACTTGGATATTAATGATCTCTTCCTCCAGAATTGCTGCAGTTTTTTCTTTAATTAAGCTGCAACACCAGATGGTGCCTTCATTGGGTCTCAGCAGAAAAATGGCATCATAGACACTATATCACACATATTCCACCGAAATATTTGCTGAGATTGTTCACTCAAGAATTTGGAGTGAAGCTAACTCAGGGGAGCAACTGCTGACGCTGATCCAAGACTGAAGCAGACATATCAATGAGAAATGGGATTTTTAAGCATGAGCAACAGGGAGCTGAAGAAAGTAGGCAAAGCAACAGAGCTACATTACATTTATGGCAAAATCAAAAATACTTCACAGAAAATATATTTTATATATTAAAGTTTTTTTTTACTGTGAATCAATATAGATGTTTTTAGAGTTATAGCCAGAGAGAAAAGCAGAGTTATAGAAATGCACTTCCTAACTAAACACTGTGCTGTACTGGATATCTCTGCATTGAGGGATTTAGACCATAATGCTAATTTAAACTGCACATCTGCCTGTACATGGTCTATATCCCTCAATTCCCTGCTTTCTCATGAATGTCTAAATGCCTTTTAAATGTTGCTATCATATCTGCTTCCACCATTTCCCCTGGCTGTGTATTCCAGGCTCTGCACAAAAAAAACTTGCTACGTAAACCTCCTTTAAACTTTCCCTCTCTCATCTTAAAGTTAAGCTCTCTAGCATTTGACATTTCCACCATGGGGATAAAGACTATCTACCCTGTTTATGCCTCTCATAATTGTATATACTTCTATCAGGTCACATCTCAGTCTCCCATGCTCCAGAGAAAACAATCCAAGTTTATGCAACATCCCCTTAGAGCTAATAATCTTTAATCCAGGCAACATCCTGGAAATGCTCTACTGCACCCTCTCCTAAGCCTCCACATTCTTCCTGTAATGCAGTGACCAGAACCACACACAATACTCCAAATGTGGCCCAACAAAAGTTTTATACAGCTATTACATGACTTCTTGACTTTTATACGAAACACCCTCACCAGTGAAGGCAAGCATGCTGTATGCCTTCTTTACCACCCAACCTACTTATGTTTCATCTTTCAGGGAGCTGTGGACTTGCACCCCAAGAGCCTTCTGTACATCAATGCTCCAAAGGGTCCTTCTGTTTACAGTATACATTCCTCTTACATTTGACCTCCCAAAGTGCAACATGTCACTTGTCCAGATTAAACTCCACCTGCTATTTCTCTGCCCGCAACTCCTGGCAATGTGCAGAAATGGATTAAATAGATTTTAATGTACAAACCTGTTCAAGTCTTTGCAGGAGTGCATTATTACAAACAATCTTCTCAGTGGCTTGCTTTCCTGTCACACTGTTACATGATAATAAACCACTTTGCAAAGGAATAGTGTTCTGTATTATACTTGGGTGAAGATCTGAAGGCAATAACCCATTTATATCAAAAGCAGGTTGTTCAGTTCTTTTCTGCGGGTCTGTTTCCAAAAGAGGCTCATTATGAAGAGAATCTAAGCTGAAGCAGCTGCTGTTGTTTGAGTACTGAAGTGGAGCAAACTCAGTAGTGAAAGAGTCATTTATACTTCTGCACTCCTGAGGAGAGGTGTATACATCACTGAAGCAAAAAGGATTCAGTATTACTCCTGCACGAGTAACATTTGTTGTCCACTCAGCAAAGAAGTTTTGCCCCTGATTGTTAATAATTGCAGACATTTCAGAAGTCTCCATCAAACTACCTGGATCATGTGGAAAACTTCAGATCTTCCTCTGAAGTCCCAAGCATTTCACTATTTTGCACAAGGAGAAATATTTACCTGCAAAAAGTTAAAAAAGTTACAACTCTTCAAATTCAAAACTAAAAACCAAGTTTCTTCAACCATTTTTAATTTTTCCAACAAGCAACTCAGATGTTTTATCTCATGCTGAATCAGAATTAGATTTATTATCACTAACTTATGACATGAAACTTGTTGTTTTGCAGTAGCAGTACAGTGCAAAGATATAACATTACTATAAATTACAAATAAATAGTGCAAAAAAAGTAATGAGGATGAATAAAGTTAGCAAAAACTGCTGTAAATCTTTAAAAACAGAAGTTACATGACCTGAAACATTGTTTTTTTTCATAGATGCTGCCTAATCTACTTAGGCATCCCCAGTATTTCTGCAGAAAAGAGATGAGGATCAGTGGAGAATAATCAGATTGTGGGGTGATAAAGAGTAACAGGCAGAAAAAATGTAACTATGGTGTTTCTAGGAGAAGCACTTCTACTTCAACTGGCTAATAGTAGTTCTGTAAAAAGGCATTTACCTGATGGACCCAGAACCTCTCACTGCTGAGTTTTGTCAAACCCCAAGAAATCCAATTCCCAAGGGCTCACAGAGTGACAGAGCCATGAGCAGAGAGCAAGTTAATTTCCCTGCCACTATACTCAACAAATATGCCTGTGTGGAAATTGTAGTAAGTACAATCAGGCCAGGTGTCAACCTACAAACTCATTTTCCTAGTCACCAACTTCATTCCTCTCTCTGGCCATGGTTGAAGATTAAATCAAACATTCCACTGGCATTTTATTTAACCTAAGTTGTAATGGCAAACACAGAACACACCGCCAGGGCCAGGATAGTTTACACCTACTGCCCACTTCCAATTTCATAATATTACTCATTCTTACTTATCCTCAGCTTATACACTGCTCAGCCATACCCTTGTTAAAGGATAGATATCTTTATTCGTCACATGTACATCGAAACACACAGTGAAATACATCTTTATGTAGAGTGTTCTGCTGGCAGCCTGCAAGTGTCGCCATGCTTCCAGCACCAACCTAGCATGCCCACAACTTCCTAATCTATACATCTTCTGGAATGTGGGAGGTAACCAGAGCACCCAGAGGAAACCCATGCAGACATGGGGGAGGGGGAAGAACATGCAAAATCCTTACAGACAGCAGCCGGAATTGAACTTGGGTGAAGGCACTGTAATAGTGTTACGCTAACTCAAGGATTTAAAATTGATGACCCCTTGTCATTGACTTCCCAACCAGACCCTGTTCTTTCTCCAAATACTCTATAGTTTAGAAAACACTAGTCAACCAGAAATTTTAAAAAATACTGGTGGTAGAGCAGCAAGTTCTCTATTAATCTGTTCTTTTGCTTTTATGAGCTGTTTGATTTACTGTAACTTATCAACATTAATCTACCTTTATACTCACATATCTGCACATTCAATAATTGCCTTTAAAACAGAACATTTTGCTGTTTTACTGATTACCTAAATCCATGCATCCAGTTACCTACCCTCCTGCCATGGGATGCCATCTCCCTACTTCCTTAAATATTTTTATCAAATCTACCCTTAACTGTCTCTGTTCCAAAGCGAATAATTCTAGTTTCTCTAAATCTTTCCAGGTATCTTAGTTTTTTTTAAATTTCTGGTACCATCCCAGTAATCTCCTTTATACATAATGCATGTAACATACTTGGAATAGTTGGCTCCAGGGGAGCAATCCCATGACTTCTACTCCCCCTGCTAATTTCCCTAAACTTCCGCAATTTGTTTCTGGCAAAGTGGTGCCCAAGATGACCACAATGCTCCAGCTAGGCCTACCCAGTGATTTAAAAAGATTAAACTCAACTTCAGAATGCTATTTAGAATGTTACTGATCCCAAGCGTTTTTTAAAATATTTTTAAAGCAACCTTCATCTCCATTTAGGATGTCCGACAAAGTATCTCAAGGTGTTATTTCAAGTAAGAACATACAAATTAGGCCATTTGGTCTGTTCTGCCATTCAATAAGACCACAGGTGCTATGACTGTAACATCAACTTCACATTCCTGCTTACTATCCCCCACCAAAAAAAAATCTTGCATCTCTGTCTTAAAATTTAAAAACTCTGATTCCACCATCCTTTGAGAAAAAAGCGTTCAGGATCCAAAACCTCCAAGGAAAAAAAACATTTTTAAAGTGACGCCTTGTTCTAATTAGTTCTAGTAGTTTCCACAACCACTGTATTTTGCTTTTATAGTCCTTCACGTATACCTGAACTTCCCAAGAAACGGTTCCAAAATATTTATCAATGGAAGATTTTAAAAAACGTGTATACACATAACGTCAGTAATAAAGGATTCCAATCCACAAATCGTATTAAAAATAAAGCGCTGAAAGTAATTAGGTCCGACCTGCTGCCGATCTCAGTATGTGCAGCATTTAATATTTCATATTTCCAGTATTTGTATGTTTTTTTTGCTTTTTCGCAATGCTATTTCTATGCCTGGCCATCACGTATTTTTCAGCAGTGATGAGTCTTCGGTCCTTGCCAGTTGGCCGGCTGCGATTGCAGCTTTTTCTGTCTTTATTTAGATTTCCCTGCCTTTCCATTCAATTACTTCTCCGTTGCTTCATAAACACACAACTTCAAGGTCTCTCTCCGGTCTAGAATCTGCGAATAATTCTCATGATATCAACAGATATTAGAGATGGTTTAAGGTTGGAATATTTAGAAAATGCTGTTAACAAGACTCACTATCAATCAGGGTAACTCATCAACAGTAACAAACAACGCACCCGTTTTATCACCTAGGCAAACTTCAGTTTGCACTACTCCATCCATTTAACCCCAGGCTAAATACAATCTGAGCATTAAATCGTTACCCTTAATCCTCCGTAACGTTTGTGGGTCGGGCCCTGCAGCCAGCACCTAACCGGCACGCACCCGAACGGTGATTTAACGACCATCCCAACTGTTCCAAACCGCTCTCAAATCTACCGCCATTTTGAGCCGTTGAAGCGCGATCCTCACTCCGCATGCGCGCAACTTCTGGGCCTGTAGTCCTTTCGTGGCGGGAGGACTACAGTCCTTCCTGATCCCGCCTACAACAACGACAACTTCCGGAAGATGAATTCTTCGCCTCTGCTACGTACACGGAGGGTTGCATACACTTAAAACATTCAGTTGATTTTTATTAGAGTCAGGTATCATTAATTGGGGACACACAAACAATCTGCTGGAAGAACTCAAGCGGGTCGAGCAGCATCTGTGGGAAGAAAGGAATTGTCGTCGACGTTTGGGAACGAAACTCGACATCAGGAGTCCTGCATCATTAGTTGGGGTTATATTTTAGACGGAGTTTGTATCATTTGCGTGGTATTACATGTTAAGAATCATAGGTTAGATGGAAGTGTCGGATTCCATCTGCCCAACCTCTTCCTTTGGCTCCACGGATGCTGCTTGACTCGCTAGGTTCTCCCAGCAGTTTATTTTTTCTCTTGCTCTGTTTTATCAGACTCGGGTTTATCATCACTGACATATGTTGTGAAATTTGTTTTGTGGCAGCAGTACAGTGCAAGAGATAAAGACTCTTTATTTTTTATCTTTAAAATTATGACTTTAAATTTATGCTCTTTGTCTCAGACACTACGCATTGTACTCCGAAATAGCAAATGGAAGTTTACTTTTCATCTGAGAACTAAGGAAGAGTCAATGTTATTACCAAAAGAGAATACAAGTACTTTATGTATTTTTTCAAATGATATACTAACTTCATCCACAACAGAAAACGTGGAGGTGACACAGTGCAAGCTTAGCGTAATGGTAATAATGTCAGTTGCAACGGCAAAGCCCTATATGATTTAACGATTGGAACATTAAATATTTTATGGCTGTCATTTGTGCAAAAAAAAATCTCAAATGACGAAAATGGTAAAAACTGAGTCGACTTAGACTACATGATGATTTATAGAGTCACATACAGCCTGGGAACGGGCCCACTGCGTCCAAGCCGACCATCAACCATTTACATGAATGGCATTTAAAGAAGTACCATCCACATTCTCATCAGTCTTTTCCCCCCTCCCTTCTGATTATGCCAATGACCCACACGTTAGGGGCAATTTACAGTTTTGTAGTTGAGGAGTTTGATATATCTATGAAGTGGTGGGTGTAGTAAATCAAGTGCAGGAATGCCTGGTATCCCAATGGCTTTTATTGGGGTGGCATGGTAGTGTAGTGGTTAGCATGACGCTATTACAGCGCCAGCGACCTGGGTTCAATTCCTGCCGCTGTCTGTAAGGAGTTTGTGCGTTCTCCCCGTGTCTGTGTGGTTTTTGCGTGGGTTTCCTCCCACATTCTAAAGACGTACGGGTAGGTTAATATGGGTTTAAAAATGGGCGGCGAGGACTCGTTGGGCCGGAAAGGCCTGTTACCATGCTGTAAATAAAATTTTTTAATAAATTAATCTGACAAATAATATACGCAAATGATTTTTTTTGTTACTACATAAGGTTTAAGTCATCTTTCATGGGACACATACATAACCTGTTATGTAGCAAACTCAGAAAATGAAAGCTATTTAAAATGTGGAGAAACAACAGATCATTAAAATTACAGCAACTTCTTAATAAAAGTAGAACTTCTTAAAGGAAAAACTAGAAAGCAGAAGGATGATTACATAAGATTGTGTGTTAGATCAATGTCAATCACTTGGGGCAGTGCAGTCACCAGGCTTTGTTGACAGAGAAAATTACCAAATAAATCATCAATTAAATGTGCAATAATCATGAATAAGACAGACATTTAGTATGCAAAGCTTGAAATATGAAGTTCAAATCCTAAGGAGATAATTAGTTATCCTGTCTGCCCCAACTTCTGTTGAGTCCTGGTGAAGGGTCTCGGCCCTAAATGTTGACAATAGATACTCCATAGATGCTGCCTGACCTGCTGAGTTCCTCCGGCATTTTGTGTGTATATTGCCCCAATTTATGTTGTGTTCACCACACTGGATATTATACAAGAGGAGAAAGGCTAACATGGGCTTTGGGGGCAATAATAAAAAGAGCAAAAAATTGTTAAGTGGCATTATCCAGAATTGTTCTGAAATCCAGGTCTATATACATCACTAGATTTGCCTGGCCACATGTGCCCTTTCCATCTGCAAGGCCACAAACCAGGAATGTGATGAAATACACCGTATGTATCAGGAAGTGTGCAGCTCCAATCAGACCATCCAAACCAATCCTTTTAATTGATACCCATCCACCATCCTAAACATTCACTACCTCTGCCTCAAGTGCACTGTGGCTGCAAGGTGTACCATCTATAGAGTACTTAAGACTAACAGGATCTCCCAAATCTGTGACTTCTATCATCAAGAAGGACAAGGGCTGCAAGTGGATGGGAACATCACCACCTGCATATTCTCCTCCAGGTCTTCAATCATGCAAAGCCATTCCTTCATCATTACTGGGTTAAATGCTGGAACCTACTACCTAACAATACAGTTTCATCAAGAGAATTGCAGAAGTCCAAGGCAGTTTCTCACCACAATCTTGGCATGAGCAATTAAGGATGGGCAATAAATGCTGATGTTGCCAATGACCTCCATATCCTACAAAAGAATTTTTAAAAGACTGAAAAGGCTAAGGACATTTGGAGTACTTATTTTTCCAATTTATATATTATGATCCTGAAGTTGATATATCGACCTGGATCCCAGAATCATTTTGGATAATGACAAAGCTATTTTAAGATTATACAAAAGGATGAAAAAACACTGAAGGTATAAACTCTACACACAGTGAATGATGCATATGTGGAATACTATACCATGAGAGACAATGCAACCGAAAGATCTGATGTATTTTATAAATAATATTTTTCCCAGATAAGGGTATTGCAAAAAACAACAGATGCTGGAAGTCTGAAACAAAAACAGAAAATGTAAGAACTCAGCAAGTTACGCTACATCTGTGAAACAAGAAACTGAATTAATGTTTCAAGTCAAAGAACCTTTGTCAGCCAAGGAAAGAGAGGAAAAAGTTGGTTTTAAGTTGCAGAGAAGATGGGAACAAGGATGGATAAGACATAGGACAATTGATTTATTATAACTTATATTTTACTGAAACCGGAATTTCTTGTTTTTTTTCTCACAGGCCTGCATGTTGTCATTTTATCCAGATTTGATTGTGAGGTGATAATTTGTTTAGATTGTTCCCATTCCATGAGGGGCTCAGCATTAGAACAAGCCAAGAAGAAAGCTTTGCTTATACTCAAGTATCTTCCAATCAAAATGCTGGTTCAACGTTGTCAAATTTGGCTCAATAAGTGTTATCATCCTTATTTTAGTATTATTTTTTAATACATAAGATATATAAACAACTTAAGGCCACAAAACATATAAGGATACATAATTAGTAAACTATCATGGATGCATCCCAATCTGATTTCTAAGCATACTAATACCAAGCTTTGTAAGATTCCACTAGGAGATTCCATTTTTCTGGTTTGATCTCATGCCAACTGCTATATAATTGGTGTGCAATACAACTTATCATCGTAGTCCTTTTTCCATCTAGGAATTGTGTGAAATTATATATGATGATAAAGTAAGAGATTTCAGATATTCAACAGCTACTTGAAGTAATTATGTCCTGATTCAGAATTCATTAGTTGTTTGTGAAATTGTGGATTGGTTTATTTCTCTGTTGCTATGTTAGCTGTTATTTTCCTAGAAGTTGTTGCACAATTGCCTTCAGTCTGTTGAATTTTGCATTCTTTTCACAATAGCAATGAACAGTGTTTGGGCCTGTGGAACCATACTGGAGCCTGAGTTTCCCAACGCCTTCAGAAGAAAATAGAGAAAATTGTGAATAGACAAAATGCTGAAACTAATAAAGTGTAGGCTAACTCTACAAAGAAAAGTCTTGATTACAGGAACAGGACAATGGGAATAATGATACCTGTGCTAAACTGATTTTTTTTCTCATTGCGGACTTACACGCCAGTGAGTCCTGTTTTGCATTAGACATTCTTATTTTTTCTGACATTGGATTACAGAGAACTCTTTCACTATTCATAACAAAAAAATTCTGAAGATGCTCTAAGTACTACTTGTGATTTTATTCTGGTAATTTTTATGTGTGCATTATATTTTTTTCTTAAGATTTAAGGATTAAAGTAATCAGATATTTCTATGAAGCACATTGAATAATACTGAGCATATAGAAGATAGTAAATTTCTTTGTTATTGATTTGATTCTACAGTGCTTAGCAAATCTGAGATCATGAATGATTTGATTGCTAACCTGAAGTGGTAAAAAATCCTGCAACTTTCAATTTAATAAATTTGGATTTATTTTAAATTAAAATAGAAATTAAGTATTTAAAAGTAAATGATTAAACCTTAACCAGAACCTGTACATCCATTAAACTTAACAAATATTTATGAAACTTTAATACAATTGATTCATATGTTCTTATGGAAAAGATTTGTAATATTTTGGACCAGTTTTTTTAAGTTGTAGTTACATTTTTGATAAGATATTTATTTAATAGTCACATGTACATCGAAACACACAGTGAAATGCATCTTTTTGCTTTACTGAGAATGTGCTGGGGGCAGCCCACAAGTGTCGCCACTCTTCTGGCGCCAACATAGCATGCCCATGGTTCCTAACCTGTACATCTTTGGAATGTGGGAGGAAACCGGAGCATCTGGAGGAAACCCATGCAGACACACAGGGAGAACTTACAAACTCCTTACAGACAGCAGTGAGAATTGAACCTGGGTTACTGGCATTGTAATAATGTTATGCTAACTGCTACACTACCGTGCTGTCTGAACATTTTTTAACGTAACTCTGACTGTATAAAATACTGTATGTGTTTTAATACTAAAAGTACTTAAAATACTAAAGATAGAAGATAGAGAGTAGTGGTCAATGGGACTTATTCTTGCTGGAGGTTTGTGACTAGTGGTGTTCCGCAGGGACCTGCACTGGGACCCCTGCTGTTTGTGATATATATAAATGATCTGGATAAAAATGTGGATAGGGTGGGTTAGTAAGTGCACAGACGATACAAAGATTGGTGGTATTGTGGATAGCATAGAAGATTGCCAAAGGATCCAGCAGGATATAGATCAGTTGCAGATATGGGCAGAGAAAAGGCAGATGGAGATTAATCTGGCTAAATGTGAGGTGTTGTACTTTGGGAGATCAAATGTAAAGGTGTTGATGTACAGAGGGATCTTAGGGTCCAAATCCATAGCTCCTTGAAAGTGTCTGCACAGGTTCATAGGGTGGTAAAGAAGGCATGTGGCATGCTTGCCTTTATTAGTTGAAGAACTGAGTTCAAGAGTTGAGAAGTTATGTTGCAGCTTTATAAAACTCTAGTTAGGCCACACCTGGAGTATTGCATTCAATCCTGGTCACCCCAGTATTGGTATAGATTTATTGTTGCCACTTGTACTGAGGTACAGTGAAAAACTTGTCTTGCATATCCATCATACCGGTCAATTCATTACACAGTGCAGTTACATTGAGTTAGTACAGAGTGCATTGAGGTAGTGCAGGTAAAACAATAACAGTACAGAGTAAAGTGTCATAGCTACAAAGGAAGTGCATGCAGGTAGACAATAAAATGCAAGGTCACAATAAGGTGGAATGTGAGTTCGGAGTCCATCTCATCATATAAGGGAACCGTTTAATAGTCTTATCACAGTGGGATAGAAGCTGCCCTTGAGCCTGGTGGTATGGACCCTCAGGCTCCTGTATCTTCTGCCTGATGAGAGAGGAGAGAAGAGAGAATGACCCGGATGAGTGGGGTAGTGGAGGCTTTGGAGAAGGTGCAGAAGAGGTTTACCAGGATGCTACCTGGAATCAGAATCAAGTTTTTTATCACTGACTTAATGTCGTGAAATTTGTTGTTTGTGACAGCAGTACAGTGCAAAGACATAAAATTACTATAAATTACAAAATAAATAAATCGTGCAACAAAAAAAGGAATAACAAGGTAGTGTTCATGGACCATTCAGAAATCAGATGGCAGAGAGGAAGTAGCTGTTTCTAAATCGCTGTGGGTCTTCAGGCTCTTGTACTTCCTCCCCAGTGGTAGTAATGAGAAGAGAGCATGTCCCAGATGGTGAGGGTCCTTAGTGATGGATGCCGCCTTTTTGAGGCACCAACTC
>JARFYF010000007.1:30418227-30430764 GCA_030265395.1 Rhina ancylostomus | reverse complement strand
CCATGTGCTGGACAACAAGGCATTAATGGAGCCAAATTGAGGACCAGAACTCAGAACCATGACAATATGTCATTTGCAGAACCAGTAGAGCCAACACACTCCATCACTGTTACACCACCATCAAGAACACTAACCATGCTGTCCAATCATCTAGCTGTACCTCTACTCCGGGTGTATAGGCAGAGACCAAGGACCACAGCGCCAGTGGTGAGGATGGCGAAGATATGGTCAAGGGATGCAGAGAACCATTTACAGGACTGCTTTGAATCAGTGGGCTGGACTATATTCAGGGATTCATCTTTGGATCTGAGTGAATATACCACAGCTGTCACTGAGTTCATCTAGAACATACTGAGTCTTCCCAAACCAAAACCCCTGGATGACCCAGGAGATTTGCAGTCTGCTGAGGCTAGATCTGTGGCATTCAAGACTGGTGATCCAGAATCCCACAAGAAGTCCGGGTACTACCTACGGGAGGCCATCGTGAGAGCAAAAAGGCAATTCTGAGTGAAGCTGAAGACAGAATTTGATGCACGACAGCTGTGGCAGAGTTTGCTTGTCATTACTTCCTATAAGGTTAAGCCTAACAGCATAAATGACAGCTATGCTTCACTCCCCAATGAGCTGAACACCTTTTATGCATGCTTTGAAAGGAAGAATAACACTACACCTGTGCGAATCCCCACAGCATCCAACAACCCTGTGATCTCTGTCTTGGAGGCTGACATCAGGACATCCTTCAAGAGAGTGAATCCTCGCAATGCATCAAGACCCGACGGTGTACCTGACAGCGTACTGAAAAACTGTGCTGACCAACTGGCTGGACATATTCAACCTCTCACTGCTGAAGTCAGAAGTTCCCACCTGCTTCAAAAGGGCACCCCAAGAAGAGCAGGGTGAGCTGCCTCAATGCAGTAGTACTCACATCTACTGTGATGAAGTGCTTTGAGAAGTTGGTCACAGCTAAAATTAACTCCTGCCTGAGCAAGGATCTGGACCCGTTGTAATTTTTCTACCACTGCAATAGGTCTACAGCAGACACAATCTCACTGACTCTCCACTCGGTTTTGGAGCACCTAGACAATAGCAAAACAGATGTCAGGCTGCCGTTTATCGATTACAGCTCGGCGTTCAACACCATCATCCCCTCAGTACTAATCAACAAGCTTCAAGACTTGGTCCTCTGTAGCTTCATCCGCAACTAGATCCTCGACTTCCTTATTGGGAGACCACAGTCAGTGGGGATTGGTAGTAACATCTCCTGGCTGACAGTCAATACAGGCACACTTCAAGGATGCATGCTTAGCCCACTGCTCTACTCTCTCTACACTCATGACAGCGTGGCTAAGAACAGCTCAAACACCATCTACAAATTTGCAGATAACACCACAGTTGTTAGTAGAATCTCAAATGGCAATAAGGAAGCTTACAGGAGTAAGATAGATTGGCTGGTTGAGTGGTGTTGCAACAACCTTGCACTCAACGTCAACACACTAAGGAACTGATTACGGGCTTCAAAAACAGGAAGTCAGGAGAACACACACTAGTCCTCATTGATAGGTTGGGGTGGAAAGGGTGAGCAGCTTCAAGTTCCTGGGCATCAACATTATGGAGGATGTATCCTGGACCCAACGCATTGATGCAATCATGAAGGCAGCATGCCAGCAGTTCTACTTCATTAAGAGTTTGAATGGATTTGGTGCGTCACCAAACAATCTTACAAACATCTATAGATGTATGGTGGAGAGCATCCTGATGGTTGCATCACAGCCATGGAGCCTCTAATGCACAGGATCACAAGCTGCAGAGGGTTATAAACTCAATCAGCTCCATCATGGGCACAACACTCCCCACAGGGGACATCTTCAAGAGACAGTGCCTCAAGACAGCATCTATCATTAAGGACCCTCACCATCTGTGACATGCCCTCTTCTCACAACTACCATCAAGGTGGTGGTACAGGAGCCTGAAGACCCACACTCAACGATTCAGGAATAGCTTCTTCTCCTCTACCGTCAGATCTCTGAACTACCATGAACACTACCTCATTAATTCCTTTTTTGCACTATTTGTGATTTACAGATTTATGTCTGTACTGTACTGCGGCTGTAAAACAACAATTTCACATCATATGTCAGTGATAATAAATCTGATTCTGATCACCACCTTGTATGGATATCACCTCTGATCAACACTATTCAAGGCACAACAGTCCTCCCAATATTGATTAAAAGTCAGAATTCTAGTTCTGGCCTTTACCTTCCCATCACAAAAAGATCCTTCTACCTGTAACATTCCAGATGGTTTACAGGACCAGAAGGCACATACTGAGATTTAAATTTTGAGCTCAATATTATAGGTTGGGGGATGGTGGTGGGTGTGGGGTGGGGGAAGAAACAGAAATCAGTGCAACTTTTAACAGGAAATAATGCAGAGAGCAAATATAAAGCTAGAACTCATTGACTGGAAGATTGACCTTACAACCTACCTCATTGTCTACCTGCACTGCATTTTCTCTGCAAATGTAACACTTTAATCTGCATTGTTATTGTTTTACCTTTTACTACCTCAATGCACTGTGGAATGAATTGATCTGTATGAACAGTATGCAAGTCTTTCCACTGTACCTCAAGTACATGACAATAATAAACCAAGTTACCAAATCACATTTAGGTAATTTTCCTAAATACCTACCCAATCTCCCACACAACATAAAAGACTACAATTCAACCCATCAAGTCTATGCTTCAGCTAGCATACGGAATATGAAAACTACAGCTGATTTTCCCTGCAACCTCTTCTCCCCCCATTTCCATCAACTCTCCCAGATTCTACCACCCATTTACACGAGTGGGCACTTTACAGCAGCCAATTAATCAACCAACCCTCATCATTGGGAGGAAACTGGAGTACCCAAAGGAAATCAATATAGTCACAGGAAGAACATGCAAACTCTACAAAAGATCAGGATTGGACCTAGGTTGCTGGAACTTTGCTGCAGCAGTTTTACTAGTTGCAGCAGTGTGCTGCCCATATAATTGGGCAAGTAATTTGAGGAATTTCTGCTCAAACTCACTCAAATTATAAACTCTCCCTGATTGATGCAAATTCATCTTGAACTCTATGTACAAGTACAAATCCATATTGAGGGAAGCAGAAGAAATTTAGCATTACTCCAAAAATCCAAAATGCCTTTATCTAAAATAACCAAGGAAAGAGAACTAGAGATGTAAACTTACTGATGCAGAGTGGCAGTGTTCTTTTCACATGCTGTAACTGATACAGCATGTTAAAGACTTCAAATACCTACCTGCACGGAGGAGAGAGTAAGCACAGACTCTTGACTCATCAAATGGTCAATTTGTTTTAGCTTGACTAGGTGACTTAGCTGATAAGCAAATCACAATTAGCAATGCTTCGAGTTGGACCCTCTGCATTTACTCAGTTCACAAAAATGAAATGGGAGAAAAATTGCATTGCACAAGTAGTGAATACCATTAGCAGAAAAACTAAATGAAAGAAAATCCTTTTGGCACAGCCCTAACAGAAGATGATACTTCCAAACACTAAAATACAATGTATATCATCAAGTACACAATATCTACCTAGACATTTCCATAACATCTCAGCAGAAAACGTGATGGAAACATACGATTCATTTGTATTCTTAATGTG
Organism: Rhina ancylostomus; assembly: GCA_030265395.1. Taxonomy (NCBI): domain Eukaryota; kingdom Metazoa; phylum Chordata; class Chondrichthyes; order Rhinopristiformes; family Rhinidae; genus Rhina; species Rhina ancylostomus. The sequence continues at coordinate 30,427,089 of JARFYF010000007.1, read as the reverse complement.
ACACAGTGTTTAAGTAGCCAGGACATTCAGTTGTCAAAATCTACAAACCAGTATTACTGAGCATCAAGGAAATCCCACAGCAAGAGGAGATTGGCAACCACTGCCAAAAGATCAACTATCTTTCAATAAAACTTAACTGGAGAGGCATGAAATATGTAGTTGCTGCCAAAGAGAACAAAGTTAACAGTTAATTCCACCCTAATCAGGCATTTAAAAGAAAATACATGGAGACAACTGGACATCATTTTTAAGCATTATAGTAAAACTAAAGAAATACAAACTAGCCAAAAGGCTATTGATTTTCTGTTTAAAATAAAATGTAACGCTCATATTTTGTTTCTTTCTGGTATAATAAAGCAATAGCAATAAGGGAGAAAGTCATTCATTCTTGCGACCATGGTTTATATTGCTATCATCTGATGTGAAAGTACAACATAGGACTCCAAAGCAATGGCTCCACTAAAAAGCTAAAAATAGTCAAACAACTGATATTTTGATAAGGTCACCAATTTAATGGAACAAAGTCCATTAAGAAATTACTCCCATTAAGAATGAAAAGGTAAAGGAGGAGAAAATTGAGAAAGAAAAGGAAACCTATTAACTAGAATTGATTCACGTTGTTATTAGTTAACATAGCTAACTGGGAATTATTCACCAGTTTGGTACAAATTTTAATAACGTGCAGGGATTCCAATGGCTCAGGTATGTGTCAGCCACTGAACATGAATTTTATGCCCATCTAACTGCAGAAAGGAGCACTTTAAAAATCAGACAAGTGTTAAAAGCATTGTCTCTTTTTACAAGTCTATGGATTCATGGACTCTTGGGCTCTGGCTGCAGGACAAAAAAATATTGTTTCAGATAAAAATGAGAAAAAGGAGATTTGGTCGTGATCTCTTAAGAGATGCATATACTCTAACCATTGGAGATCTGTACTAATTCTAAAATAGAAACAGGATTTATAGGAGTGCTTTACATCAAATCATTTACAAGTGTCTACACCATTACTTGGGTCAAACATTTCACTTTAAATGCACAAGAATTCTGAAAAATGAAGTAATTCATTCAACATAAATTTTAAGTAATTGGGATACAAATTAAAGTTACTGCACATTTATCTCAGCTGAAATATTGAGTTCCATAACAAGGTAATCCATACAAGGTTTCAAAGCTGAAATACATGTAACATTAAAGTACATAACTTTAAGATATATGCAATATCTGTTGTGCAATTACTGAATAAGCTTATCAATAATTTACATGTATATTCCAACATACAATCTTAAATTGGTAAAAAGTCATATTTTTGAAAAAGAACATTTTATTTAATTTGCTCAATGAATAAAATTGTCCAAGTCTGCTGTAAGATTTTAAGCAATTACTTATGAAAAATTACATTAAAAAAAATCAAACCATAGATGTGTAACTTTAATTTCCTGAATGCAACAATAATGTTCAAAACCAGCAACTTGCAAGATACTAGGCATTCACAAGCACTTCATGTACAAGATGCCACTAATTTACAAAAACAATCAATTAGATTGATAACTATCAATTGACATTTTACTATAAATGAAACTATACATTTTTAATACCACTTCATGAATCATGAATTGATCAGGGAATACAGGTACCCAAGGGGAAGATTCATTAAAATAAATACTCTGCAAATTTTGGTCCTGTAGCTTCCCATCAAATTTGCATTTGAACCTTAAGGTTTTACTTTTAAACACAAGTGAAATACACCACAGCTGTCACCACTGAATACTTTAGTGAAATATGTCCTGTTTACTGATATACACTTTAGTGAACTACATTTAATTGGCAAGAAAAATGGCATAATTGTAAATAATACAAAGAATAACTGAAGCCACCTTTACAATTGCTAACATATGAGATTGGGGTGGGGGCAGGGCAAGGGCACAACCTGCAGTTGAGTTGGAAGTACCACAAACCCTTCAGGAGGTGCTCCACTCCATTGTTTATTTTTAAAAATACAAATGGTGTGGCTAGAATTCATTCAAATAATTGCAGTAATGGCTTATGATGAGATTAATCAAATTACAAATTTCATTTACCACAAAGTACTCAGGGGAATGGGGAAGTTGATTCACATATCACTAGTTCATACATTTAAGAGCTGAGAAGTGCAGAATGATTCTTATAGATTAAAGCTTAGCTCATATGATCCAATTACTTAAGAAAGAAAAACTTACACTATGGCAGTAAGTTTGAGTTTGATTTAATCACAAAATAGTTGGAAAATATATGGAATCCACACAATTACATACTTTGAATATTCAACTATTATGTGGAATACTTTGAATGATATGACATTGATAAAAAGGCAGAACCCAAGTTCTTTGAAATATACAGAATAACCAGATAATCCATTATATACGATAACTTTCAAGAGAATATTCAGTAAGGCATTAAAGAGATAGTGACTGCAAAAAAAAACAAAAAAGAAAAATCACTGGATAAAAAGCTTACTTATGTCTTCAACTAATAGTCAAAGATTGAAATTGATAGCAAATTATCTAACTGAGCTTTGGCTGTTTATGACCTTTCACATGAATTAACTGGAGGCATTGCAAAACTAAAAGGATCTGTTGTGCTTGGAAAAGCTTTGGCTGGAAGAACAAGTAACCAGATGATCCCACTTTATCACAGCAAAACCAAAAGGTGGTGAGATCAGGATATTTTATAATTAAATCCAACAAGATACAATCTAACTGGTGGTCATGTCTTCCTGCTCTGCATTATGCAACTCTTACATTCTTTCTGTCTAGGCTCTCAGTCTCTAACTATTCCTGTTCACTCATTGACCAGATAACCTTATTTACAGCTTATCCCCATGGTCACCCCAATTTTATCCTTTCAGAGACATTCCCCTCCCCTAGTCTCCCTGCGCCTTAAGCTTCTTTTGCTTTCTTCCCAATTCTGAAGGGTCTTCAACCTGAAATATTAACTTTCTCTTTCCTTAGATGTGGGCTACACTGCTGAGTACCTCCACCATTTTCTATTTTTACTGCAGATGCTGGAAACCTTGTTTTTTTAAAAAAAAATTTCAAGATTCAATATAATGCATAAGTCATCTAAAATGGTGATAAAATGATATTCAGTAATAACCTGTAAAGCAATTTGGATAAATACTCAAAGACTTTTTTTCTTTGGGGGAAGTAATTGGGTACCTCTTAGCCAACAGACACAATGGGCCAAACACCTTTGTTCTGTAGCTTCAGTCTAGATCAAAATATACATTTCTCTACCTATTGGTTTTAGCCACATTTGCTCAAGGATAGGGCAAAAAATAAAACCAAATAAGAACAAAAAGACATAATGGGGAAAGTACCTTTATTATTTATGAAAGGTACACAATGCGAGATAGCCACACTGTTAGGTAGTTCTGGAATACAAACAAAAAAAAAGGATAATTATACTTCAGCATCATGAAAGATAATAGTGTCACAGAGATGAAGTACCCTGCAGTTAAAAAAGGTCTTATGTCCAGAGGCAGAGTCCGCCAATCTGAGACAGAAGTTTGAATTCCATCAAACAACTGGGGCACTTCAATTCAAATAATTAAATTTAGGATAAAAAGGATATCAATGAAATTGACTATTACTCATAATCTTGCCAATATACTCTTAAATGCATTCTTCAAAATGGATGGACTGTGCATGGCAGCCCTGCCAACAACATCCACAGGATCAAATAAAAATACACACATAGTATAGCATTCAGTTGTGCCTCTGAATTTCAAGAAATACCAAAGTTAAGGTGATGCAGCAAAAAAAAAGCAGGCAGACCAAAAAACCTTCAGTGCGTAAATAATACATAGAAGGGGTTACTTGCTCTGAGAAGGGCTGAGAAAAAGAGGTTATGACTCAAGTTTTAGATTAGATTATTTTAAACTGATAAATGGTAGATGGAGAACTTATCTAGGGAAAAAAAAATCACTTATCAAGGTTCTAATCAGATGCCAGAATAGATTGCTAACATAGCTGGAAAGTAAAGAATCCCAGAGTAATTCAAATCAAACTTCAAAAGGGTGGATATTTCTAATTAACATACAAGTTTTCTGTCAGCAACAATTAAATGTGCAGAAACCATAACAGTCTCTAGGACTTTGCTACATGGCCTTTGGGAGTTGGGGAGGGATATTCTAGTTTTCCTTTTACCCTTTTCCTTTGACAGCTCAGCTGAGGGAAAAGCAACATTACTGAGGTGACCACAGACTTTAGATTGTTTCTTTTCTAACCTAAAATAGTGAAGCTCTCAAAAGTACCAAATGATAGAAAAATAAGAACAGCTAACACGCAGTTCATCACAAAATTATTTCACTTTTTCATCCAGACACTGTGGACGATGTAGGGGGTAGCTATCAAGAGGCAAAAGTTATTTTTCACTGCAGAGCTCTTACAGGGAATCAAAAGCTGATTATCTTTTGAATATCAACACAGCTCAATTTCAACAAAATTAATATAATTGTTGAGGTCTGACCCAAAATATATTTAGAAGAAAATGCAAAAGTCCCACTTTGCTACAATGTAACTATCAAATTACTGATTAACACTAATTAGATACAAAAAATCAATTCATAAAACGTAACAATGATAATCCTACACCAAAGTAGTACTTTAGATAACCTTTCAAACTATACAACTACAAGATCAAATAGCTCCAAGAAACTTTTACAATTGAAACCTCATATTTGAGCAATCGTTTTTAAAACTAATTTAAAACTGGGCCTCTGTATGAATATGCTGAAAATGTCAAATTAAACAATTCATCCACTTAAACTGAATAATTTAAATAAGCTTATATCTTGGATAGTAAATTAACAATATGGCTCAATTCTTCAAATTCCTCAGAAGTACATTTTTGCCGTACAAAGTCAGGAGTTTAGGGTTGCAACTGTTTTTTTTCAAAAAAATTGGATGTTGTTAACCTATTTTAAAAGCATCTGCAGTGTTATTTCAACATAGCCAGCACTGCACAAAGTTTCAAAGTAGTGACCTTTAACAAAAATAGCAAACTCAACTAGACGAGATTTTTTGAAGATGGTCTAATTATTTGGGTTGGGTTGGGTAGGGTGGGAAGAGAGAGAAAAGTCAGGCAGGGGTGTTAGAGAAAATCAGGAAATTATGTTTCAAATTGTTCCCAAGCAACTGCAAATTAAGATGGATAGCACATTGTCATTTGCAACTTGTATTGTTTCACAGATCATTTTTCAAGATCAAGTCAGGGATGGAATAATCTGTACTCCATAATTACTATGAACTAAGAAAAAGACAAATTGCATCAATTTTAAAATCATGCACATTATACATTGTGCATTGCTTAGTACAAGTTACTTAGTGTTCAATTACTTTAACGAAAGAAAATAGTTTATTTGTTTTATTTATCATTTCAGCGATTTTACAGCATGGTCACATTTTAAAAGATGTATTATACTACAGACACAAAGTGCAAGCCCAACTTGCTAAACAATGATGTTTTATGTGTTTGTTGTTCTATGAGAAAGCCTGAAGCATTTTAACTTCAGTATAAAGATTCAAACAAAATTTTTTTTTATATGAAGAAAACAAAATCCAAAGATCTACATCACATTAAAAAAGTCAGATAACAGCAGATAAAACTCAACTGATAGTTTTAAATCACCAGATATCCATATATGTTAAACTGTCACAGAAAGGAATGTTTGTTACAGTTCAAAGTGTCTAATATCTGCGGCGTTTATTGGCTCCATCAAAGTTACCAACTTGATTTCCTCTACCAAAACCACCAGGTGCAGCACTCACAGCACCCACACCTGCCATGGGTTGTTGAGGAGCAGCCTCAGGTGCAGGGGTTCCGCTCAAGTTTCCCCTATTGACCATAGGAGGAGAGCCTATTTGACTAGGAGCTGCTTGAGGAAATCTATCATTGCGCTAGTGTCCATTTGGATAGTAATTTTTATTTTTTGTTTTAGAAAGAATGTCCATAACACATTCCATTGTAGGAGCCAACCAAAAGATGGCAATTTTATCAATTGATTGGCGACATTCCCATGTTGGTGTCATGAAGTTTGGCAGGTAGTCCAGCAGTACCAGGAACATACAAAAAGGAGATAAAAGGAGCAATTACATTAGTTAGCTTATAGATGAATGGTGCTTTAAATAACGAAACAATTTTTCAGAACCTATTTTCAAAACATTATAAAGACTACTGGTATAATACAAAAAAATTAGTCTCATTTGTAAAAGCTCACAAAGCATATTCACAATATGTCAAAATTGTGTTTTTCATTTTCTCTATTCACAAGACGAGGAGGCCATTTATTAAAATGACAAAATTCAATGTAAACATGACAAATCTCAGAACATTAACTGAACAAATTAGCAATCTTTTCACAACTTCATTTATCACATTTGCAGTTTTGGCTGTAATGAACTTATGAAAAAGGCAAATCACTGATATTCTTTAACATTGATGGACAGTTCCACATTCAACAATTAATATATTATGTATTTTTAATACAACTTATTGACAGTGCATACAATTACTATATATCTGTTAGTTCATACAATACAACCTCAAATATGGTTATAATTATGGTCTGCTGCTCAGTGTGCATAAGGTTCAAGTTAATTTACAAGATTTATCAAAATTATAAACAATGCTGGTTCATTTTACTAGAGCACAGGTATCCTTTCAATGACTTCACAGAAGGATAGAGGGAAGTTGTGTGTTAAAAGATACCTTGTGTGTGTTTTTTAAAAATTAAAAAACCTTGACATTTCCATTTATTTACGTTAACAATCTGCCCACAAGCCATCTCTTACTGCTACTTGCAAAAAATCAACTGGATGAACCCAGTGGGTCAAGCAGCATGTATGGAGGGAAATGGACAGTCAATGTTTCAGGTCAAGACCCTTCATCTGGATCCAAATGCCTGTCCAACTGTTCTCCAGTTTGTTTTTTTTGCTCCCAATTCCAGCATCTGCAATCTCACCGCTACTTCATTTCCATATCTCTTCCTCCTACAATTTACCTTTTATGCCCTCTCCCCTTACACACATTCTCAAAATCTCTTATCCTGTTACTTAACTCACTCCTCCTGCCACTCGACTTTCTTCCCTCTTGTATACCCAATTGCAGTTCCCTTTTTACTTTCATCAGTATCTGTTCATATATTCTTCTATATTTTCTCCTTTCCCCCCCCCTTTGTTTTCCTACAAACCATACATTCCACCTTTTGCCTGCAATTCCAGCTACCTTCAATTTTCCCCGACTGTGCTTTGCTCCCTTGCCAAACCTCAATCACCTTTTACCTTCCCATTTGTCACTTCTGTGTTCATTATGTCTATGTTACCTATTGCAAGGATACTGGAAAAGAAAATCAGGCAGAGGTTGTAACTATCCGTTGGTTCCTTCTCCTCCCCCCACCCCTCAAAATCAGTGTACAGACAAAGAGTAGAAGTAACTCTGGGAACAAAACAGCTTTGTACTATTACACCCACACTGCCAGTGTGGATGTAATAGTATGACCAGTGATTCCCCCAATAAGGACCTGCTGGTCTGTGTCTGGCAAATGCGATATTATTTACCAAAATGTTTTTAGTCATTTCTTAAAATCATGAGCAGCATTAAGGACTATTTACAAGTGTCCACAGATATAATGTGACTACAACAAATTAAGTGAAAGTTATGTTAATGTGCTGTAAACCAAATTAATCGAGAATGCTGTTATCTTCACTAAAATAGCACTTAAAAGTATGGATAATTGGATCAGATACAGCAAAATTAACCCTCAATTTGCTAACATAGTAAAGAGTGGATGTCTATTATTGATTCATGCATTCAAACCATATTGTCAACCTGCCACTTGTAAAAAGGTTCTGTCCTCTCTGCAATTTTAGTAATAACTTTACTACTGGGTAATAACCCAGTTCAAGGAAAAAGAGCACCATAAAATAAATCTGTCCCAACAAGGGAAAAATTGCTAAGAAAGACAAAATGTTGAGAATAGTTAGTAACTAAAATGAAAGGGTAGACCCTTAAAAGATGGGGATTTCCATGTTTTTCACTTGTCCTTGCTTTTTATTTGTGTAACTAGCATTGACAGTGGAGATGTTACTACCTCAGCCTATTTCAACCCAAACTCTTAATCCCAGGACATATATGTTAAGGTACTAGCCACAGTTCACATGTTAGTTATAACATGCTCTTGTTATTACTTAACAATAATCTTATGATATAATAATAAAATTTAAAATAGCACACTAAAATGGGCTACACCCAGTACCAAAGTATTAATTTCAATTATGATCTCTATTCTCATTTTGGAGGCAGGATGAAAGAATATAAACAATTCAAATTTTCAATTTTGTTGAGAAACTGGACTAAAATTTCATTCTCTATATCATAATCAAATCTTAAAACAAGATATTTCCTAGATACAATACCGAGAAAGCACTGGAGTCAGGCACACTCAATCCCCAATATGTGCATAGTTCTGTACAACATAGATTTAAATTCTAGCGTGATAAACTTAAATATCTGCTATAAATGCTTTTGTGTGAATTTGAGTTTAATATCAGAAAGGTACATTTACACTTTCAAAAGGTTGGCACATTGAACAAAACTGAAAAACCCGAGATCAGAGCACTTAATTACTCAAGGCAAAATCTGAAGCTTTGTGAATTAGGTTCTGTTGTGAAACAGATTAGAGGTCTCAAAGGACAAGTACTCTGAACACAGTCTTAGAGATAAATGATTTACAAAGACAAACGTGGGGAAAAGATAGTGGGAGCAACACACAAACGTGCGCACCAGTGATAGCAAGTGTGGGGGTGTGGGGGGGGGGGGGGATGA
>JARFYF010000007.1:30281302-30294938 GCA_030265395.1 Rhina ancylostomus | reverse complement strand
TCTCTCTTTCTTTGTTCCGAAGTATCTGCCACCCTGAAAGGCATTCGCGATGTGGCCATCCACACAAATACCTGTTTCCTTCAACAGGTTAACGACAAAGTGGACCCCACTGGATTATTCCAAAAATCCATATGTGGATTGTAGTGACAGACACCGTTATTGTTTTTCATCCATCGATACACAGATCAGCAGGCAGGGTGTCTCTCTCCCTTTCTTCTCTGACTGACTGATCCACAATGTCAGCACGTCCTTATCTCCTGTTGTTGTCATAATCACACCCCACACACACACTACTGTGCTATATCTTAAAGGGATATTCGCCAATAGTAACCTAATCCGAAACAGTGCCCACTGGTCAGTGTGGACATAGTGGGTGGAATGGACTGTTTACATGCTGTATGACTCTACGACTATGACTCTAAGGTTCTTCTTCATGTGTTTTGCTATTAGACTTTTATAGGTCAGCACAAAAACAGAAGTATTACTAGATAATAGAGTCAGAGTTAAACGGCAGGGAAATAGGCCCTCTGGCCCAACTTGTCTATGCTAACCAAGATGCCTACCTGAGCTAGTTCCATTTGCCTGATTTTGGTCCATATCCCTCTAAACTTTTCCTGTCCATGAACCTGTCTAAATGCCTTTTAGATGTTGTAATTGTACCTGTTTCTACCACTTCCTTTGGCAGCTTGATCCACATACCCACCGCTCTCTATGTGGAAAAAGTTGCCCCTCAGATTTTTTAATTGCTGTTTAATATTTTCTGCTCTCACCTTAAATCTATGCCCTCTATAGTTTTAGACTCCCCTACCTTGGGAAAAGTACCGTGACCACCCTATCTGTGACCTTCATGATTTTATAAACCTCTATAAGGTCACCACTCAGTCTCCTGTGCTGCAGGGAAAAAGCCCCAGCCTATCCTGTCTCTCCTTATAATTCCATTTCCAGTAATGCCATTACACTTTAAAGGATATTTCTAAGTGTGTGCAATTGCATTATTTTGATCAATGAAGTCAAAATGAAACTAGTCAAAGATGTTTTTCCAAAGAAATAGTGAAAAATTGTCCAATATTTTAACAGATACTGTTTTTCCATAAATAAGTCTTAATCAGAATGCTTAGAAAGTCAAAAGAGGATCACTTAACAGAAATCCTAAAGCAGTTCTTCTAATTATTTCTCTATAATTGAAAATTCACAATTGAAATATTCCCTGAAATTGTAGTACAATTTGCTGTATAGTTTTTATTAGTGCTCCATGAAACAAACTAAATTGTCTGTTAAGACAAAAAGGTAAACAAAGGTAATCTGTTTTATCAGAATGGCACATATCTGAACATTGTGAATTCAGCTTTGGGTGCATTCATGGTCCATGGTAAAACAACAAGAGGCTGCATTTTATTTGACAACATAAGAGATGCTGCACCTCCCAGCATTTGTTACTTTACCACTTCTCCAATAATGGTTTAAGTGCTGTACTTGGCTCTAGAGACCAGGGAATTCTGGTAGTAAAAATATAGCAAGTAGAGTAAGACTCTGATAATCCACTATTTGACTATTCAGAAATCCTGACAGTTCATTACCTGGCTCTCAAACATTGCCACTCTATCTGTCCACTTGCCAGCTGTGTTTAATGGCGCTCCCAATAAACACACCTGATTGTGTTGGCCATGCTCCCTTGAAACTTACCTCATTCACTGGAATTTTAAGCAAAAATTAACTCAGTGTGTTGAAATATTAATAAAATAATATTTCATACTCCAGAAAATGTGTTAGTCTGCAGGCAAAGTCCCATGTGTGCTGGATTAATGCTTACAGTAATGAGGAACATAAATTGAACATGACTTTTACTTGCAGGGATTATTAGAGTGTTGTCTTCCAACAAATATAAGGGCTTTGGTGAGCCTGCATATGGAGTAAATTATTCAAGTTTTGGACTCCATTAATGAAGAGAAGAAATACCTGTTTGAAGGCAGTAAAGATTTGATTCACTAGATAGATTGTCTAAATAGGTGTGATATATTAGGATATCACCACTGTTTAGAAGAATGAGAGGCGATCCAATTGTCTCATTTCCAGATTAAGAGATGTATCATAAAGACCTGTCTGTTCTTCAAGAATTCCTGGTTGCTTTGCTCAAATCCACATATTGTGATTTCAATCTTCTATCTATTAGAATGAAGCAATTGGTGTCCTGACTGTTGGCTTTCTCAACAAATTCTGTCAATGGTAGTAATGGGCACAAATTTGGTATCTGTTATGTGATGACTTTTTGCTAAAATTTTGATGTTATGAATAGTTATTGTGAGATCATCATGTTGTACCTTGAAATCTCAGTTTGTTTCTTGTTTTAGGTATGGGATCTTGCCCCTTTTGTAAAAGAAGTGCTTTACCTCAATATCAAGCCACGATGCCTGATGGAAAACTATACAACTTCTGCAGCTCTAGCTGTGTTGCTAAATTTCAGGTTTCTATGTTTTGTTCACTTTGTTGGTAAATTATTTGAGTACATTTTTCTTCTGCATGTCATAGATAAATTCTGATTCATGGAAACCATTTCAAAATCTTTTGTATTGGTTTTCAGTTCTACAGATCCGTATGCAGTTCAGGTTTTCACTAACAATTTGAATCTCATGAGTGCATTCATACAAGTTTCTTAAGAAAAAATGTATGACATCTATGTAGTAAATGTATTTGAGGTGGCATAAATTGCAGATTGTGCATCACCTGCGTAGGTTAGCATATTAAAAGTGGGGTTTCTTTGGATGACGTTGTTTAAAGGATCCACCTAAGATCTGAAATAAACATGCCATGTTTCAGTGTATTATCAATTTCTTTTGCCCTTTAGGCTCTGTTCAATTAAGTTAAATACTCCTCATTGAAGAAACCACGTGAAATAAATTCAGAAAATTTTAAGTGCATAGGGTGCATCCACCTGGAGCGTCACCCAACTTCCCACATACAAATTTTATAACTGTAGCTAAAGACTAATGTTTTTCCACTTCAAGATATTTACATTCAGAACTTGTAATAGGTTTGAACTTCAATAATTGCAGTCATTCTAATTCGTAGGGCAGATGCTTGATATTAGGCAAAGGCATGAAATTTCCTTTAAAAAAAACAGGAAAAGGGATGGGGAGGAGTTATAAATAGAAGCACAAAATTTATCATAATTGTATTTTAGTCCTACAGTGCACAGACAGCTACAAATGGTCAGGTCATAACAACTGAAGTGCAATTGAAATGTATCTACTGCAAGAATGGATTCAGTGCTAAGCCAGAACTATTGGAATGGGAGGTAAGATTAATATAAATTTTAATGCAGTTACAGATAACTAAACCATTATAAATGGAGAGGCTGATTATAACTGGGTCAGTCACATGGTTGATTGTCCAATATAATTCCACAATCAACAAAAGCTGCAAAGTAAGTGATTTTCTATTATGGACAGGATGTTTCATGCCAAGCTGGGAGGATGATGTAGGATGAGAGTTGAGAGAAGAGAAAAGCATATTTGGAGAAGAGGATCCAACAGATTTCACAAGTAGAAAGGTGGTAATAAGGGAAAGATCCTAGAAGAAGTGGGGCAGTACCAAGGTTGAAATTTAGATTAACTCTGTTAAATTCTCCTCAGTGAAAATACCATATATAATAAATTCAGAAAATGTGAACCTGTTTCATAGGGTACATCCACCTTGGAGCATTGCCCAACTTCCCACATATAAATTTTATTTTAAAAGTGCCAGACATATTCTAAATGCAGTCGACTTGATTATCTATGGCAATAGAGAGGAGCGCCTCCATGGATAATATAAAAACATTGATAGTGCTAAGGATTATGCCAAATCCATTAAAAGGAATCAAATATATCACACAATATTTGTTTATCACAGGATCATAGAATACAGCTAGAGAAGGGGCCATATGGCCCATCATGTTCATGCTAGTACTTCCAGAGAAACACTCCAGTTCCACCTATTACCCCTTTCTTCATATTCTTGCATATTTTCTATACCATGTATTTATCTAATTCCAAGACTACAGTGGAATTGGACTCCACATCAATTGCAGGCAATAATTCCAGCTACACTCTGCATAAAATAGTTTTGCCTCATATCACTCTTGATTCTCTTCCCATGTATTTTATGCCTATGGTTTCTAGTCCTCGGCACCTCCACCAAAGGGAACAGCCACCCCATCATCATTTTATATACTTTTGTCAATCATCCCCTCAGTTTTCTCAATAATATTTCCAGCCTTTCTAATCTTTCCTTGTAACTATAGTGCCTCTCCCTGGAACCATTCTCATAAACCTCTTCTGGATCCTTTCTAATGCCTTCACATCATTCCTTTAATGTGGCTACCAAAATTAAACACAATACTCCAGTTGACCAATAACCTATAAAGGTTCAGCATAACTTCCCTGCTTTTAAACTCTGTGCCTCTTGTAAATGCCTTATTAACTCCTTTATCAATCCGCCCTGCCGCTTTCAATTATTTGTACACACATTTTCCCAGGACCCTCTGCTCCTGTACCCACTTTAAAACAATTTCCTTTATTCTGTATTGCTTCTCATTCTTCCTAGCAAAATGCATCAATTACATTTCTTCACATTAAACTTAATTTGCTAAGCATTTGTCCATTCCATCATCCTGTTTCTATCCTGCTGCAATCTGTCATTATCCTCTGCCAAGGTTTGTGTCATCTGCAGATTTAGAAATTGTGGCTTGTATCTGTGTGTTAGTCATTAATATAGATCCAAAAAAGCAATGCATCTAACATTGGTCCCTGGGAAATGCCCTTATTCACATTCCTCCAGTGCAAAAACAGCAACCATTTACCACAACCCTGTTAGCCAAATTTGTATCCATGTTTTCAATATGCTTTTCATGCAATGTGTTTCAACTTTGTTGATAAGCATATTATCTGGCACCTTTATCAGAAGCCTTCTGGATGTCAATGTACAACATAGGGTCTGCATTACCCTCAGCAACTATATCTGTTACCCTAGTAACAAAAAAACTCTTATCATGTTGGTTAAATACAATTTCCAATAATTAAACTATTTTCCTCCATTGACTACTAATCATTTTTCTAAACCTATCCTACTGCTAAAGTTAAACTGACTGGCCTGCAGTTGTTGGGCTTAATCTTGCTCCTTTTTTTGGAACAAGAGAATAACATTTGCTACCCTCCAGTCTTCTAGCACCACCCTCCAGTCTTCTAGCACCAACCATATATCCATAAGAACATTGGAAGGTGATGGTTGGGGCCTCAACAATTTCCTCCCATACTTCCTTCAAAATCTTCGGATAAGTCCATCCAGTCCTCATTACTTGCCTACTTTATGTTTTGCCAACTTTGAAAATACCTCAATGCTATGAATTTTTAATGTATCCAATGTCTCAACTATCTCCTCCTTTGCTTTTACTTTGAAAGGCAGATACAAAATACACCCTTAGTGCCCTAAAAATTCCCAGTTTTGTCCTTAAATGGTCCATTGCTCCATGTACTACCATTTTACTACACATATGCCTTTAGAACATTTTTGAATTCCCATTTATTTCAGCAGCTTATCTTTTCTCACATGCTCCCTTGCCCCTCTTACTTCAATTTTCACTTATTTGATCATTGTTATAATCAGCTTGGTTCTCACTGAAATTAACAACCCAATGCTTATCACTCACAGCCATTTTGCTACATCTTCCTTTGTGCCACTTTCATCATCTAGGGAGCTCTGAAATTAGTCTATTTTTCATTTGCTTCTCATAGGAATGTGCCTCATTCATACTTGAACCATCATATCCTCAAAGGGAGACCATTGTTATGTTTTGCCTGTCACTTCTTTTATTCCAATTTACCTAGCAAGATCTGCTTTCAACCCATTGAAATTAGCCTGCCTCCAATTAATCAATTATTTTCTATGTATTTCTCAACTGAGAAGGGTCCAACAGCTAGGCAAGTACTGTAGGTGGTGTTATCGCAGGATTCTACCAGGGACAGAGATAGCTCACTCCAAGTGTCCAACCAGAATAGCAGCACCTCCCCCAAGACTTCAGCAAGAATAGAGGCAGCTGGCTAAGGCTCCATCCAAGATCTGGGTAATTTCTCCAGGAGGATATTGCCTATAAAATTTCATGCAGGAACACAGTCACCAACCCCAGGGCTTCAGCTGAGAGAGCAACTGCCTACCACTGTACCCAGCACAATGTTCCAACCAGGAGATGCTTTCTGGAGCGAATTAGAAATTGGCTCCAGGGGCTATGATGTTCGGGATTTGGTGTAGCACAGTTGATCTACAGACCATGTAAATTCCTGCTGGATAATTAAGAGTTGCCTGCACTTACAAAGATGGTTGGGAACAGCACAAATGTAAAAATGTATATCTAGGAATGTTATTCTCTGTCTGGATTAAGAATTCTTGCTTCCTAAAGAATTTGAAGAACTTGTGTAGCATTTGGATCTGCAAATGCAGGATTTCAAAAGTGCACTTGGTTAATTTGATTAGTGTGGTCAGTAAAAAAAAATTTTGTAGTAATTTACTTTTTTCCTTCAGAATAACGTATTTCAGTTCTGCAGCAAAATGTGCTGTGAGGATTACAAGAAGCTGCATTGTGTAGTGTCATACTGTGAATACTGTCAGGAAGAGAAAACTGTATATGAAACTGTGAAGTTCTCAGGAGTAAAGAAAACATTCTGTAGTGAAGGTATGTTTCATTACATTAACGTATAGCTGAATATTGATTTTTTTCTGATTGAAAATTTTAAATGTCTGCATAAAGATCCAATGCTATAACCAGCCAAAATGGAGATGTTTGGATAATTCCCCAGTCAGTCACTCTGCTGCATGTGTTTATGGTGAATTGTATGCTTCTCATTTATATGTAACTATATTCCACCCACTATTTTTCTGGAGAAATTACCCAGCTTTTTTTGGGAGAAATTGCTTTAGATTTTGTTCATTCCACTCCTGTGTTTCCATGGCTATTTTTTCCCTGAATAAATTGAATGTGTTCACTGGACCATATACTATTTGCTGTGACTCATACACACCACCCCAATTTCAGTTCATTTACTGACACTGTTGTCCCTAAATGCCCTGTTTACGGAAATGCTTTCCAAAGATTCTTATATACTATTGAACAGACTTTGTTAATGTACATTGAGCATTAAAATGTAAAGAAACATATGATGGACAACTTTCAGGATAAAATGATTTTTTGCCAGTGAAATACTTCTATAGTTTAATAGAGAAACCCAGGTATCCAGTTGGTACAAAGAACATAGTAAGGAACACCTCATTTTTTAGTACATTGGTATCTGTTCACTGCTACCCTATATGGCATTCTTGGTCCTCCAGTCCAAACATTTATGGATCTACCCTGTACCAGGAACCTAGCTTGAATCTCTGCTGCCGTCTCACATCTTAATTTGCCTGCACAGCTCTCATTAGTCTGAGAGGGCTGACAGCAGTTTCTATCGTTTTCAACAGTTGATGGTGAGGGAGACTGTAGGGTTCAGGCAGTCTCTCAACATACGGATCACAGGCTGCCAGTCAGCAACAATGGCCCATACTCACTATGTCAGCAAAGGTGCAGCCCTGAACCCTGCATCTGAGTGCTGGGTGGTCACATTGCTTGGCCTGGCCCATCCAACATCAGCCCTCATAGACAGCCCTTCCTCACTATGCTATGGATGATTCTATGCTGGATTTGCACCAACTTCCCATCAGAGCAATAGGTCCTGATTGCAGCATAGCAGAAAGGAGGACAAGAGATCACTCATGATCCCCAGTGCTGTCAGTAATGTTATAATGACCTCTTTTAGCACTGATTCAATTTGTACTTTAATTCCTGGGAACACATTCTGAGCATGAAGTGAGGTAGCAGTGTAATATTGAAGAGAGATAATATTAGCTGGGACACTAAACCTTCTTCCAAATGGTATCACGAGATATTTTACATCCTCATGAGAGAGCATCTGGATTTTTGATTTATTCTTTCATTGAAATACAACACCACTGTAATACTCCCTCAGTATTGCACTAAAGTGTCAACCTGGCCTCCTAGAGTATACCATGTCAGGCAAGAGTAACAAAAAACTGAGTCACATCTAACATAGGAACAGAAACGGGCTGTTCAGCTCCTGGAGACTGTTTTACTTTTTAATTACATCATGGCTAACTGAAATCTCAACTCCATTTTCCCAAAATCTATAAATCCTGACAATTTAATTCAACTCAGCACCCACAGCCTTTAGAGGGAAATAGTGTTTTGTATCAATGTTTTTTTGTTGTCATTCAAAACCATGGAGCGGGCATGTATTGAAGAACATTACAACTATATAGGATTTTGGTTAGAACACACTTGGAATACTGCTTACAGTTTTCGTCTCCCGAATAAAGAAAACTTTTCTTCTTTCCTGGAACCAAGTTGATTCCAGGGAAGATTGTACTGAGAGACCCTATGTTCTCTGATATTTAGAAACTAGAGGGCTGATCTCACTTAAAGATGCATGGTTTGAGGGGCTTGAAAGGATGATGCTTGAAGATGTTTCGGAGTGAGGTACTGGGTGCATAGTTTCAGGGAAGGAGTAAGCCATTGAAGGTTGCCGTGGATGAATTTCTTTAAGGGTAATGAATCTTTAGAAATCTCTACCAAAGAAGCTTATGATTCCTGAGTTATTAGGTATATTCAAGGCTTAGATGGATTTTTGAATGAAAGGGGAAATAGAGGTTATGGGGATAAGGAAAGAAAGTGGAGGTGAAGGCAAAGACCGGATCAATTCAGCCATGGTCTTATTGAATGGCAGAGCAATACAGCCTTTGCTGCTCCTCTTTCCTACGTACAAAGGCTGAAAAGATAAATAGATATAGCATTTTAACTTGTAGATTAAAAGATGCATTTTCCAGTATTGATTTTACCCAAGTTTGCTTATGATATTTACAAGATGGAAGATTGTATGAAATAAAAACTTTTTTTTCAGGCTGTAAACTTCTATACAAGCAAGATTTCGCAAAACGTTTGGGTCTGCGCTGTGTTACCTGCAGTTATTGCTCGCAGATGTGTAAGCGAGCTGCGGCTAAAGAAATTGATGGAAAAGCAAGGGATTTTTGTAGCGATGACTGTTGCAAAAGATTTATAGACTGGTACTTTAAGGTCAGTGAAGTCTATATTATTATATCAATTCTTTTACCATACATTATTGTACACAATTAACATTCCAAAATAGATTGCAAATAGTTCCTTTCTTTGAAATCTGATTAAAATTTGCTCCACTAAGATATGGTGCCAACTGATGTGGAATATTACTGATAGATCAGACCCATCACCCTGGAATGAAAATGGTTGTGCAGAAATTAGAATATGAAGGAAAAACTGTAGATGATGACCTATCAGGTGCTTTCATTTTGCAGCAATTATATAAATTAATAGATAACTATTTGTTAGATGTTTCACAAAGGAGATTCTCAATAGAATAGAAATTAACTTGCTTTTTGTCATGGTGTCAATTTATTAGAAATTTTCTCTTGCCGGGCAGAATAAATGTAGTAAAATATGGCATTTAAATTTTCAGAATAATTGTGAAATCTTGTATGTGTCCAAATATACAGTTTTCTTTCTCTGCTTTCTTGTAAAGTTGTGTGGATTAACATAAATGAGTTCATGTGAATTCTAGGTAAAATGTATGAATCAATGCAAATTGTACATTTTGGCATCTTCCATAAATATTTATGTTGCTTAGCTTCTTTTTGTCAGATACTCCCACTGTATGGCTTTAATAATAGTTTATTTGGAATGGACAGCAATGACCTCAATTTCTTAATGGCGTAACATTACAGGCACCTCTTAATATTATTTTTTGATACAACTACCACGTTGTTCAAAAATACAAATACAAATTTACATAAGGAAAGTTAACAATTTACAAGACTTAAACTATTATTCAAATATCATGATAAAGTATTCAAATGAATTCCTTAATCAAATTTGATCCAAATTCTGTATTTAATTTGCTGCACACAAGTTTTCTTTTGTATAAATCTGTGTCCTAATCTTTTCATGGCATCTAATTAGAGAGGAGTTATATTTCAGAAAGACATTTTTCTTGAAGTAATTGAATTTTATTTCTTTCATTTCAGGCTGCAAGATGTGACTGCTGTAAAGCTCAGAGAGAGCTGTGTGAAACAGTTCAGTGGCGGGGAGAAATGAAGCATTTTTGTAATCAGCAATGCCTTCTGCAGTTTTATAGTCAGCAGAATGAACCTAACATGTTTACACAAAAAGGTCCTGAGAATATGAATGTGGGTAAGTGCTTAATCACCAGAAAGAATGCACAGCACGTAGAGATATTTACTCTTATTGTGGTTAAATACTCCTGCCAGCTGACTACAGAGCAGGAGTACTCTCAATTAACAGACTATGGAGAAAAGGTATTTTCTCACTTCTTTATAATCTGCCCTGTATATCTGCTTAGTCTCTTACTGGTTAGCCATCACCATGTAACCAGTAATGTACCAGGTCATAATGCCAAGAATTTATCCCCATCCTCAACTAAATGTTCCCATTTAATCATATTTACTCCAGATATTATAACCTTTTTTTGATGGTTAACACGTTTGCTCACTTTGCAGTTTTGTTGAGACATGAACAATGGTTATTGTTCCAACATATTAATATCACCTTGGTTCATTGTGCATGTGATGGTACTGGAAAACCCCTCTCTGATTGATTGTACTTCCCCATCATCCTGGAAAATGTCAAAGTATATATTCAGTTTCCCTTCCAAAGTCACTACTATATCGGTCTTCACCACCTTTTGGGCTAGTCATAACAGTTCACTGAAACTGCATTAAAACAAAAGTCATCCCCATCTTACCCTTTTCACAATTATCTTGCAATACTCTGAGCCTTAAGCTCATAATTTTGAACATTTAATTTTAAATCTTCATTGCTCTAAAGGAGAAAAGTTCCAGCTACTCTAGTCACTGCACATGAATGAAATCCCTCACCTTTGAATTTCATTTTACCAGAAATCAGTGTACATGGCAGTTTATTAGGAAGCGAAAATTAAAGTGTCCCACATCATATATATGTGTTCTTTGCTGATAGAATTTTTTTTATAATCTCATTTCGCTAAGCACCAACACTATAAATTATTCTATGCAACCTTGAATTAAAGCTGGGAAACACTCCTTCCACGGAGCCTCAATAATAAAGCATATCTGCAAAACCACTTTGTTTTGCATGCGCCTTCATACTCTGTCTCTGATAAATAGTATATTTAAGTATGAGCTTTTAAAACACCTGGGCCTCTGTGCCTCCCTCTGCAACTGGATCTTCAACTTCCTCATCAGAAGACTACAGTCAATGCAGATCAGTAATAACATCTCCTCCTCGCTGACAATCAATACAGGTGCACCTCAAAGATGCATGCTTAGTCCACTGCTCTACTCTCTCTGTACTTATGACTGTGTGGCTAAGCACAGCTCAATCATCGTCTGTAAACTCGCCAATGACACCAATGTTGTTGGTAGAGTTTCAAATGGCAATGAGGTGGTGTACAGGAGTGAGATAAATCGGTTGGTTGAGTGGTGATCAACAACAACCTCACACTCAACATCAACAATACCAAGGAATTGATTGTGGACTTCAGGAAGGGGAAGTCAGGAGAACACACACACCAGTCCTCATTGAGGGATTAGCAGAGGAAAGGGTGAGCAGCTTCTAGGAATCAACATCTCCAGGGATCGATCCTGGGCCCAACACATTGATACAATCACAAACAAGGCATGCCAGCAGCTCTACTTCATTAGAAGTGTGAGAAGATTTGGTATGTCACGAAAGAACTCTTGCAAATTTCTCTAGATGTACAGTGGAGAGCATTCTGACTGGTTGCATCACAGCCTGGTATGGAGGCTCCAGTGCACACAATTGCAAGAGGCTGCAGAGGGTTGTAGACTCAGCCAGTTCCATCACAAGCAGAACCCTCCCCACCATTGAGGACATCTTCAAGAAGGTGGCATCCATCACTAAGGACCCTCAGGATCTGGGACATGCCCTCTTCTCGTTACTATCATTTGGGAGGAGGTAGCCTGAAAAGATACACTCAACAATTCAGAAACATCCTCTTCCCCTCCATCAGATTTCTAAACTGTCCATGACCCCATGAACACTACCTTGTTATTTCTTTTGCACTATTTATTTTGTAATTTGTGGTAATTTTAGGTCTTTGAACTATACTCCCACTGCAAAGCAACAAATTTCACAACATTTCAGTCAATCTGATTCTGAGAATGATGAAAAAATTATAAAGAGGGTGAAGATGATGAGAGTGAGCTAGCTGTTAAGAAAAGCTTCTGTATGTATCTAAAAGTTGGAGAGCGGCCAAAGTAAACTTGGCCCCTACAGAGATTTAGGCAGGGGATTTAATGGGTAATAGAAAAATCCCATTTTTCAGATTCATTTTTCATTTTAAAAAAGTACATAATAATAATAGTAAGTAATCAATGAGCTATAGGGAGAGGGAAACTGAAAACAATGTCTATCACTGGAAAAAAAATAGTACTAGGCAAACCAATAAGGTAAAAGGTCAGAGAATGCCCCAAGTTTGATGGGTTGAATCCTAGGCCTTAATGGAAGCAGCTGCAAAGTTAGTGAATGTGTTGGTTCAAATCCACCAAAAGTTTCCTAGATTCTGGAGAATTCCTGGAGGATTGGAAAACTAAAAATACAATGCCATTACTCAAGAAAATAAGAAGATGGAAAGCAGCAAGCCATAGGCTGGTGAGTCTCTTACCTGTTGGGAAAATGCTGAAATTCATTTTTGAGTAGGTAATAACAAGACAAACTCAAAGTGTGTAAGCCACAACTCTCCATATTTTACCCAGTGTCTCTAGCAATTTATAAAGTGTCCTGGGGTGCAAAGAACTTCCAAGTAAACTCTTGGGCACAGGATATTGTTTGGAAGAAATATTTTAACCTACACCTGTGATGTAACTTCAAAGGTGTTTAAGGTTTGAAGTATAGACTTGATGTGGTACACACCCATAATTATCTTCACAAGTGTAACCTACTTCTTTCCCCTTCTGAATTATTTCCATTCCTGTAACATTGCCAACACCACACAGCTACCTGCAATCAAACTGCTGATAATTTTCTATTCATTCCCAATGGTTTCAACATTGTTGCTCAACAGGATCTCATGAAAATATGTCAGATAAAAACTTAAATTTACACAATCACAACTGAGACAGGGCTGAGGGAGGATACTGGATATTTCATAACTAGGTTGTTTGAGTCAGAGTACTACAGCACAGAAACAGGCCCTTCGGCCCATCTAGTCCATGCCAACCTGATCTGCCTACTCCCATTTACCTGCACCTGGACCATATCATCCAAACCCATCCTATCCATGTACCTATCCAAACCTCTTACATGTTACAATTGAACCCACATCTACCACTTCCACTGGCAGCTAGTTATACACTCGCATGACACCTCTGAGTGAAGAGGCTCCCCCTCATATTTCACCTTTCACCCTAAACCTATGTCCTCTATTTCTAGTCTCACCCAACCTTAGGGGGAAAGCCTGAATGCATTCACCCTTTCTATACCATTAATAATTTTGTATAGCTCTAT
>JARFYF010000007.1:30134806-30146777 GCA_030265395.1 Rhina ancylostomus | reverse complement strand
GGGGACAAAGTTATACAGTGCACCTGGTGTGGTCTCAACAATAGCACATATAATTTAAAAATATTTCCATTTTAAAACTTAGGCCCTCTAGAATTGATAGCCAAGAACCAGTCCACTAGTTACATCTTTCCAGTATGAAGACCCATTTATTCCAACTTCTGATGAACAAGTCAATCCCTTTAACACTTCCCCAATACTACAAATTATTATGCACTAGCTAAATGACACTGATAGCCACTGGATAGAGAAGTTGGAGGGGAAACCTGTTTGGTGGAAGTGATCAATATACCCTAGACAGCTAGTTTGGACACATGTTCCTGCAACACCTCTCAAGTTAGTGAACAGATTCAAGATGGGCATTCATTTATGTTCTACTTTAAATTGGAAATTTTGTAGATAACCAATGAAGGCAAACCACTTGAACTTGTATTGAATAATGCAAAGTTTTTCAGAACTTCAATTATGGGTCTACCTTGCATCCAAAGGTGGAACCTCACCTATCCCTTTGCAAATAAATTCTCCATCCCTCAAGAATATTTACCTTTTCTGTCCAACATCTAGACGGTATGACCAATTTGATTACAATACTTAAAGGTGCAGGGAAACTCAGTGGGTCAAGAGCAGTGCATGGAGGTTGTCAACCACATATCCAAGTTCAGACATGGAGAAAAGTTTTGATCAAGCATTAGCAGGAGTTAAAGTGTTAATGCCTTCTCATTACTGCCCCTCCCCATCCCCCATTTTGCATTTACATCCTTTGACTCCCACTTACTGAAGTGGGAGTTTGCATTTCTCCTCCCAGCTTCTTTTTTGCCAATTCTGGAATATGGTTCACTACAGATGCTGTCAGGCTTAATTTCAGATGTTACG
This sequence comes from Rhina ancylostomus, assembly GCA_030265395.1. Classification (NCBI taxonomy): domain Eukaryota; kingdom Metazoa; phylum Chordata; class Chondrichthyes; order Rhinopristiformes; family Rhinidae; genus Rhina; species Rhina ancylostomus. The sequence goes on along the minus strand of JARFYF010000007.1, from coordinate 30,145,907 downwards.
GCAATGAACCCACATTATAATGTATTAGATTCCAGAATCCATAACAATGTTAGAAAGCAGTTAAAGAACATGTCACACTACCCTTCAATTTGCCAATCTCACAAGACCTTTCAAAGCTTGAGTAACATGTGCATTCAAAGGATCCTTAATTGCACTGAGACCACTGATTATTCACTCTCCACATTCACTCAATGATGCATCACCTTTCTCAACTATACATTTCTAACATTTAGAAATGGGCAACTGTTTTTCCATTCCAATCAGATGTCTTCAACATGAGTGCCAGTCAAGATCTAATGCCTATGCACTTCCCCTCAATTCCACCCGAGGCCACTCACCTTAAATTGCATTGTTTTTAACCCATTAAACTACTTGGGAGAACAAAGTAATGTGCAGTCAACATCAATTTTTCAATTATTCTAGTTGTCAAATCCTTCCAAGATCCAGTCCTTGTAAAATAGGCATTGAATTCAAGCCTTTAGATATTCAAGTTTAATTGTTTGCAGGTGACTGCCATTTAGCTGCCAAGGCTCTAGTTTAGAGAATATTGGAATTCTAATTATTTATCCATGATTGGGAGTCAAATTGTTAACACTCCAATGAAGTGTCAGACAAATGAGATGTTGCATTATGGCAAGTTAATGACTTACAGTAAATGACAAGGCCCTAGATAGTTGTAGAACAGAGACCAATGGGTACAGATTCATAGTTCCTTGAAAGTGGCAACAGGTACAGGTAATGAAGGCATTTGACATGCTTGCCTTCAGTGGTCAGGGCATTGAATCCAGGAGTTAGGATGCCATGTTACAACTATACATGTTGGTGAGACCACATTTATGCAATTCTGGTCACAGACATGAAGGATTTTTTCAGCTACAAAGGGTGGAAAGGATTTATAGATCTTACTGGGACTGCAGGAGGAGACTGGGGTTTTTCTTCACCTACCACTCAAAGCAGAGGGGTGAATAGAGGTATATAGAAGTCTGAGGGGCAGATAGGTAATTGGTCTTCTTTCCCCCCCCCCCCCAACCCCAGGGTCGTAGAATCCAAAAACTAGAGGATAGATTTAAGGCAAGAAAGGAAATTTTCCAGAGGGTGGTGGGGATATGGAACAAGCTCCCTTCCAAAAGGAAGCTGTAGAGGTCTGTACAATTACAATGTTTAAAAGGCATTTAGACAGGTGTGTGGATAGGAAAGGTTTAGAAGGACACGGGCCAAATGGGACTAGCTTGAATAGACAAACTGGTTGGCATTGACAGGTTGGTCTGAAGGGCTATTTCCACACTTACAACTTTGCTACAGAAGAGTATACAAACAGATGACAATTAAATCTAATCCCTAGCAAAACAGAAACCAAAGACTATTGTGTTCAACTCCAGACCCTTCCCATTCTATTACTGCTTTTAGCTAAAATTGCAAAACACTAATCTAATGTACAGTAGGCACACCACCACATCTATCTATTTTTGAAATGTGCTCAGTTTGAGAATATTCAATGTGCCATAGAACAGGCCTGACCATGGGCAACATTTCCCATCTAGTAATTTGGCACAAGGACCCAGTCAGATTGTACTGAATGGCTGAAAGCTCCAATGAAGCAACTCCAATTGTATGTACTAGGGGCAGTGAGTGATCATATGCATCCAAGACCAACCCCAAAGAATGAATGATTACCAACATCACTCAACTCCTGTTCTACTTTCCAGATTTGGTCCCAAGACCATGATATTGGTACAGCTGGAACTTGATCTGAGCAAAAGGTAGTTTTGTACAGCTTTGGATTTTGTAGAAGTTATTGTACCTCTAATCAGTAGATGTACCCAAAATAAGCCAAAGAAAATTGTTGGTTTAATTACCATCTCACCTTGCCTCCAAATACATTGGCCCACATTTCACTGCAATAGGTTAATCGTGAGAAGTGGTCATTTTCATCTCTCCATGGCCAAAGTCGTTTTGGAGTTTGTGGCTGGAGAGGCAGCACTGAATCATTAACATGTTACCAGGAAGCCAAAATTGCATCTCAATTAACCTGGGGCCAAGATGCAAATCCACAGATCAGTACACATCCTTTTCTGGATAAGCTGTCAAGACCGTATTTAAGTGCATGTTCTAGTTGGGAGAAATTCTTACAATTGTTAAGAAATCCAGTTAGCATTTATGCAACTGTCCCCCAAGTAGGCTATTGCGATTTAAATATTCCTGTTCGAGAATTAAGCGAAGGCAGATTTTCAGACCCAAATCAAATCTGCTACCGTTATGGCTCGAGTAAAATCTAACTCGCTAGAAAACTAGAACTATAATAGCCTAGAACTATTGTTAGAATTGACTCGATAATAGCATGCCCCGATGGCAGTTTACAGTCCTGACTCCAGTGAGTGGCGAGGAGTATTACACTTGAAAGTCAAACCGAGGACATTCTGGTACCCAAAACCCCAAGGACGCACAGGGAAGTTTAAGCCCATGTTATTGAACAACCAGCGACTGCAGCCTGCTTGACGTTAACCCCAAGCCTATATTGCTCCTTTTTGCAACCCACTTGAGTTATTTAGATATCATTTGTATTTGAAAACTAATTCCCACTAAGCTCAATAACAAGAGTGCAGAGTACGTAGACGTGAAGAATTTTATTGTTTAAATCTAGGTTCGCAAATCCCTAGGAGCGCGCTCCCTCTGGTGGCCGCGGGCTTAAATCCACAGCGTTTCCATGACTGACGGGCGCAGCATTGAACACTACAAAACGCCAAAATAACCTACTTAGCATGCTTCTTGAGATATTTTGGTTATAGTTAATCCATTGTCACAGTTCAAGTTTAGGGACGAAGAAAATCTGTAATAAAACTCCCAGTTTCTGTCCATCACCGACTGTGCACGTTAATACTGGAATTGGGCGGAAATTGCAAGGCATCACGAATACAACTTGTTAAACGTGCTCAAGTTAATACAAGTTGTGCACCTAGAGCACCTTCCAGGTACTAAAAGCTGTTGTGTCAGCTGGAAATTAAAACCAAGGCGGTATCGGACTTTTGCAAGTAGAACATTAACCCTAGGTGCTTCGCTGAAGATCAGCCACCCAGTGCCGGGGCAGGTTTAATCGGTGCAATGAGTCCCTGAAGGAGACTGGCTCAGCCCCAACGCCGCTTGCTGGCGCTCAGCACTAATGGACAGCAGTTCGTTCATTTCGTTCTGTTGGTTCTCCTGCCTCCTGGACAGGTAGCCGGGGTGTTGCCGCACACAACACGCCTGCCTTGTGCAAGCCTTCACCATCAAATAAAACAACTCGGCCACATTTAAAAGTACGCAGACGCCGGAAACTACAATCATGAATATGGTGAACACCGTTTTCTCCGTTGGCCTGGAGATAAAACAATCAACGGTATTGGGACAGGGCCAGGAGTTGCACTTAACCAGGCGGGCCATCCGAAAGCCGCCGTACAGAAAATACAACATGTAAGTGAACACAGTTTCAAAGAGGATTCTGAAGAAGATGCTGGTGACATAGGTCCACCAAAAAGCACCAACGATCCGCATCTTCCGTTTCCTCAAGGCATCGACTTCTTCCCTTTTCAAGAAGCCCTGCCTTTTCTCCAAGGACCTCTTCTCTCCGTGCTGCTTGTACGCAACGTGCAGGGAGACCAGCAGGGCAGGGGTGGAGATGAAGATGAGCTGCAGGCACCACAGCCTGATGTGCGACATTGGGAAGAACTGATCGTAGCAAACGTTCTTGCAGCCGGGCTGCAGGGTGTTGCAGATGAAGTCCGACTGCTCGTCACCCCAAACGCTCTCCGCCGCCACTACAAGAATCATGATTCTGAAGACGAAGATCACCGTGAGCCATATTTTCCCGATGCTGGTGGAGTATCTGTTGACGCCTCCTAGAATAAGGTGCAGTTGTCCCCAGTTCATCTTCCGGCTTTAATCAGGCCTACAAGGGAACAAAGTGAAGGTCCAAATGACAAGAAAGGCGAAATAATATGCAGTTACATTTGTAATTCACTTTAAACCTAAAGATCCATATCCCCTTAAAAGTTAGTCCACCGCCCACATAAGGGTGGTTTCACTAACTTCGCTCTACACGTTGGAGATCTTCCTTGCTGGCAGAGGAGCTGAACTAAATTCACAGTACGGATAGCCTTCACCTCCAAGTTACTATTCGAGATTGAAATCGCATTAACATTCCTCTATACTTTAGACACATTCGATATTAAACAAAATCTTAGACCTACAAGACAATTCTTCAGATACAACCGTTCAGATTTACGAGTCGGTGGATGGCGCCAGTCAACAAATGCTCCCCAGGGTGTACATTCCGTGGGTCGGTTAGTGAAACGTTTAGAGTACACGGCCCGAACCACCAAGTGCCCACTTCTACGGGTTAGTTACTCGCCACGTTTGGTCAGAGGGAAAAAAAATAATGTCCGGGAGCATTAACTGGCCACGGTATTTTGGAGTTAATCGACCCTGAACAGGTCGGAAAACAATCTGTTCAGGTCAAAGTCCGCGAGTGTCTCATGGGCGGTGGACTATTGTTCAGGGAAACAAACAGTCTCGTTTTATTTGCTCAAACCCCAAGCACTTGGGTCTGAGAAGGCAGTTTAGTTTCGAAAGTTACTGGTTTCTTGGGGGACGCCGATTTCCGAAATCCGGTGCTTCCGCCAATTACCGTAAACGCGCATTATTAACGCTCGCCATTCACAAGTTAATGGCCTTTTTAAAAGCAACTAATCGAATATTAATTACTATTGAAAGATCCAGCTATATTTAAAGTTGCCTTATTAAAGGTAACGGATATGAATGACCGTCAATGCAAACCAGACTGAGAATTTAAAAGTTATTACAAACAACTTTGACGAAGTTACTCATCAATTTGGAAATTCAAAACGGGAAAATTACAGATCCCAGCACGAATCATTCCTAACTGCGCACCCCATGTTTAACTGGGAATTTCTCAGCCACTTCCCGTAGTTTATAAATAAGGAATTCGAAATTAGCAGATTTTTAGGTATTTAGAAGTTTTAAGCTAGCATTATACTATATTGAATAAACTTTAAAAAGCAACATGAAGTTGTTAAAAGTGACGCCGAGAGTGCCGGCTCAGTTTCAGGAGGTACAGTCCCCCTCACCAACTGTGGAACGACTTGGCACACTCCTGGTCTAACCTCACATTTAATACAGTTACCATCTCCCCCCCCCCCCAGAGAAACAACTCACCGACTTCCTGTGGGGAAATAAGTGCTTATTTGCGAAATCCTTGAGTAAAACTGTAAATTAGATTCGATGCCCGCTTTATAGCCAGCCAGCCAGCCAGCCAGCCAGCCAGCCAGCCCTCCCTCCCTCCCTCCCTCCCTCCCTAGGAGCCGAGCCGTCCAGCCTCCATCGCACACTCCTCTTGCCGACTCACCTGAATGACGCAACGGTCCAAGGGAGTGCGAGGGGATGAGCTTTTATAAGGCGAGCGGAGACTCCGGCACATTTCAAGGAATCTACGTATCATTTGGAGGCTGCGCGGCTGAAAACGCCAATTTCGTTGAGCCAATAAGCATAACATTGGCCGATCCAGGGTCACCAAACGGAAACAAACAACAAGATGGCAAATACCTAAAGTCCTTCACGTTGGAAATTTGCAATGTTTCTTCACAAACGCTGTTTGCCCTATTGAGTATTTCCAGTATTTCCTCTTTTCTTTGGCAAATCTCCTTTCAATATAATAAGTAACCAATAGATGAAAGCAAATAAATACTTGGATACATCTGCCTTAACAATTTTCGCTAGCGACAATATATCATTTACGGTTGTTAGATAAACAAATATTTGTTGTTTTCTGTTGGAGACAGTTCATATTTTGACCAGCCAATGTAAGGTAGTGTTTTCTAACTTCTCTATGGTCTATGTGTGGGATCAGAGAGAATGAAGGAATGGAGAATGGAGATTCCACTAGCTGACTCTCTGATTCCTTATTGACTGACTTTCTGATTCCCCATTCGCCCGCACTTTCCGATTCCCTATTCGTTGACTCTCGGATTCCTCATCACCCGACTCTTTTGGATTCTCCATTCCCTGACTCTCCGTAAAATGTTCTCTGTGCATGAAACCCAGAAGCAGTTGAGAATGAACTGTGTTGGCCTCAGTTGTCAATGGCATATCTGTTTTATGTTACAATGTTCCTGCTCTTTGCACCTTAACTGCAGAGTTATAGGTGTGTCAGGGAGAATGTTTCAGCAGAATAATCTGCTGCATTGAACACTTGTTGATCACATCTCTCAAATCCTTCTTTCAACATCTCTTTAGTATAAGTGCTAAGTACTGTGGATGCTGAAATCTGAACTAATTTATAATGATAAAATCTCTCCTTAGTTTCACAGAGCTACAGATCTTACCTTATATTTTTCTCTTTCCTTTGCCCCCCAATCTCCCCACCCTTTCCAATGTGTGATAAAACCTGAACACTCCAACGTTCATCACTGTTTACTAGTAGTGTGCTATTAAATTCAATGGAACAGAACTTTGAAAGTGGAGTAGAATCTGCAGCTGCTACTATTGAGCGCATTCAGCACTACAAGCTAGCAATGAATTTCTAAGCAAGTTATGTCTTTAACACTTTCCAGTTGCAGTGAGATGGTTATCAACTTGAAGGATTAACTATGTTTCCTTCTCAACAGATGCTGCCTGATCTGCTGACAATTTGCTTTTAATATTACATGTCTCTTTTGCACCTGCTTGAAGCAGAAGATCATACTAATCAACATTACAACAGTACGTACACTTGTGGCAAAGCATTGTGAGTTTGCAAGAGCACAAAAGATATACAGATGTTGCTTGACCTGCTAAGATCTTCAGGTATTTTCAGTATTTATTTCACATTTTCAGCATCTGCAGTTTTTCTTTGAGTTCACAAAAGGTATAGACTCTTCCAAATTAATCCAGCAGAAATCCAAATCCAGCAGAAGTAGGAATCTTCCCTTCTTTCTTATCAATGGCCATTACAACCAGCAACAGTGGCAGAAGAGTTTGTGGATGGTTGGATTAGGGTATGGGGTGGAATTTGATAGGGTTACAGAACCAGCAACATTAATTCACTATAGATCCATTTAATTTTCTTATATATAGATGTTAATGGAAAAGGAAACTGAGCATGGTTTTCAGCAGTAACTGATCCAGATCACCAATTCTGCAAGCCAACTAAACTTGAATTTTACTCCCAATGATTCTTTATGAGGAAAGGATATTATTGTAGATTGTGGTTTTGAAGGTGAAAGGCTCGTGAGAGTTTGGAGAACTGCCTACATAATGTCTCTAGATTCATTTGTTTGCTCTGGTTTAATGGACATCTTATAATCATCATTCTAATTGATTTTCATCTGCTCATCTAGGTAGCAGAGACTAATGTTTGGTTTTGGCTGATGAACTAATTGCACTCTATATCACTACTAAATAGCTACTTCAGATACATCCATTCTAAGTTTGTTATGAATTGTAAGACAGAAAGATGGTGTAGCACAGAACACAAATGAAAAAGATTAAAGTGTTAATACCAGTCCCAAATGCTTTTCTTGAATGACCAGCTTAAAGGCTCTGACAGTTACTAAGTCTAAGAATTCATGAGGCCCACCAATAGATGGCTCAACATCTGCAACTCATGCAATCATTTGAGAATGTGCCGAGTAACACATGCATCGTGAGAGAGTGAATGGAAATGCCATTTTTCTGACTGTCTGCCAAATTTTCAGGCCGCCTTGCAGAAACTGGTCTCTTCAGGTCCTTCTGAAGTGAAAGTACAAAGCCAGACAGAGCTCGAGAGACTCTGACCAAGACCACATAGTATTTGGGACCTCCTCAACAGCAACCTGTCTTCTCTAGATTTACCAAAACTCATCCTTGAAACTGGAACCATCCGTTGGAATTGACTTTTGGAAACACCGCACATTGTGCTATCACTACTATATGTAACATGTTTAGCTCTACCAATTTTGGATGAATTTCTACAGTTTTACGGAAGTAGATTGAAAGAACCATAAAGTAAGGCTTTAAACAATTCATTGCTGTCTAGCGATTCCTCCTCTGGATTGGGAATAGCAGGCACTGCTAAAGATAATGGAGAATCACATACATACCTTTTACCTATTTGTCCAAATATTTAAAAGACTATCCAGGCAAAAAAAATGGGCTGTTCCTCTAGTTTGCATTGGGCCCCACCCTGGCATCAGAGAAGGCCAAGGTCAGACAGGTCAGTGTGGGAATAGGAAGGAATGTTGAAGTGGCATGCAATTGGGAGCTTGGGATGGCCACTGCAGACAGAGCGTAGGTGGTCTACCATACTGTTGCATTTGGTCTCACTGATGTAGAGGAGGCCACATCAGGAGCATGGAATGCAGTAGACAAGGTTGGAGGAGGTGCACACTATGACCATATTGATCACTTTGCATTAAAATGGACTTCGTGTTTTTTTTAGTTCCAATTGCTTCCTTTCTTGTAAAAGTTGTGTATAATTTATGTTTAATTTATGTTTTTCTCGTGAATGCTGCTTATCTGATGCTATGTGCCTGTGATGCTGCTGCAAGTAAGTTTTTCATTGCACCGGCCATGCATGTTTTTGTGCGTATGACAATAAACTCAACTTTATATAGCAGGCTGATCCTGATATCAGTCACCATCCAATGTTGATCTGGCTTCAGGTCTGCCATTTTGAAGTTCAGTGCTCCAGTTTCTACCCATTCTTAACTCATGCTGTATAGTGGAATGCACACTAAGCAGCAGGAAGCACCATGTTGGTTAAAGAAATTGTCCACCACTTATGGGTTAGTTACTGGTTAATTTCATCTGATGTGGATAAGTGTTTCACTTTCATCTTTCATCTACAAGTGTTTGATGCATTATGCAGTTTTTTCAAGTTGCCAAAGCTTACAACAGTTGTTGTGGTAGATGCTGAATGACCTGCTGAATTCAAGGACTCTGCACAAACTGGCCACTCCCAGACATAGGTACATCATTAGGCGTTCCCCTTGAGTACAATGTGATTTGCAAACAAGTCCTCTGCACAAACTAAACACTCCCAGACTAGAATACATCAGTCTGCATTCTCTTGGAATACAATATGATTTGCAAATTCAGAGCAGGGCATATTAGAAGAAGCAAGAGGAGGAGGAGTGGAAGAAGAGGTCTCAGCATGAGACAAATACCCATGTAGGATATCCAGGGGGTCAAGAAACAATGTGTGAGATGTTAGACCTTCAGTCAGGGAATCAGTCAGTTGTTGCAGTCACAATTGCAGCTTCACACCAATGACTGTGCATCATAATCTCCACATTCATTTTCAGGGACTATTTGACTTTGCCCCCTGAAGAAACAGAGAATGGAATGGAGTACTTACAGGAAGTAGGGTGAGAGGAGTCTGAGATGGAGAACTAGTGAAAAGGAAGGAGTCAGAGATAAAAGTGAGAGCAGTTTGAGAAACAGCAGCAAAGGTGATCAAAATGTTAAGTTCTGTACAAGAGCAGGAAGCAGCACCATTAAGGTAATCAATGTAATGGAAAAAGATGTGGGGAGGGGGTGCTGTGAAGAATAAGTATTGTTCCACATAGATCACGAAGAGACAGGAATAGGCTGCACCCAAGTGGGCTCCCATTGCTACATCCTTGATTTGGAAGAAATGAGTGGAATTAACATTGAAGAACGGCATCTCATTTTCCAGCTTGGCACATTACCGCCTTTAGGATTTAACACTGAACTCAATGATTTCAGAAACCAGTTTGTATCACCATTAGATGATTCTGATGAACAGTCTGCCATTGCAAAATCTGTCTTGGTTCCAATGAAAAGTCATTGACCTGAAATGTTAACTCTGTTTCTCTCTTTCCACAGATCCTGACGCTAAACATTTCCCAGCATTTTTTTGAATTGTAGTTGAGGATATTTGATGTCTCTACTGCAGACTCAATTGCATGGTAAAAATATGTGTATGCCTTACTTAGTTGATCCCCCAGAAATATGGTTATCATAGCTTACTAGGATTTCATTGGTGTTACATGCACAACAATAATATCAGGAGGAAGGTGGGCTGTGAAGAAAATGGTTACTTATTCTCACAACCATGTTGGTAACTCTAGTGTATCTGTACCTATTATACTATCTGAGCCATGCACAAGAATTCCAATTGGAAGATATTTGCAGTAGTGTGGAGACCAAGACAGACTGAATGACATTCATGGTGCTGGCTGAGGGAGGATTGAAAAGGTTTATCAATCACAGCTGATAAAGCTGAAGGATGGTCCGATTCTAATCTGGAACAGTGTCTCCTGCAGACCATGTGTCAAACATAGAATAGTTCAATCCATTGACCAAACTGTGGGACCTATCACAGTAGAGTCTCTGCTGTCAATTCTGGTAGCTTCAAAGAATCTCATATAGCTGGCAACTTGAGTTGTGGAGGCAATGAGAGAAACAAAGATGACACCTTTAATTATAACTGAAAAAACTTAAGGACTTAACAAATTTAAGTAAGGAATGGGGCAGGGAAGAAAGAATAAAGGAGGTCTGGGTAGATATTGAAGCAGCAGACGTGAAAATGACAAAATGAATGATGTTGAACAGTAAAAGGGACAAGCAAACAAACAAAAGATGCATTCAGAGGAGTTCTGACTGGAAAAGCAGGGCTATTATGTGAGGTTGTTGCATTCATTGTTGAGTCTGGAAGGCTCCCCAAAAATTGAGGTGTTGGTCCCCAAATTTACATTGAACTTCATTGGAATGGTGTGGGAGCCCAACAATACTGCCCCATGACCACTGATCCTTCTGTCCTCTGCTTCCAACAGAAGAGCACAACCTAATATGCTGAGTGGTGTGCTTCTTGTACAGAATGAGCTCCTATTATGATACTAAGGCTCCTGTTTTAATGGCTGTTAAGGGCACCAAACACAATCAAATTTCTGCTGAACACTTGTTTATTAATAAATTTGGGAGGGAGAGCTGAAGTGACTGGCAATGGGGAGATGCAGATCCCTGCAATCTCTCTCACACTATCACAGATACGTCAGTCCTCGGCCTCCTCCACTGCCAGGAGAATTCCAAGTGCAAACTGGAGGAACAGCACCTCATTTTCCGTCTTGGA
>JARFYF010000007.1:30093125-30105790 GCA_030265395.1 Rhina ancylostomus | reverse complement strand
TATCTCATCCTTTGCACCAACCATTCCATCCAGGTTAGTCATTGCTATCCCATCATCTCTTTCACTCACCTTTATTAAAAATACAATGATTCGGCCCTTTACCTCATCTGATTTCCGCTTTGTCTTCTCAGATAATTCATCCACTTGAAAACTTAAAATTCAGGGACTGAAAGTAAAAACCTTAGAATTTCTACACAGTTGAGTTCATTTCCAAGATCAGACTACCTGAAATGCACTTTCCCTCCATCAAATCACAATGAGGTGCCTTATTGCTCCTCAGATCTATAGTATTTATCAATATTGTGACATAATGAATCAAATTGCCATCAGTAAAAATACTAATCTACAATAAACTTTCAAAGCACATTTTTAAAAAAGCATCATACATCTTTAGTGTGTTCAGCTATGTTCAATACCAAGAACACGTGGTAGCTGACACATACTTCAGTATTGTCTAGTATTATGTACGGGGACTCATTTTCATTATTGTTCCACTACTGTTTTTAAATAGAGTTTAGTGTTTTATGCCTAATTGCAATTTAAGCATCTAGGCAATATTTGTTGTTCCAATTATTCAATCCAGAATCTTTCCATCAATGAAAACAATGAGATACTGCAAGATCTGCAATTCACTTGAATGAGGATTGAAAATAGAAGTCTGCATGACATGGAGTTAGTACTTTCACAATCCTATCAGGTAACATTTGCATTAAAAATCTGAAAATAATAGTTGGATGGGCAGATCAAAAAGGCATACTAAATGTCATTTTCATATTCCTATCCAGTCACAAGACATCTTAAATGCCATCAAAACAAAGGCACACATACAAATACATTTCTCCACTACCACTGGTCACCTTTTATTTCTAATTTATTATCAAAACAAATGGGAATGATTACAGGGAACTTATGCCTGGAATGACAGGAAGTGGGTAAGATACTAAATGAGTACTTCGCATTGGTATTCATCAAGGAGGGCATGGAGGAAAGCGAGATCAGGGAGGGGTATACCAATATTCTGGGGCATGTTGATATCAAGGTGGTCATGGTGTTGGATCTCTTGAAGAACAAAGGTGAATGTCCCCAGGGCTTGACGGGATCTATCCTAGGTTATTGAGAGGAAGAGAGAAGATTGCTGGGACCTTGATAGAAATCTTTGTACCCTCTTTAGGCACAATGGAGGTCCCAGAGGACTGGAGAATAACCAATGTTGTTCCTGTTTAAGGAGGGCAAAAAAGGCTGGCGAGTCTTACATCAATAGTAGGGGAAATTATTGGAGCAAATTCTTAGGGATAGGATCAAGTCACATCTGGAAAAGCAGACTTATTAGGTATAGTCAGCCTGGCTTTGTCCAGGGGAGGTCACATCTTGAATGAGTTTTTTTTGAGGTGGTGAAGATGATTGATGAGGATAGGGCAGTGGATGTTGTATACAAAATAGGCTAATCCAGAAGATTAAGGCATATGGGACCCATGGAGACTTGGCAGATTGGATTCAAAATTGGCTTGACCTAGAACAGGATAGTGATGGAGGGATGTTATTCTGACTGGAGGTCTGTGACCAGTGATATGGAACATAGTACAGCACAGCACAGGAACAAGTTTTTCAGCCCATGTTGGTGCTGAACACTATGCAGAATTAAATCAAATCTCTTTTCCCTGCATGTGATCCATATCCCTCCCTGCGTAGTCGTGTGTCTATCCAAGAGACTCTTAAGCACCACTACCATATCCGCTTCCACCACTACCACTGGCAGTCACTCCAGGCACCTACCACTGTAAAATAAAAACTTGCCCCACACATATCCTTTAAATCTTCCACCTCTCACCTTATGTGCCTGTCCTCTAGTTTTTGATATTTCTATCTTTGAGAAAAGGTCTCTGATGGTCTACCCCATCTATGCCTCCCATAATTTTATGAACTTTTATCATGTTTCCCCTCACCCTCCAACACTCCAGAGAAAACAAACCATATTCGTCCAACTTCTCCTTATGGCTCATACCCTCTAATCCAGGCAGCATCCTCGCAAACCTCTTCTGTACCCTTTCCAATACCTCCACATCCTTCCTGTAATGGGGCAACCAGAAAAGCACACAATACTCAAGTCCAGCCTCAGTTTTATATAGCTACAACATGACTTCCTTAATCTTGTACTCAATGCCCCAACCACTGAGGACAAGCATGCCTTCTTCACCACCCTATCTATTTGCATGGCCACTTTCAGTGAGCTACAGACTTGGACCCCAAGATTCCTCTGCACATCAACACTGACAAGCATCCTGCCATTAACTATATACTGTCCCCTTACATTTGAATTCGCAAAGTGCAATGTCTCAGTTCATAAATCCATCTGCCATTTCTATGCCCATACATGTAACTGATTTATATCCTGCTGTATCCTTTGAAAGCCCTCTACACTGTCCACAACTCCACCAATCTGTGTGTCATCTGCAAGCTTACTAACCCACCTATCTACATTTTCATCCAAATCATTTATATACATCACAAGTAATCGGGGCCCGAGTACCAATCCCTGCAGAACACCACTGGTCCTTGATTTCCAAGCAGAATAGCACCCTTCCACCATTACCCTCTGATAAACCTACCATGAGGGACCTTGTTAAATGTCTTACTAAAATCCATGTAGACAACATCCACAGCTCTCCCTTCAATGACTTTAGTCATCTCCTTAAAATCTCAAATCAAATCAAGTTAGTAAGACATGACTTGCCCCGCACAAAACTGTTCTGATTATCCCCAGTCAGGCCATATTTCTTCAAATGCATGCAAGTCCTGTCCTTGAAAATCCTCTCCAATAGCTTCCCTACCACTGATACAAGGCTCAGCAGCCCAAAAGCTACAAGTTGGACAAACTTGGATTGTTTAAACTGGAGCATCAGAGGCTGAGGGTGACCTAACAAAAGTATATTAAAAAAAAAATTAATGAGCAGCACAGATAGTCAGACAGGGTCTTTCTCCCCAGGTTGCAAATGTCAAATACTAGAAGGTACAGCTTTAAGGTGAGGGGGCAAAGTTTAAAAGGGAGAGATTTACAAGGCAAGTTTTTATTTTATAAACAGTGGTAGGTGCCTGGAACATGTTGCCAGGGGAAGTGGCAGAAGCAGATATGATAGCAACGTTTAAGAGGTATGGAGGGGTGTCGACCACATGTAGGCAGATGTGCAGTTTAAACTGGCATCATGGTCAGTACAGACATCCTGGATTGAAAGGCCTGTACCCACGTTCAGTGCTTTCATATCCTGGAAGCTGAGCAGAGCAAAATCTTAAATTTAACTTTAACCAATTCAGAAGGATTTTGAGATAATCATTAATTTAAAGAAAAAGATTGAGCAAACAACTCTGCTAGATGCAGACTTTAGTCAGTAGTAAAGCTCATTAGGAACTGTTCTGGTGACCTTTGGCATTCACTGCCTCAGTTGGCATTACAAACTTTATCCCTGCAGTAATTGTATGAAAATGTACATGTTAAAATCCTAAAATTTTGGCACATTCAAACTCAAAATTCCAATCGAAGTGTCCATGCTTCGGGGTGCATTAAAGTGTTACTCATCTACCTTAGTTTGAAGTGGTTGTAAGGAGGGATTGATTTTTTGGACTGAGGATTAGTAAACAACTCTACAGGAAATTTAGCACATTTTTTGTTTGTAGAGGGCTGGCATCACCTAATCAATTGTCAACCATTTTACCAACTTATAATGCAAGTTTTGTCCCTTCATTTAGGTTCCCTGGCCACCACAATTGTATCAGCACTCACTACCACCTCTATAATGGTCACCTCTGTATTCTTTCAATCCTTTCCAAGAAAATTGAATAGGTTGAACCATATGTTTGCAATGTCAACATCAACCCCATTCACCTCAGAAGCCAACTATTTTCACACAGGTAATAGCTGCTACCTGAACCTCAACTTCAGACAATCTGCTAATAAAACACTCATCCTGGATGTTGCCAACATTCTTCAGACTAGCTTTCCAACCTCTAAATATGCTCACCCAATATACAACATTCCCGACATCTTCAATATGGTATATTCATACTGGTATTTAAAATTCCATTGTGGCTGTGCTCCAATTTTTGCACCATCCCTCGCACATAAAATTAAATGATGAAATTGTCACAGTAATATTTCATTCAGGTGCAAACATTCTGTCTGGGTTTGAGGATCAAATTCCCCAGAGCTGTACTTCATTAGTGGTCACATCAATATTGAGTTCTTGAATGCAAGTGGCTTATCAACAAATTAAAGATTTCAAATGTACAGAGAATTATTTACCTTTTTGAAGCAAAATCATTTACTGTAGGCAAATGCAGCGGACAATTCAAACATGGAAATTGAATAAATAGCTTGTTTTCATGATATTAGTTGAATATTGACTAGGATATTAGAAACAATTTGATAGTTCACCTGATCATAGAAGAGGTAGAGGGAAAGTTCTCCCTGGGAGTAATGTACTTCAGATTGGCTGATCAGAAAAGTAACATAGGCTGACAATCAAATACTGAGGGTTCTTGGTTTTGCAAGTCACCTGAAAGACTGAATGGGTAGACTTTGCATTGCACTTGTGATTTTCTCATGATTAACCCAATGCACATGAAATCCTGTCAGTGACACTAAGTCTCAAAATGTCAGTGTTGACCCAGGATTCAATAAGACATCACATACAGCTGATGCAATATGGCATTTCTTTTTTCCTACTTAAACTGTGGCTGACAAGAGGCAAGTTATCAACTAGATGGTATGATATGCTCTGATAGTGGACTAAATTGCAATTATTCATCCAAAAATACTGACTTTTTTGACCTGACAACCTGAAGTACATTGCTTCCAGAGAACTATTCAATTGCAAAAAAAGGATGCTGGAAAAAATAGTCCTGGACCCCCTTGTCCCTGTTATTATTAAACAAAGCAAGCATAGTTAACTTTAAAGATTTTGTATTATTCTCATCTCTGAATCAGTGGGCTGTAGGTTTCATTCAAGATCTCTAGAGTGTCAATCCAGTACCAAGGGTGTGCTGCGTTATTAGTAGTGGCATATTTCAGATAAAGTACTAATTTGACACTCCATCTGTCTGCTTGTCCACTCC
Organism: Rhina ancylostomus; assembly: GCA_030265395.1. Lineage (NCBI taxonomy): Eukaryota > Metazoa > Chordata > Chondrichthyes > Rhinopristiformes > Rhinidae > Rhina > Rhina ancylostomus. The sequence continues at coordinate 30,100,684 of JARFYF010000007.1, read as the reverse complement.
ACACCAGAAATCAGATGGAGGGGCTAGGATAGTAATAACTTACATTGTCATAGGATCAGAGTCTCTTCTGCTCTACTGCCAAATATTTACTAAGTTTAGTGTCCGGTAACTAGACACAGGAACCAAGAGCAACAGAAACAGTAGGATAGGACAGAAACGTGAAACAGTTTGATTTTAATCTACAAAAAAAAACTCCTAACTAAAATTGTTAGTCAGTTAGTCGAGTCTCTTTTAATGTGGGTCCAATGTCATTAATGTCTGTGTGTCTCTAATTGTCTTTAATGTGACCAGCACCTTGACCTGTTGAGTACGGTATTTCATTCCCATGCATGCTGTAAGTATATATGGAAGTGACAATAAACTGATTCTGATTCAGTTCTACTATCTATGAAATCAAAATCAGAGGTCAAGGAGTACATAACCACATTCTTGTCACACTACTGTACAACATGTGGGACAAACCCTGGCTAGCAAGGTTTCAACTATTAGGAAATGAATCTTTTATTGCAATCAATACTTTGGTATCTCCATGGATGTTGTAACAGAACAAGTAGACAAATGAGAGAAAAAACACTGGCCAATGATTATAGCTTATATGGGAACACATTGTAATTACGTATGGCACCATCTGTCTGGATGGCACCCAAAACAAAAGCTTTTCACTGTAACTCGGTACGTGTGCCAATAACAAACAATAACCCATGCTGTGGGAAACTAGTATTGAGATCTGGCAGAAAAAAAAGCAACAACATAAGAATTACTCCCCAACCATGAAGTAGCCAGAATAAAATTAGATTCACCAATGCACTGCACGAGAGAAAGCACAAGCAACAAAGGGTTCTTGGGCAGGTCAAGCTGTTCATCAAGAAAAATTAAAAAGCCAGGTGTGGATTTAACCTTGAATGTTAGGGAGAAAGGTGAATCATAACAGTTTACACATTACAAATAAGTAGAGATAGTGGAACAATCTGAATTGTGCTAATGCAAAAAGGGAAAAAATGAAGTCCATGGAATTTTCAAAAGTGGAATACAAAGAATATATTTTATCTTGCATTTGTTGGTGAGCCAAAATTGCTGGAACACAGGACACCAAATTTGTGGGAATAAGAAGCTATTTGAAATCAAGTGATAAATACTGTGAGGAAGAACTAGGAGGAGGAAGCTAGAGGGATGGGTATCATCAGAGCTGGACTAGCGACAATGGTAGTACAAATTCACTTTGAATACAATTGAAAAACACTGAAGAGTAAATTTTGATAATAGGAATGTGCAACAGACCAATCAAAATTGTGACCAATCTAATTTTGCTGGAGCTGAGAACACAGATTGGTGTCAATGTCTTAAATAGCATTCCTGGAGCATTTCAGGAATATTTAGTGGGATACACAATGGAGAAAAGGATGCATGCAAGCAAAAGTTTATGATATAGTCAAGGATTTGTTAAAAGCAATGCATTAAGCAATTAACAGATATAGTACAGGAAATAGGGCTAATTAATGAAAAGCAGAAAAAACAGCATTGTAAAAAGGAAGTATCTGTTAAAAACAGAAAATGCTGGAAAAACTCAGCATGTCAAACATCTGGCAACAATGTTTTCACATTCAGGGTAGGCAAGGGTAGAAAAAGGATGTTTAAAGTGCATCAAGTTATTGACAAGCCTTTTTAAAAAAAGTAGAGGTAATCATGAGAACAGCAAACCAGGAAAGACATGGAAGGAAAATGGAAGAGTTTAAAAAGGAATAACTTGAGTAGCAAAAGAATTTCTCCTTGAAGTAGGTTAGGAATAATAAAAAAAGTCAAGATTTATTTTAAGAGAAAGCATACACATTGTTCAGGAAGGAAATAGCATTAGGAAAGCTATTAAATTAGGATGAGGAATGCCAATAAATACGAGGGATCACATGCAAACCCTAGCTAGAAACAATGCAGAGGATCCTTCTAAATTCCACAAGTCTATGCCCTTGTTAGCAATTTTCAATGGTGTTCCTAAACCAAAAAAATGGGGTGAAAGTAGCATTAGAATTTTCAACACAGTTTAAAGGTGTAAATATGGAAAGTTGTAATATAATAATGGACAGAGTATATGAAACTCAAGGTAGATAAGATTCCTGGCAGCATTATATTAAAGTTTTGAATTGGCTCAAGTGATAGCAAGTCTGCGTGGGACATTTGTTTCAATCTTCTTTGAGGCCAAATCCTTGACTGGTAAACAGCAAATATAACCATCAACTCCCCCTCCCAAATTAAACACCCAAAAGGGTAATTGGCCAACAATCAAATTAGAGACTTACAAAGTTTTGCTTCCATTATTGGGAAATAATTGAAGGTATTATGAAGCTTTTATAAATAGGGGCTAGCTTATCTAACACACTATGATTTTAAGAGGGGGATATTTTCAGCAAACTGATTGGATTTCTGAAGCAATGCAAAACCTGTAGATGGGTGCTTTAAACAAGTGGATTCACGATTCCCAGAAGTGTACTAGTGAAATATGTAGATAAGCTTAAAAAAGGACTGATTGGCACTACATCACTATGACATCTTTGGGGTCCTGTATATGCCAATAGATTTTGGGAGGTTCCCTTACTGTTAAAGTGGACACTTAAGCTGAAATATGAAGCATTGTGACACCCCATTTGTACTTTTAAGTCAACCAACTCTAACTCTATTGCCCACCTGTGCCAAACAGAGGGCATTAAAAATAAAAGCAAATACTGAAAATCTAAAACAAAAAAAAATACAGGAAATATTTGAGCTTTCATCTGAATTATGAAAAGTTAAGTGTTTTGAGACATGAAAATACTAAAAAAAACAGGGAAGGGGCTAGAACAAAGACAGAGCAAATCTCTGTTTGGACAGAAGGCAAGATAGATTAAGAGGAATGATGGTGAGAGCCAAAGTATACTATTAAGGGAACAAGAAACATCTGCCTCATTCCATGTTTTATAAATGTTCAGTAGTCTGGTCTGGCTTTGTTATGCTGACACATCCCAATCCAACTGTTTCCCAAGTTTCTACTCTTTACCACTCAATTCTCTGGTCATTTTGCCTTTTGTTAGTATGGCATCATGCCCTAATTTCATGGGTCCTTTCCCCAACATCCTGTCAGGTTGCAAGATTCAGAGTTGTCTACTATGTTTAAACTGTGGTTAAAGCCATGAAAACAACAAGCCTGGACTCAATTTTTAGCTGAGCAATCATCATATTTTACAGAACTACAAATCCAGAGGAAAAATACACTTTCATGAGCATGTAGGTTTGTTCCAGAATGTGCTTCAGGATGAGGAACTAGTTCAACGAGGGGTATATGGTAGGTTGGATTCACCTGGAGAAAAGTTTTCCTCCAAATCAAAATGCTTAACTATTACTCATTGTAAAGCATCATAAATACAGGAAGGGGAAAATCCATACTTCTGCAAGGAGCAAAGGGATGATGTTCTTCAACATGCTAGAAAAGCAATATCCATAATTCAGTCCCATTTCCAAAAAAAAAAGTAAATTCTACGTACAAGTCAATTTGCATTAATTTTGAGGTGACAGGTAATCTGCAGTATGCCTATCATGCTCATTTACCACATGACATTCACAGAATACTCAACACATTCTGCGATATTTAATACAGTAATGACATTTGATTGGCACCTGATGAATTCACAAGATCCTGTGGCTCAGGTTTTGCTTCCCCCCAAAAAGGATAATGTTTGTTCTCAGGAAACTGCAAGAGATGAAGTCTCCCTTCTTGTATTCAATGTGTTGAAACACCAAGGTGCTTTTTCTTTAAAGATCTATTTTTAAATCTTAACATTTATGGTTCTTAAATCACATACAGACCAGGATTTTCTCTTTTATATTTATTACTATTTTGAGAATCCAATAACTCATTATAACTACTGAAAACAAACATTCTCAAATACATAATTGGTCATGGGCATACATACCTTAACAAGTCTCCACGACTCCCCAATAATTGCATATTGAATTCTATTCAAAACGAATCCATCAATTTCTTTGGTCAGTTTGACTGGTAACTGGCCAATCTCTTTCATAAGCACAAAGGTTTGTTCCAGAATAGCAGGATCTGTTTCAGGATGAGGAACTAGTTCAACTAGGGGTACATAGTAGGTTGGATTCACCTGAAAACATCAAAATTCTCTCTTAAATTTCCATAAACAAATCTTGTAGCATTGCAAACTTTACTTTGGTGGCAAGTAAAAAACTTGAATTAGTATCATGTAATATATATTGTATAGTAAGAATATAGGTTCACAACCACATTAAAACTAACTAGAGTCATACAGCATGGAAACGCCCTTTCAGCTCACCTCATCCATGCCAACCATGATGCCCATCAACACAAATCCAAATTTGCCCACATTAGGCCTGTAGTCCTCTGTCTTTCTTCCAATTACCTGTCCAAACACTTTTTAAGTTTAAACTATATCTGCCTCCACCACCTCAGTAGGCAGCTCATATCAAATATTCACCACCCTCTGTCAAAAACTTACCTTTTGGATCTCCTTTAAATTTCTCCCTCTTCCTTACAGGTTGCACTCAAAAAAAATATTGATAAAGAAATGTGGATCCTCATCTCAAGCTGAAGTACTTCTATATAGGCAAGAGGCAATTCAACAATGTGCTTACTTGGAATCTACTCTAATAGTTTTCAGGGCAGAAAAGCATAGCCTTTCCCTCCCACCCCAAGTGAAATATTGGCCCTGATTTTGCAGAGTGCATTTTGTTACCTGCACTCGCTGCTGAGATACTTAAGTCATACATTCACCCAATTCATATCCAGAAAGACAGGACCCTATAGGGGGGCTGCCAGGACAAGCCCACACCCAGATTAATCAAGGAACCTTTGGAAAAATTTGACATGTTACAAAGTAGGGGTATGGCTTTCTTTCAATGTTTCTGAAAGTTTGACATTCTCTTATCCCATACTTTGTTATATAGGAAGCCACTTGATCCATTGAGCCAATGCTAGCTCTCAGAGCAATCCCATTCCCCTACTTAGAAGATTCTTGCTGATGAACCTATCAGTAGGTTTAAACTTCTGCATTCAGTTAAATGTGCAAAATTCTGAAATTGCTGGCATTACTTGGGTAAATGGAGGCTGTTCTACAGGCCTGCCAGTACTAACCAACAGGTTCTATGCCAATATGTTACAGTTCCTAGATCCCACAATGCAATGAGCACTTACAATTGCCCCAAAATGAAATTTTATAAAATTGAGAAACTTTACAGAAGTGTTGGACTTTCAACATTAATCTGCATTTACAAATTATGCCAATAGATCACCAGAAAAAAAAATTACTCAAGACCCAACACTGAAACCAACTTGTTGCAATCTTTAGCTGTCTGAGAAATGCACAACAGAATCACAAATTATTTCATGCAGCCCTTCTGTAAATATCATGAAACTTTTAAATACTGGCTCATAATGTAGTCATTAGGAAGAACAGAATGAGTTCTACATTTATTCAATTTTTTTTGGTAAGGACCAAAGCAACCAATTTGTGTCAACATTTTTGGCAATAAGTTTATCACTGCACTTTGGCCAATGAAGCAAGTCACATAAGGCAACTAGAGATCAACAATAAATTAGACTGCCTGTGTACAAATCCAATGGAATTTTTATTGCAACATGTTTCTGTGAAGCAGGTCAAGCCATACTTCTTAAACTATTGAAGTACAAACCCAATTTGTCAACATTCAACTTCAAGAACTCTATCTTAAACAACCTTCCTGTGCTTTGGCATCCTTGTCTAATCACTTCATTTTTCCCCCACTTCCTTCATTATGTGAAACAAGTTCACCAAGGATATTGATTTAACACATTCCAAAAACACTTTTTTCTAACCAACTCTGGACTTATTTGTACTGTCAGTGGGGATAAATACAAATTTATCCTTTTTTTTTAAGGATTAGAAAGGGATTCAGCACTCACCAATCTGACTCAGCTAGCCAAAACAAAGTATTTCTTTTAAAAAAGGTAGAGCAAAGTGTCAAAAAGTTTCTGTCAATGTTGAGTAGATAACTAGTTAAAACATGGAAGGTGGAGAGTAGTGGTACAGGTGACCCTGGAGTTACAGCAGTTCGAGTAACAGAAATTTGTCCTTATGGAATTCACAGATCACTACCAAAATGTCTACTCTTATGAAATTAGTGAAAAAAGTAAATAACATCTATTATTTTTGAAATTGCATTTCTTGATGCACACAAAAGATACTGGTTAATGTTATGGAAAATGATGCATAATGTGAAGATCACATATAAAAGGATTAATATAGTTAGGCAGCATCTGTGGTGGAATTTAATGATCAATGGTCATTGATCTTCCAACAGAAATGGAAAAAAAATATAGAAGTGAAAGTTTCAAGTTGCTGAGAAAGGAGAGAGTGTTGGAGAGAAGAGGGAATATTTTCCTGATAAAGATACAATATGGGTCACTGAATTGAAATATTTTCATTTTCTCCGCAAATACTTCATAACACTAATTTCTGGTGTTTCTTCATGGTATGATTCATCAATATTTCCTGCTTTTGCTGGGAGTGTACAGGAAGAACAGTTCAGAAGTTTCACAACAGAAAGCCTAGAAACACAGTGATTGCAAACTTCAAGACAAAGACTGGTGAAATGCCCACAAACACATTTATTGGAGGGAAATATGCAATGGAAGGAACAACATAATGAGGCAATAAAATTAAAAGGGGCGTGCAAGAGCAATGCATATTCACAATCATTGAAAGTGGCAGACAAGTTGACTCAAATAGGACCATAAATACTCATTTTTGTAAAGAAGTGTTATCATGAATATGCACTGCTCTATTAAATTACAACACTTGTGGGTGAAGAGACAGACACTGAAACCAAGATACATATTACACGTTACTAGAAATCCTAAGGGGATCAGACTGCATCTGTGAAGACAGAAAAACTGAACTAATGTTACAAATTGGGTTACCATGCATCAGAACTGGTCAATTCCAAACTGGAGATGTTGGTTTTCTAAAATCATTGCATTTAATTTGAGAGTCCAGAGTGCTGTAACATACTAGACAGAAGATTAGATGCAGTTCCTTATATTTGTGTTGGGCTTCATTGGAACAACGCAAACAGCCAAAGGCAGATCAGGTGTAATGGAATGTAGGGTGATAGGCAACTGGAAACTCAGGATTATCTATGGGCTGAATGCATGCATTCGGCCAAGCAGTCATCCAATCTGTGTTTAAGTTCTCCATTTATAGAGGAGATCACATCGTGAACATAGAGTGCAATTTACTAAATTAAAGTGCACAAACTGCTGCTTCAGCTGGAAGTCCTTAATTGAAAGCCGTGGTGACTAGGAAAGAAGCAAAGACATGTTTTGCATTTCCTACTGTTCAGGGAAGGTGCAGCAGAAGGGTAGCAGATGTTGGAGCAAGTGCTAAAAAGAGAAGAGAGCTTTTGGAATGCTACAAGGAGGGATGATGTATATGGCAGTGGCATACTGTTGAAGGTGGCAGAAATTGTAATGACTTATGGAAGTGGTGGGGGGGGGTAAGGTGAGGAATGTTATT
>JARFYF010000007.1:30047740-30059188 GCA_030265395.1 Rhina ancylostomus | reverse complement strand
GCCAGAGGGGTTTTGCAGCGATGGTGAGAGAATGGAGTTATGTTGAGTTGCAAAGACAATGGCTTCAGTTTTACCACTGCCTAAGTAGAGGAAGTTATTGCTTATCCAACTCTGGATGCCAGACAAGAAGCCTGCCGACTTAGAGAGTGTGGAGGGGTCAAGCGAGGTGGTGATGAGGTAGAGCTGGTAGGCACCAGTGTACATATTGAAACTGATGCTGAGTTTTACGATGATATTGTCAAGGAAAATTCCAAAGGAGCCAAGAATAAATCCTTGGGAAACACTAAGGCAACTGGCTGACCACTGAAAGTAAAAGCATTGCAAGTGATCATCAGACAATGACTGGAAAAGTAAGAATGAAGTCGGGAAGTGAGGTGCCACCCAGCTCTCTAACATCAGAGAGGAGATGGAGAAGGATGGTGTGATCAAACATGTCCAGGGCTCAAAAAGGATATGGAAGGGGAAGTTACTAGTGCCACATGTCATTTATGAGCAGAAATTAATGCAATGTTGGCAGATATAGATACAAGGAAATGACCAGAGACAGATTAACATCTGACTGGTATGACAAGGCATAAGCTGGTGAAGACAAGAGAGTCGACATGAAAATAGGTAAGAAAACAGGGATTAAACAAGGATAAGAGGGCATTGAACCCAGTTGAATAGGAAAGGAGGTTGAACACAACAGAGACAAAAAGATGTCGGGTGCAGACACAGATGGAGGGAAGCAGAGAACTTCAAATGAACATGAAGAGAACTTCAAATGAACATGAAGAGAATTTCATGTCTCAAAGAGAAAAACTTTTAAATGAGAGGAGACAAGAGTGGAAAAAAGTGGAGAAACATATCCGAGGTGGAAGTACCAGAGGAGTCATGATATAGATCAATATGTGATTTACTGATTGTCTGGGTGGTGTGACTGGTGAAAGATGTAATTTCACAAGTGCTTGAACAGTGTCTAAGCATAAGAAATACCTTATTATAACTTAAGAGGAGCAGAAGATGACTCCTTGAGTCTACTCTACCATTCAAAAAGATCATGGATGTCCCTGCATTTCTAGTCCACAATTCCCATATCCCTCAATTCCTGGGTGCCCAAAGATCAATCCCAGCCTTGAAAATACTCAAGGAATTTTTCCTCTACAGCTCTGTGAGGTAGAGAATTCCAAAAACTTCCCACCCACTGCATAAAGGAATATCATCTCCCCTAAGTCCCAAGTGGTCCAACTTCTCATACTGAGACTACATCCTCCTTGTTTGAGCCTTTGCAGCCAGGGGAAGCAACCTCTCAGCAGGTATCCATCAATGCCTCTCTGACATAAATCAGTGGTATTACCTCTCATTCTTCTAAACTCTTGAGAATAGTCTCATCCTCTCTTCATTCAACCCCCTTATCCAAAGAATCTCTGCCTATGTTAGTCTGCACAATTATTGAGTCCTGATATTTTCACAGTAATTAAAAAATAAAGAACCTTTATAAATACACATTACAAGAGTGATTCTCACTCATGTTCATAATAAGCAGGTGAACAATGTACACTAGTATCTATTTAACCATCAGCATTCCCCAAGAATTGCTAGCACATGGAAATAAATATTATGTGCAATGCAGATGTTCATCTATATACCTGATATCATGCATGCTTCACTCAATTCAGTCAGCAGAGATAGGCAACATACTAGGTTAAATCACATGAATAGTGCTTTAGATCCTATAACTATAAATAGACTTTTAATTCCTTTAATTTTATGGTATATAAAAATTGTAATATAAAATTGCTGCTTAAAACCATCAGGGCTTTTATTACATTTTATGAAATTGCCTTGCAAGAACTAAAATCTCTACTGAATGCAGAAGCTAATTCTTAACATGCTTCCAAAGTCATTCCTCCAGCCACAAAAAGTATCTTGGCAGTTCTGTCATAAACGCTTTGTGGCTTGAACTGAAGTGTGATTCCCAATTTGAGACACCATTATTTCCTATTTAGAACACAGTGTTTCGGTTCGTCAATGAGCAAAGATTTATTTTTTTAGTTTGAACTCAAATAACCCTGAACTGGAAAGTTCCCACCTAAAGTTCCTACTTCCTTCCAGTGTTGCTATCCCGAGATGGCAATGACACTCTACATTTTGTATAAACAAGGACTGCTGCTTTTTCCTATGGATTTTAGTATCAGCACCCTATATTCTTTCCTTTTGCCCCAATACTTACACTTCCCTATCCCTGTAATCTCTTCCAGCTCTACAACCACCCAAGTTCTCTGCACTTTAAGGCTGATGGTGGAGGCAGATACAAGAGAGGCATTTAAGATGCTGAGAATGGAGGGATATGGACCATTTTCAGGCCGAAGGGATTAGGTGCCATTAGCTCAATTAGTTCGGCACAACATTGTGAGCCAAAAGGCCTTTTCCTGTGCTGTTCTACTCCGCCATTCTGGTTGAATTTTCACTGCTCCATCATTGGCAGCTGTGCCTTTTAGTTAGAAGCTTTGGAATTCCCTCCCTATGTCTTTTTCTGATCCATCTCTTGGAATATTCTTCAAAATCTAGCTTTTGGTTACCTGGCCTAATAATTGTAGACTAAAGCAAAACTGGAGACCACAGCATAAGGGAACAGACAAGAAATCAGATTAGCATTCAGGACAAACATCTGTGTCTACTCTGTCTCAACCTGTCACAAGTTTTGAGATCTCTATAAGCTCAGCCCTTGAAAAGGCCCCAGTCATCATCTCCCAATAGGCATCACTTACAGTTCTGGTGGTGTCTTTAAAAATCTTTTTAACACTCTCTCCAATAACTCAATATTCTGGCTATAAAATGGTAACCAGAATTACACACACTGTTCCAAGCAAAACTGTAAACATAAAGAAAAACATTTAGGTGTGTGAGTTACTGATTAAGATGTGACTAGTACATTTCCATTTTTCAATTCCATCCCTCTAGAAATAAGTGTGTGGTTTGATTTGGTTAATGCCTTGCTAACCTGTGTCATAGCTTTTTTAGTCACATCCACAGGACACCCTCCTCCTCCTATCCATTCAGGTTTTAATTTTCAAACTAACGTCTGATACCGCTAATTATCTTACAATAATGTAATGCCTTATGCCTAACTATATTGAAATTAATTTGCCATTTCTAAGTCCTTTCAACAAGTTTATTATTGTCTTCTTGGGATCTGTTGCAATCCTTATTACTATTGATAATTCTAACCTCCACAACAACCCTTCCATCCACCTTCCTCCAACCCCACCAATTAAACGTTGCCTGCACAATTGTATTTTGATCCCAAATTTAAATTATGAATAGAAATTGTGAATAACATTGGCTCCGGGACTGCACCTTATGGGACCTTACTTTCTAGCCTCTGATTAATTGTCCTACTCTTTGCTTTTTTCCATTGAAACTCAGCTGGCTACCCGTTGAGCTGCTCATTCATTAATGTTTTAAGTTGCACTTTATCAAAGGCCTTCTGGAAACCTACATAAATTACATCTATGCTAGAACCCTTGCCTACTGTCTTCACCACCTCTTCAAATATTCAATGAGCTTGTCCAGAAAGACTTTCCGTTTTGATTATTCATGATAACAGCTAAGGTTTATCAATGTTTTTTTGTACTTTTTCCTTTATGGTTCCACATTTATTGTTTATAGATCTCTGGGCATCTAAGCTATAGATCCTTGTTCTATCTCCCTTCTTAGATAGAAGTAAAGTGGAGTCACAGGTAGATAGGGCAGTGAAGAAGGCTTTTGGCATGCTGGCCTTTGTCAGTCAGGGCACTGACTATAGAAGTTGGGAGGTTATTTTGCGATTGTACAAGACATTAGTGAGGCCACACTTGGAATATTGTGTTTAGGTTTGGTCACCCTGTTATAAGAAGGATGTCATTAAACTGGAAGAGTGCAGAAAAGATTTACAAGGATGTTGCCAGGACTCGAGGGACTGAGTTATCGGGAGAGGTTAGACATGCTGGACCTTTACTCCTTGAAGTGTAGGAGACTGAGGGCTGATCTCATAGAGGTATATAAAATCATGAAGGGCATAAATAGAGTGAGTGGTCTTTTTTCCAGGGTTGGGAAATTGAAAACTAGAGGACATAGTTTTAAGGTTAGAGGTGAAAGGTTTAATAAGAACCTGAGGGACAACTTTTTTTAACACAGCAGGTGATAGATATATGGAACCAGCTCCCAGAGGAAGTGGTTGAGGCAGATACATTAGATACATTTAAGGAGTATGTGGACAGGTATATAGATGGCGAGTTTAGAGGGATATGGGCTAAGTGCTGGAAAATTGGATTAGCTGGAATATACATCTTGGTCAGCATGGACACATATGGTCCAAGGGCCTTTTTCCGTGCTGTACTACTCTATAACTCATTCAGTAGGTCATGCAGCATTTGTGGAGATTTAATGTTTCAATCTGAAAACTCTTTATTAGAACTGAGAAAGAATAAAAGAAAGTATTCAATTGCAAAGTGCTAAAAGGATGCATAAGGGAATATCAGTGAAATGGTGAGGCTAAAATTACTGTGGAGATAAGTTGTGGAGGTGACCTGGTCAAATTGGTTAATGGGGAAGTTTTGAGGGTGATAATATAGGTAAAGAATTATTATGTGTTGCAAAACATGGGGCTGTGGGACACTGCTGGCAGGTCAGGCTATATTAATGGAGAAAGAAAAACTGAGCCAATATCAAAGATGAATAACTTACAGCAGAATAACCAGTTCTGATACAGATGGGCAAGACAAATTACGTGAAGTTGGAGAATTTGATATTGACTCCATAAGACTTCAATGTGCACAGATGGAAGATGAGATACTCTTCCTCAAGGTTGCAATGGGTCTTGTTTTTGCTATACAGGAGGACACAGACAGAATTGGAGTAGAATGGAAAACTAAAGTGGTAGCTAAGTGGAAGTTCAGGATTGCCTCGTTAACAGAATGCACATGCTCTGCAAAGTGATCCCCAATCTATGTTTGGTTTTACCATTGTAGAGTAGACAATATTGTGAACACCAAATATTGTACACCAGATTTGAAGAAGTACAAAAGTAAATATTGAGTAAATACTGTTGAAGTTTGACAATTTTTATTGGCCTGTACAGGTAAGGATGTGTAATAGCTTTATGGCAAAACTCAAAAATCAACATTCAGTTTTTTTTCTAATTTTTCTCTTCAGGTGATGCAGACTTTAAATTCTTGCATTCTAGAAGAATGAAAGCTAAATTAATGTGTGTCAAGTGCTACTGCAACACCTAAAGTGTACAAAAGCAAGTAAATTAGTTATAAAATGTAGTTACTGTTATGATGTAACAATAATGCCACTGTCTCCTCATCTCCCTCCAACTAAGATAAAGACCCATTCAATCCTGAGCTTATTGCCAATGGCAATGTAAACATCATGGACTTGATGGAAATTCATGTAATGACAGCACCTCCATAAATGAAGTTTCACCTCCAGATTGTACATTCTAACACTCACTCTGCCCAGACAGGAGGCAGTCTTAAGAAATTCATACCTTGGTCTGTGCCCACCAGCCACTGCTTGGCATTTTCTTCTCCTGCAAACATCTTACCTTTTTTCCATCCCTCTTATTTTAATTTAAATTATCATTCTCTACTCCCTTCCAAAGTACAAGAAAAATTTTCCAACTGAAATACCATTGCAACCTTTCTCTCACTGCTGAGGCTTTGTAAAAGTTCTCGTGCCCTATGATTTCCACCACTGCTTCAATTCATCACACTCTCTGTCCTTTGAAGTCTTTGCTCTCCTGCCCTTCCGTAAACTCCCCCTATGTCCCTGCTTCATGTTAGCTTCACTAACCATATTTTCAATCACCTTGTTAACTTTGCAGTTTCACATGACAACTCCACTCTTTTCATTCCTTTATGGGATCATCTTTGATCATTTCCTTGTATTGCTGTCCACTTATAACCCCTTCCCCCTCCCAACCCTGTCTACTTTCTTATGTGTTCACTACAAGGAAAAGCTTTCATCCTTTCACTTACATCTGCAACTTACCTGCTTATCCAAATGTTTATCTACACCTTTGGCACCTTACCATCTACTCTAACTATTGCTCTTTTCATCCTCACTCTTTGGGAGGAGAAATTTCTCCTTATTTCATTCTGAAATGCCTCACCCCCTATCTTTAGACTGTGATCCCTGATTCTTGACTGCCCCACCCTCAGCAACATCCTCCCTACATTTTATATGTCTCATCCCGTTAGAATTTAGTAGGTTTCTATTAGATCCCTTCTTAATTTTCTAAAGGCTGGTGAATTTAAACTGAATTGACCCAGTCTTTCTTCATATATCAGTTCAGTTATCCCAGGGATCAGTATAGCTAGTTTAGGAATACCTTTCCCAAACTGTACAAAATACTTAAGGTGAGGTCTCACCAATTTCAGTATGACATACTTGCTCCTCCATTTGAATCCTCTTGCTATGAATTTGCCTACTTAATTGCCTGCTACACCTGAATGCTTACTTTCAGTGACTGGTGCACAAGGACACTCAGATCTCATTAGAACCTCCCTTTCTCAATCTATTGCCATTCAGGTAATAACCTGCCTTCCTGTTATTGCAACCAAAGTAGATAACCTCACATTTATCCATGTAATATTGTATCTGCCATGATCTGCCCATTTCATTAACCTTCCCAAATAAGCCTGGAGCTTCCCTGCATCTTCCTTAATGCTCATCCTCCCACCCAGTTTGTGTCATAATTTTGGTCCCCCTATTTCATTGGAAACATTTCAGAGATGATCCTGGGTATGGAGCGGTTGTCCTGCGAAGTAGAGTTAAAGAGATAGGGACTATCGAGTTTAGAAGAATGAGAGGTGCATTGAAACACATAAGGTTCTTAGGGGGCTAGATAGGGTAAATGCTGAGGAGATGTTTCCTGTCATAGGAGAATCCGGAACCAGAGGCATAGTCTCAGAGTAAGGGGTGCATCATTCAAGACTGAGATAAGGAAGGTGTGGTTATGGGGGATCAGATGGTTAACACAGATTAAGAAATTATTTTTTAAAATGTAATAGTAGAGAAGCTGTTGGAGACATTTAAAGTTCAAATTGATTTTGAAATTATGAGAAGCTTGTACAGGATTAAAAGGAAGGAACTATTTTCATTAGCATTGAGGACAGAGGATGAAGGGTTGGGAAGTGAGATTAACCTGCAGGACACAATGGGCCAAATGACTTCCATTTATACAATAAATTTCTGATTCTACACATTTAATTACTATGGGGAACATGGTTAACTGAACAACTTAAGGAAGATATTAGATTGAAAGATATGTCCTATTAAAACTGCAAAGTAAAAGTCCTGACTATTGAGGGAATTTTAAAACTAACAAGAATGGTGAAAATATTGATAAAGGGACAGTAAATAGAACATGAGGATAACCTTGCAAAAGTACAAAAGCAGTTTGTAAAAATTTGTATGAATATTTAAGGAGGAAGAGAGCAGTAACAGTAAACATCGGTCTCTTAGAAATTGAGGTGGAGGAATTAATAACAGGAAATAAGAAAATTATGGAAACAATTAAACAGCTGTCTTGTAAAAGACATTAAAACCATACAAAAGTAGTAGACAACCAAAGGGGAAAAGGGAATGAGAAACTGAAAATAACTATATCATCAGAGGAAAACACTAAGTTAATTGGCAGTACTAAAGGTGATGGAGTACATGAATAAGGAAGTCCTTCTGCAAATGTATAGGGATTTAATAAGACTATAGCTGGAGTTTTGCTATCAATTTTGGTTATACAACTTGGAGGCAGAGCAGGTACTTCATGATGTTATCCCAGGAAAGGGTGGGTGTGGTGGGGAGGGAGGGCAGTCTAGTACAAAGAGACACAGGCTCCGGATAACGGATTTACCACTTAAGACTGAGGTAAAGAGAAATTTCTTTTCTCAGACAGTTGTGAATCTTTGTAATTCCCTAATTCAGAAAACTGGATTTTGAATCAAGGGGAGATCACACAAGAAAATGGAAAAATGGAATTAAGGAAATGGTAAGATCCACTGGAGTCTTATTGAGTGGGGGAACAGGTTCAGGAGAATGTATGACCTGCTTCTGCTCTAATTTCCTATGTTCATATTTTCTACCCTTCTCCCCATTTTCCCAAGTACCTTCTCTTTAGGATAGTCCCTAAAATCTACCACTTTGGCAAAACACTCCACCCTACTATCTCCGTATGTGATCTGGGACATATTTTTCAATATGCTTATGCTCTTGTGAAGAACTTTGGGAATTTATTATTTTATTTTATAAGAGGCAGTTGTTATTGAAGTTATTGCTATTATTAAATGTTTCATTATAATACAGCAGAACCTTCTGTTCTCTCAACACCTGTGTAGTATTACTAAGCTTTACACTGTTGCTAATTTGAGGGCCACCATTGTCCAGGAACTGAGCTAAGCTGGCTACCTAAATGCTGTGGCAACTAGAACAGGTCAGAGATGATGTGCTCTGAGGTGAGTGACTCTTTACTCTAGACACCTTCCCAACAACTTTAAAACACAGAGAAATAAAGGACTGCAGATGCTGGAATCTAGATGAAAAACACTATGATGCTGGAGGAACTCAGCAGGCCGGGCAGCATCTGTAGAGAAAAGTAGGCAGTCAACATTTTGGGTCAGGACCCTTCTTCAGGACTGAAGATAGGAAAAGGGGAAACCTTTTCCTATAGGAGGGAAAAGCAGAGCAGTGATAGCTGGACAAAAGATGGAAGGCGGTGTGGGCACAATGTGGTGATAGGTAGATGCAGGTAAGAGATAGGTGCAGGGGAGGAGGGGAGAGCAGATCCACTGGGGATGGGTCAAAGGTAAGGAGAAAAAAAGGGGTTAGAAAAAAGAGAGAGGCTAGGAAAGGGAAGAAAAGAAGAGGCATGGTTGAGGGAGGTGTGTGGAGGGGAGTGGTGTGGGGCTTACTTAAAGTGGGAGAATTCAATGTTCATGCTGTTAGGCTGCAAGGTTCCAAGACAGAAAATGAGGTGCTGTTCCTCCAGTTTGTGCTTGGAATTCTGAATTCTCCTGACAGTGGAGGAGGCCGAGGACTGACATATCTGTGATAGTGTGGGAGGGGGAGATGAAGTGACTGGCAACGGGGAGATGCAGATCCCGGTTATGGATGGAGTGCAGGTGTTCTGAGAAACAGTCACCTAGTCTGCGTTTGGTCTCCTCAATGTAGAGGAGGCCACACTTGGAGGACTCTTAGGGATAGGATTTATGAGTATTTGGAAAACCATAGCCTAATTAGGGACAGTCAACATGGCTTTATGCAGAGCAAGTCATGTCTTATTAACTTGATTGAGTTTTTTGACGAGGTGAAGGGAGAGCTGTGGATGTTGTCTACATGGATTTTAGTAAGGTCACTCATGGGAGGTTCATCCAGAAAATTAAGATGCATGGGATCCATGGTGAATTGGCCATTTGGATTCAGAACTAGCTACCCCGCAGAAGACAGACGGTAGTGGTTGAGGGGATTTATTCCAGCTAGAGGTCTATGACTGGTAGTGTTCCTCAGGGATCCGTACTGGGACCTCTGCTATTTGTGATTATATGTAAATGACCTGGATGAAAATGTACATGGGTGGGTTAGTAAATTTGCAGATGATACAAAGATTGGTGGTGTTGTGGATAGCGTAGAAGACTGGCAAAGGATACAGTGGAATATAGATCAATTGCAGATATGGGTGGAAAAATGGCAGGTGGAGTTCAACCCAGCCAAATGTGATGTGTTGCAGCATGGGAGTTCAAATGTAAAGGGACTGTACATTATTAATGGCAAGACCCTTAACAATGTTGATGAGCAGAGGGATCTTGGGATCCAAGTTCATAGCTCCCTGAAAGTGACTACACAGGTTGATAGGGTGGCAAAGAAGGCATATGGCATGTTTGCCTTCATTAGGCAAGGCACTGAGTTCAAGAGTCAGGAAGTTACAAAACTTTATGAAACTTTAGTTAGGCCACATCAGGAATATTGCATTCAGTTGTGGTCACTCCATTATAGGAAGGACGTCAACGCTTTGAAGAGGTTTACCAAGATGCTGCCTGGATTGGAGGGCATGTGCTATGAGGATAGATTAGACAAGCTTGGGTTGTTCTGTCTGGAATGGTGGAGGCTGAGGTGAGATCTGATAGAGGTTAATAAGATTATGAGAGGCATAGATAGAGTTGACAGCCAGTATCTTTTCCCCAGTGTTGAAATGTTTAATACCAGAGGGAATGCATTTAAGGTGATAAGGGGTAAGTTCAAAGGAGATGTGTGGGGCAGATTTATTTTCATAGACAGTGGCGGGTGCCTGGAATGCACTGCCTGAGGTGGTGGTGAGGCAAATACGACAAGGGCATTCAAGAGGCTCTTGGATAGGCACATGAATGTTAGGGAATTGGTAAGAAATGGACATTGTGTCGGTAGAAGGGATTAGTTTAGTTGGGCATTTTAATACTATTGTAATTGGTTCAGTACAATATTGTGGGCTGAAAGGCCTGTTCCTGTGCTGTACTTTTCTATGTTCTATGATTATTTTCATCTCAGTGTTTCCATCAAAATCATAGAAATTTTTGGGTCATTTGGAGTCCATTTGATCCATTGTGTCTATAATGGAAAGGATAAACTTGCTCTGGAGGTGATGAAATATACGTAAATTCATTAGACTGATTCCTGGGTTGCCTATTCAGAATTTTAGTAAGTTTAAATTAGTTTGGCCAATACTCACTGCAGTTTTGAAGAATAGGCAATGATCCCTTTGATGTTTACAAGATTATTAAAGGAATTAAATAGATTAGATGCTCAGGGGCTGTTTACTGAAATTAGAGAATTTAGAACTAGAAGCATAATCTCAGGATAAGGGGTTTGGCGATTTGGGACCAAAATGAAGGGAAATTCTTAACCGAGAGGGCTGTGAATTTATGAAATTCTTGACCCAAAGGATTTTGTTTGCTCATTCATTGAGCATAATCAAGGCCCAGGACAGAGTTCTGTGGAAGACCACTAGTCACCAACCTCCAGACAGAATATTCTCCATCTATTACCACCCCTTGCCTTCTGTGGGCAAGCCAATTCCAAATTCATGCAACCAAGTCTCCATGGATCCCATGCCTCATGACATTCTGAATGATCCTACCATGGGGAACCTTGTCAAACACATTACTGAAGTCCATATACAGTACATCCACTGCTCTACCTTCATCTATTTGTTTTGTCACCTCCTTGAAAAACTCAGTTAGGCTTGTGAGGCACGACCTGCCCCTTACAAAGCCGTGCTGACTGTCCCTGATAAGATGATTCTTCTCCCAATGCTCATAAATCCTGCCCCTAAGAATCCTCTCCAATTTTCAATCTGATACTTTATAGTTGTATTCGAGTAATATTTTCAACAACTTGAGTCTGGTACAATGCAATAATAACTTGGGAATCTATCACCATATCAACTGATCA
>JARFYF010000007.1:30025208-30038519 GCA_030265395.1 Rhina ancylostomus | reverse complement strand
AGGGGATCTGTTCAATAGTCTTATTACAGTGGGGCAGAAGCTGTCCTTAAATCTGGTGGTATGTGCCCTCAGGCTCATGTATCTTCTACCCGATGGAAGAGGAGAGAAGAGAGAATGTCCTGGGTGGGTGGGGTCTTTAATTATGCTGGCTGCTACACCAAAACAATGAGAGGTAAAGACAGAGTCCAAGGAGGGGAGGCTGGTGTCCGTGATGCGCTGGGCTATATCCACAATTCTCTGCAGTTTCTTGCGGTCTTGGGCAGAGCAGTTGCCGTACCAAGCCACGATACATCCAGATAGGATACTTTCTATGGTGCATCGGTAAAAGTTGGTGAGAGTCAAAGGGGACAAACTAAATTTCTTTAGCCTCCTGAGGAAGCTGGAGCTTTCTTGGCCGTGGCATCTGCGTGATTTGTCCAGGTCAGATTGTTGGTGATGTTCACTCCCAGGAACTTGAAGCTGTCAACCCTGTTGACCTCAGCACCATTGATGTGGACAGGTGCATGCACACTGCCCCCTTTCCTGAAGTCAATGACCAGCTCTTTAATTTTGTTGACATTGAGGGAAAGGTTCTAATACAATAATAATCACACTTCATGTTTAACTTTATTTTGCTATTATACAATATTAGATTTCCCTTAAAATCTACTATTCCTCTTTCTAATTGTTACGTCTTTAGGACTTGTTTCATTGAATTATGTCTTTTTTTAAAAATTTCAACTATGTCACCTAAGTGCATATATTCCACTGTCTTTGCTCTACTAGTGCACCTACCCAATCAGAACCACAACCCATTGATAATAAAGTACAAGTTTATAATTTTGATTTTCTTCCCTGGACATTTCAGTTTGTTAGAGGTTTCCAATTAAGACTTTTACTGTACATTCTAATGGGCAGGCTATATGATAAAAGGTATCTAAACTTCCTCTGGCAGACTTATGTTGCTAAAGAATTTCAGTGATGTGAATTATGTTTTATTTGTCATAAACCTTTGACCATTTACATGCTCTTACATATACTGAATTACATTAGACAGATTGGACAATGATACTGCGCTATGCAAAGCTCTCTTGGCTGTACATCAACGTAAAAGTGTGGTAGTTCACCTTAAATTTCAGATTTTAGTCTGACAATGCAGAGCAGTAAATCCAAGACACTGTTGTACACAGGTTTGAGCTTTTATAGAAAAGTGAAATGTCAATTTTGGTGCTTCTCATGAAACATTATGTTAATAGCATTGCTTACCAGTGGTTTTTGAGCTACTGGATCTAGATTATGGTTTATAAATTAAAATAATTTTGTAATCAACTGTATTTTGTCAGTGAGTTAACCTATCTGGTTCCTTTAACTGCTCTATTTACCTAATCTTAATTCAGGATTACTATTAAAAGTAGTACAGCATGTCAACACTTCCGAAGAGAATGTTAAAGCCGTGAGTCTTGATGTGTAGTTAGTTCTTCAGGCTTTGAACAATAATTTCAAAATTCTAACAGTACTATGCATGTACTGTTATTGTGAAATGAAGTATGTGGCTGAATTGAGACCAACTCCACTTAATATTACATGATATGCTTCTGTTGTCTGCCTTTACTGGAAAATAAATTATATAAAATGAATTTTATTTGAGATTCTTTATGGACCTTTGTATTTTTTTAAATTCTTTTGCGTGAAAGTAAAAGCATAAATTGTCTCTACCTTTACTGCTTTGCTCCTCTATATCATTAATGAAAGCCTACCTTTGCGCAGTGACCAGATACTATTGGTACCATTCAGGCATCAATGAATAATACAGAACAAAAGAAGGGTATCCACAAAAATATGCCGGATCCAATTTAAAAAAAAATTAGTCCTAATTTTTTTCATCTATCACCAATACCTCTTTCCCTTTCAGATACTTTGCACCCTGTGACTGGTTCTGAAATATTCAGCCACCAAGCAATATCTATTGAGAAATAAAGTTAATATTTTAGACCAATGAGTTTTATCCAGAGCTTTTGTCAGTTCATTCGAATTCCCTGTTGGGTATATAATGATTGTCTTAGACTTTTGCGTTGTAGTTCTTATTTTATTCTTGGGTGGAAATATGTTTTGGCTACTCTTTAATATAATCTTTCATTATTGAAGATACCTATCAGTCTTTTTTGGAGAAAGCGATTCAGCCTGTTCAATCTTTATTAACGGGTACAATCTCTCAGTTCTGATATTATTCAAATCCATGTTTTTAGCACCTCCTTTCAGTGCCTTCATTTCATTTCCAGTAGTGTAGTCAGTGCTCTATGATTCTATTTGTTTAATGTAATTTCTGACTTTTCAATTCATTCCTTCCCTCTAAAAATGAACCAGAATGTTTTGCTTTCTTGTTGTCTTGCTAACCTAAGTTGCTACTTCTGGAGATCTGTGTATTTGTTTCCCAAAATTCCCTTTATACTGATACAGGCATATTTTTCTGGGATTATGTGGCATCATTATTGATACAAAAGGTGGAATTTTGACTTGTTTGATGAAACTACAAGTCATTGGTAAATATTTCTTGAAATTTCCCAATATTGTGTTTCCTTTTAAAATCAGTGGATTGACAAGATCTGTATGTGGTGGTGGAAGTCTAATAGGCTAATGTCACTGTAACTGGGAGTCTCTACCACCAACTGACAAATTTTCTCATGCTCACTTAGCTCATATTGTCCAATTCTAAGTTTACTGATTTTGCTCATAACCCCTCAAACCTTGCTGATTTGTGTTTCTCTTTCTGAGCTCCTCCACTTCACTTTGGGTAGCTTCCTGTGACTTAAACCTCATATATACCTCATTTTATTCATCCTTTGGGCTGTTTCGATACCAGTCTTTGTCCCTCTCTAGCTCTCTTCTCCTTCCTACTTCCTTTCTTGGCTCCTACTCTCTATTCTCTCTCTTGACATCCTCCTTCAATCTCCTTGGCCACACTTTCTACCTCCTCTTTCTGCCCTCCTTTCTAAACTTCTGTGTTCCTCTTTCTACCTGGTTACTTCCATGCTTCCACCTTTCATCCTCCCTTTCATAGCGTTGTACAGCGCAGAAACAGGCTCTTTGGCCCAACTCATCCAAGCTGACCAAGTTGCTTACCTGAGCTAGTCCCATTTGCCTGTGTTTGGCCTATATTCCTCTAAACCTTTCCTATCCATGTACCTGTCTAAATGTCTTTTAAACATTGTAATTGTACCTGCATACATTTCAGGTCATTCCACATACCCACCACACTTTTAAACACACACTGTGTTTAAAAGTTTCCCCTCAAGTCCTCTTTAAATCTTTCCTCTCTCAACTTAAATCTATGCCCTCTAGTTTTAGACTCCCCTACACTGGGGGGAAAAAGACTGACTTTTCACCTTATCTGTGCCCCTCATAATTTTATATACCTCTATAAGGTCACCTCCAGTCCTCCTATACTCAAGGGGGGAGAAAAGCCCCAGCCCATCCAGACTCTCCCTAGGTCTCTCTGTTCTCAATCCAGGGCCCTGCCATTTATTGTGCAAGTCCTGCCCTGGTATAACTTTGCAAAATACAATGCATTCCGGAGTTAAATTCCATCTACCATTTCTCGTCCCACTTTCTCAGTTGATCCAGATCCTGTCATAGTCTTAGATATCCTTCTTCACTGTCCACTATATCACTGATTTTGATGTCATCCACAAACTTATTAATCATGCCAACTACACTCTCATCCAAATTGTTAATATAGATGACTAACAACAGTGGACCTAGCACTGATCTCTGTGGCACATCACTGGTTACAGGCCTCCAATCTGAAAAAGCAAAAACAACATTCACTGTTGTCCCTTGCTTTTCCACCCTCCCTCCTGGCACCAGTTTTTAAAATTTCATTCTCTGCTGCCTCTTTCTACTCCTGTCTTCATCCTTCGTTATGAAGCCCTCTTCATCTTCCCTTTCTGCATCTTGTGCCCTCTTCTCTACTCATCTGTCTTTGTCCCCATCTATTTATTTTTTCCTGTCCTATCCATCCTCTCACTCCTCTGCTTTTCTATTGTTGTCTCTCAGTGATGTCCTTCATATCCATTTTCTTCACTCTCCTGTCTACCTGTTGACGTCCCCCCCCCACCCCCCACTTCATCCTGGCTCTCCATTTTTACCTTGTCCTTTGCACTCTCTCATTCCTCCCCCTCCTCCGTTCACCACCTTTCAAAGGGTCTCTTCCGATCCCACCTGTGCTACTCAGATTCCACGCATATTTCAGCTCCCCTATCCCTCATCCCATTATCTTGTTCAATTACCCAACCATTTCTTAAGCTTTTAGGTTCCCCTTGATGTCATCTTTCTATATGTAATGTGTTGGATAATAATCACTTCTGTATTATAAATGGTAACTGCGTCACAAATTCAGAAGTCTGTTATGCCAGTAGATGGCACTGTGATGGGGATTGTTGATATGAAGTACAGGCACTCCCCGACTTTCGAACGCCGGTACTTATGAACCGACCGTAAATGGGCCCGGCCCCCGATCCTACCACGGCGGCGGTACACCTTCTTTGGCCCAACCCTGAGCCAAGTGCGCATGTGCGGCCAGGGAACCCCGAGCCAAGTATGTATGTGCAGCTGGGGCCATGCGTGGCCACAATCCCTGGCCCAAGTGCGCATCCATGGCTGTGATCCGAGTAGCATACAAAATCGGGTTATGAACAGTCTCAAAAACGGAACTCGTTCGTAAACCGGGGACTTCCTGTAATGCAAATGATGATAATTTACCATTTAGTGGCTTATAAATTCCTTTGCAAAACACTGAAAAAAGAGTTTAAAATTGGTCTAACCAAGATTAGTAATATTGCAAATTTCCAGACTTGACATCAGTGGGAAATTTCTGGGCTAGTGCCTGCAGTGTAATCAAGTGCTTGAAATAAAAATAGAAAATGCTGGAATCACTCAGCAGGTTAGATAGGATCTGCAGAAAGAGAAACAAAGTTAACGTTTTGGGTTGAAGACACTTCATTTGAACTTGTCATTATCAAGTGCATGTTCTCTTTGCAATGTGCTCTTCACAGAAGGTTAAATGTCAAAGCCAATTAAGTTTACAATATGAAAATCATGGCTTGTTGATTTTTTTTTAAATGGCTTATGCGTTTTTAAAAATGTTGATTAACTTTTGTTTCAGACAAATCAATACTTAGCCTCATTTTTTATAAAAAGTCATGCTAATTATTTGACTCTTTTATTGGATAACATCAGTATAAAAATTGGGGTAAATTACTAAAGAAGCTATATCCTTATTAACAGCAATAACTTGCAATTACTGTGGAGAATCCCAGCAAGAAATAGAATGGAAGGAGGGTATTTTTTGAAAGATGGACATGGGTGTCAATTGATCTCAATCCCTGCAGTTCCCAAGGACCTTCACATTTTTCAATTTGAAGTATTTATTCAATTGTCTTTTGAAAGTTTTTAAAAAATCTGCTTCTATCACCCTTTTCAGAATGTGCATTCCAGATCACAAAAATTCAACAAGAAACCCTTGTGGTGGTCCCATTCCTTCAGTCTTTGTCCTTCAGTTGCTAAACCTGGAAATTGTTTCTGCTTATTTACTCTATCAGATTACTTCATGAACATATTGAAATTTTCTTTTATCATCTTTCTCCCCTTAAATCTGTCTGTTCACTCCTCCCCTACATATCTCTTTACCTTGCTACCTCTTTGCTTTTCTCTGTGTGGTTTGATTCTGTGCATCCTATTTCTTATTCTCTCTTTCATTCCTACCAAATTACAATTATTCCATCTATCCTGAAGGTGACACTTAATGTTGTTTATCTCAGTATGGGACTCTTTGACTAATGAGGTTTTTTTCATTCATGCCATGAAAATTATAATTGCACATTTTAACTTAAGTAATTTCATCATTTATTTTTCATTTGTTTTAAATCTACTTTCAAAGTGACTGTTGTGTATATTTATTCTTTAAGGATGGAATCTCTGTTGCTAGACCAATGACAGCAGTGCGTGCAGCAGGCTATTCTTCTTCAGTCTACAGAGGTTTGTTCAAAATGTTCCACAGAATAATTATGAACTCAAGGGACATTCAATTTATTAGCTTATCCATGCAAAACAATATTAAATTTGCTAACTGCAGTATGCAATCAATCCTTAACAAATTCCAGAATTTTTACTTCTGTGACATCTGGGAATGTGCTGATCCTTGTCTGTGTGAATTGGAACTTTCCAATGTTGGTCCTAAGTTTACCTTTTGATAATTTAAAGTGACTGCACCTCCCACCCCTCACCTTGTTCCAGTCTCTCAGTCTTCTAGATTTACCAATTCCAAACTGTTTCTTATCATGTACTCCTCTATAAGATCACCCCTCAAACAAACTTGTATTAGGTTTCCAAATTTAAAGTATTACTGAGAAACAGAAATGATCTTAACACTGATCCTGATCTTAACAATGATCTTAACACTCACCTCTCTGTACAGTGCCAATGTAATTGCTCTTACAGTTAATACAATTTCTGTCTACCTTGGCCAACTAAATTTTTTTACCCTGGCTTTCTGGACACGTTATAACTTCAAGCATAACTAACCACTCTATGCATGGTATGTTCATAAATGGATTCAGCAAAAAATTGTATTAATATTTTTAGCCTGTTTTGTATTATGTAAGAGTAACTAATTTTGCTGAGGATAAGTTTTCTTTATCTTAAAAGTAGTTGTTTTTAAGTTTTACTATTTTAATTACTTCAGGGTCTGCATTTGATCCACTTGGGCAATCAAGAGGGCCTGCTGCTCCTCTTGAAACAAAGAATGAGGACACGTAAGTTAAAATGCAAAACTGCTTCACCATGTGTATCTTAACTTAGAAAGTTTCTCTGATTCATCTTTTTTCAAGATATAGTCCTTGCTGTCAAGGCTAGCATTTATTACCTGTGTCTAATCATCTTAGTGAATCAACTTAGTTGATACTTGGTTATTGAATCATTGATTAGGTTTTAAATTTTATTAATTATTAATATTTAATAAGTATTCACTGAATAATACAGAAAGCATTTGTAATATTCGGGTAGATTTTTCATCTTACTACTTGGGCTTAATGGATCATCTGGATAAAGTGCACAAAGAAAATCAGTCAAGATAATCATGTGGCTAATATTGTACCTACTGCACTTTTTTTTTACCATTTATGAGGAAATTGGGCATGTTTCTTTATTGGCTTGCATTTCTTCACCGGATTTTCCTCTGCATGCTTTTCAAATAATACTCAGTGGCTAGGCAGTAAACGGGACAAAATTGAGTTGATTAAACTTTTTTACACTCTTTGAATGGTCACATTTTTGCTTCTGAATCCTATTCCAGAGGTTTGAGCACTCAGTTCCAGAACTTAATGATGCTTTCACTCAAGTCTAAAGAATAATTATAAACAAAATAACTGGATGATTAATCTGGTTGAATTGTTTGTGCATTATTTGATTGGTTTACTTTATTCTCTACAGTATTTTGTGTTCTGTACACAACATAACTATGCAGAAATGTAAAACATGTATGGTACTATCCTGATAATGGAATCTAATATTAAGAAGATAAATGATTTACATTTATTAATATTATAGAATAAATGCAGTATAGGTTTATATGTAGGTAAATATACTTGCTGCTGGAAATTATGCCAATGCATTTGGTCAGGTGGAATGATAGCACATCTTTTTGCTTCCAATGCCCCATTGGTTTATTTGCAATTTTCCAATGGTTATAATTAATTGCTGTTATGTTTCTTTGATTATTTTCATTTAATGACATGGTCTTGAAGATTTTTCTGAATACCTGTTTAAAAACAAACATATAGGATTGATCATATTTTTAGGCAACCTGCTCAAAGCAGCAATTAATGCAGATCTTTAGTTGTTGCAAATTATTTTCTTATCATTAAAGTTTAGTTACTGTATTTCCCCTGTAATCTTTTTCTAGGCCAGAAGAAAAAGTTAAGAATTTGGAAAAGACTGTGAATGAGTTGATAGAAGAAAGTTGCATTGCTAATGGGTGTGGTGACCTACAGTTGGTAAGTATATCGCCTGTTAAACTTTTCTACAGATAAGCAACGTTAATGGGAGAAAAAGGCAAATTGATCCATTAACCAGTTTACATGTGGACTAGAGATTTTTGATTAGAGAAATTCCCTCCTACCTTTCATTTCTCTAATGTCAATGAATGAAAAAAGTATTCTGGCAATTTTCCCAACACAGGAGAGCACAAAATTCTGTATTTCATGCTGTGAGATATATTCTGAATAATAGACCAATAGTTCTAGACATGATGTGATATGATTTAACAGTAAAGATTTGTTTTCTCATTGATAGTATTTCCATCTCTTATTCAGATTTTGTTGTACAGGTTCTGCATATGAACTTGATTAATGCAAAAAATGAAATATTGTGTCATAAGCAATCTTTCACACAACACTTCAAACCAGGGCCTCATGTCTGTTCAACTGGATGAAAATAGTGAAAATTTATCCTAATCCAGCACCATCAAAATAAATTTTAGAATCTTGCTTTACACAGTCATTACCATTTGCCTACGAAACTATGGTGACTACACATCAGAAGTATTTAATTGTCTCTAAGTGATTTGAGACATGAGGATGTGAAAAGTGCTATATAAATGCTGGTTCTTCATTACATAAATATGTTTCTTTATACATGAGATTTAATGTAAATAATACAAATATTTTTCTTCAGAGTGACTTGCACTCCTCTCCCATCATTGTGCTGTTCAAGTGCTTAAGCAACAACATAAATTGCTAACATAGCACAGAACAAAAGCAATTCTGTTCATTTCTCTACAAAATCTCAGCATTTCTATTGGTGTTCCTGTTAGCTCACTTGAGCTAAGGCCAGTGATATGCAACCCCATCGGAGCAGCCTGGTTTTATGTCTACGGTGTGATCTGACTGCTGTGATACAAAATGTCCCAAAATACTTTACAGATGCAAAAACACTGGGCGCTGAGTTGTCCTAAGATGTAAAAAAAACAGTGGACCCAGCACCAATCCCTGTGGCAGACCACTGGTCACAGCCTGCCAATCTGAAAAACAACACTCCACTACCACCCTCTGACTCCTTCCACCAACTCAATTTTATATCCAATTGGCTAGCTCATCCTGGATCCTATGTGACCTAACTTTTGGAACAAACCTATCATAAAGGACCTTGTCAAAGGCCTTGCTAAAGTCCATGTAGACGATGTCTATTCCCCTGCATTCATCAATCTCTTGGTCACCTCTTCAAAAATCTCAATCAAATTTGTGAGTCACTATTTCCCATGCACAAAGCTATGCTGACTATCCCTAATCAGTCCTTGCCTTTCCAGATGCTGTCTCTCAGAATTCTCTCCAGGAAGTTTCTCACCACTGGTGTTAGGCTTGCTAGCCCATTGTTCCCTGGCTTGTCCTTGCAGCCTTTATTAAATAAAGGCACAACGTTAGCCACCCTCCAGTTTTCCGGCACCTCATAAAAGGCTAATGATGATACAAAATCCCCGACTGGGCCTCAGCAATTTCTTCCCTATCTTCCCACACTGTCCTAGGATATACTTGGTCAGGTCTTGAGGAGTTATCCACATTTATGTGCTTTAGGACTGCCAGCATTGTAATGTAGATATGTTCCAAGACATCGCTGTTCCCTTCCCTGAATTCCCCAGCTCCTTGATCTTCCCCATGGTAAATACAGTTGAGAAGTACTTATTTAAGATCTTACCCATTTCCTGCAGCTCCACACATAGACAACCACATTAACCTTTAAGAGGGCCCTGTTCTATCCCAAGTTACCCTTTTGCTCTTAATATACTGGTAGAATCTCTTTGGATTCTCCTTTACCTTATCTGCCAAAGCTATCTCGTCCTCTTTTTGACCTCCTGATTTCCCTCTTAAGTATACATCCATATCCTTTATATTCCTCAAGGGATTCACTTGATCCTAGCTGCCTATACCTGACATATGCCTCCTTTTTCCTGACCAGAGCCTCAATATCCCTTGTGAACCAGAGTTCCCTAATCCTGCCAGCTTTGCCTTTCATACTAAGAGGAACATGCAATCTCACTTTTAAAAGCCTCCCACTTGCATTTACCTGCAAATGTCCTCTCCCAATCAACCTTTGCAAGTTTCTGTCTAATGCCATCAAAATTAGCTTTGCCCCAGTTTAAGACTTTAACTTACGGGCCAGTTCTATCCTTTTCTAACTACCTTAAAAATAATAGAATTATGGTCACTGGTCCCAAAATGCTCCCCTACTGACACTTCAGTCACTTGCCCTGCCTCATTTCCCAGCTGGAGGTCCAGTGTTGCTCCCTCTCTAGAAGGGCCATTTACTTACTGCTTGAGAAAACTTTCCTAGACACAGAAAAGTTTGCATGTTCTCCCTGTGACCATATGGGTTTTCCCTGGGTGGTCTGGTTTCCTCTCTCATTCCAAACATGTTGGTAGGTTAACTGGCTGCCATAAGTTGACCCTTAGTTATAGGTATGTGGTTTAAAAGAAAAATTAAAGGGGAATTGATGAACAAATGAGAGATAATAAGTTGTAGGGTTACAGGGGGAAATAGAGAGGCTAATGGGATCGCTCTGTTGGTAGCTGGCAAGAACCAAATGGTGTATATCTGTGTCATAGTAAGTAGGTAAATCCCAATTCCATAATGCATTAATTACAAAATCCCTCCCCTTATTTACAACTCCTTCAATAATTTTGTGTCTCCTACTAATGTAGCCACTAATGTGGCTTGTTTGGACATAAGTTCCTGCAAGTGATGAATGCTCCAGTGCAGCTCTGTTCAAGGCTGCAGAGCCTTGACCAGAATCAAATTTGCCCTCTACTCTCTTGTTTGTAAACTCGTTTGTTCTGCATTATTTTTGTTGTGAAGTCGCATAGCAAGACCTCCAGTAAACCTCAGTTTGAACACTGTTGAGATTTAGTTCCCACATGGTGGGTAACATTGAAGCATTTAGGCTTTAAAAGAGTGGCATTGGAGGGACAAAAATATGATTTCCTAGGTTAAAGTAGCTTAGTTATCCAAGTTTAATATATGTGTTTATATGATTTAGGAAGGGCTACATTTAGGAATAATCTTATTACTATTTAACAGAGACTTGAATGTGAGTATGTGTATGCAGATCATTAATAATTTGGGAGGATGGTGGATCACGCTTACAAATTTTGTGAAGGCAAATTTAGTTTAGAAATGTAGTGGTTTTTTTTGCCAGTGAATACTAGACACTTGAAATAAGTTGTTGGTTTGTGCCTGAATACTGATCGCTAAAATCCGCTTGACATGGAATAAAAACAAAATGCTGGAAACACTGAGCAAGTCAGGCAGCATATGTGGAAAGAGTTAATTGAAGAACAATAATCAGATTTCCAGCATCTGAAGCTTTATTTGATTTGTTTTCCTTTTGAGGTGGTGTTCATCTTGTGTAGGAGCTGAGTAGTCTGCTGAACAATTTTGATTTTTTTTCAAAGACAGCAGTTTTCCAGAATTTTTTTAAAAAAACCTTCTCCCCAAAGAGTCAAGAATTTCAATTGTGTGTGTTTTTTTTCCACTCCCAACTTAATTTGGGGTGGGTGGAGAGTGAATATTTGAGATGGACAGGTACCACAACTGATGGATCCATAGATCTTTCCCTTTGCATAATATTTGGTATGGTTGAACATTTCTCCCATTTGCCAAAAGTCTCCACTCTTGAATCATTTCTTTCAATGCTTTTGCCTTTATGACATTGAAACTTCACTTAATTAATGTTGCTTTTTTTTGATTTATCTGACCCCTTTCATAAGTCATTCCCTGGCTGAGATGCAGTGGTTTTCATTCTTGCATGCATTTGTCAGTGTGTCTCTATCTGGTGGATTATGAGTGTTGGAAATACTACTTGGATCAGACTATCCTATTTATTTTAAGTTCATTTTTAACACTGCAGAAAAATCCAGATCTTTATAGTACCTAGTAAAAGAATTTGAAACTCTTGCAAAATCTGTTAAATTTTCAGTCATTTTCTTTTAGATATTTGGATTAAAACTTTGAACATGTACGTAATTCTTTTATATTGATTCAGGCATTAGAAAAAGCAAAAGAAGCAGGGAGGAAAGAAAGGATGCTGGTAAGACAGAGAGAGCAAACGGCATCTGCAGATCACATCAATCTGGATCTTACTTATTCAGTGAGTTGGATATTGAATGACTATTTCCTTAAGATGTACTTCAAGATTAAAATCTAGCTCTAGTTTTAATGCACATTGCTTTTTACTAGAATAATAGAATGCATGCATTTAATCAAACATTTAAGAGCATCTTCAACTACTGAAGCTATTGATACTTGTATAACTTCACTCAGAGTGCCAAGTACCTGGATTGTACTGCCTGAGAGTGGAGTTGAAACTGGATTGCTGATAGCATTTAGTAAGTGTTTAGGTGAGCATTTGAATCACTTGTGCATAGAGGGCTGTGACCCTTCCGTATTAATACCCACTGGTCAGTGTAGGTGAGTTGGTTGTGAATGTCCTGTTTCCATGCTATATGGTTCTTTGATTCTAACTTCAGAAGGAAATGTATTGAATCTATCTGGTTGTTGTGAAATATACTGTTGGAGTTGTAAACTGCAAAGATATTTTTTGAAATTATAATACTTTACATATGTATTAAAATTTTCCATTATATGGGCTTGTGGATGTATTTTCCATAGGTTCTTTTCAATTTAGCCAGCCAATATGCAGCCAATGACATGTATGCGGAAGCGTTAAATACCTATCAGGTGATTGTAAAAAACAAGATGTTCAATAATGCAGGTAAGATCATTTAAAAAAAAATTATATGTACTTTGTCTGTAAAAAAAAAACAAAAATAAGAAAAAATATGTATACACATTATCAGCTGTAGTGACAGTCAATATCATTGTCATGATGACATGAAACCACAGTAACAGTTGGAAAAACTCAGTCTGGGACATAACAACCTGATTGCCATTCGTTGGCCATCTTAGCAATTTCTATCCCCAGCAGCAGGTCATGATATCTGCATTCAGTATATCATCTACAAAATCTAGTGCGGTGACATATCAAGGGTTTTAATGACAGAATTTCCCAAACTCACAACTTCTATCACCTAGAGGACAAGGGTTTATTAAGGAGACCACCTTTATATTACTCTTCAAACCGTACACTATCCTGACATGGATATTCATCATCATTGCTGGTGAAAACTCTGGAACACCCTACTTAACTG
This sequence comes from Rhina ancylostomus, assembly GCA_030265395.1. Classification (NCBI taxonomy): domain Eukaryota; kingdom Metazoa; phylum Chordata; class Chondrichthyes; order Rhinopristiformes; family Rhinidae; genus Rhina; species Rhina ancylostomus. Next base: position 30,025,287 of record JARFYF010000007.1, on the reverse strand, counting down.
CAACGGGGATAACCTTGCCGTAAGGCCTGGAATGGGTCATTAAGATGGAAGGGGCAATAAAATAGACTTAAATTTAATT
>JARFYF010000007.1:30007260-30019571 GCA_030265395.1 Rhina ancylostomus | reverse complement strand
CAAGGTAGATCGTGAGATCAGAGTCCATCTCATCGTATAAGGGAACCATTCAATAGTCTTATCACAGTGGGGTAGAATCTATCCTTGAGCCTGCTGTATGTGCCCTCGGGCTCCTGTATCTTTTACCTGATGGAAGAGGGGAGAAGAGAGAATGACCTGGGTGGGTGGGGTCTTTGATGACACTGGGTGCTTCACCAAGGCAGTGAGAGGTATATACAGAGTCTAAAGAGAGGAGGCTGGTTTCTGTGACACGCTGGGCTGTGTCCACAACTCTTTATAACAGTGGGATAGAAGCTGTCCTTGAGCCTGGTGGTAGATGTTCTCAAGCATTATATGGAAGGGGTGAGAAGAGAGGAATGACCAAGGTGCATAGGGTCCGATGTTGGCTGCTTTCCCGAGGCAGTGGGAAATGTAGATGGAGCAAATGGAGGGAAGGCTGGCTTTTGTGCTGGACTAGGCTGTGTTCACAACTCTGTAATAAGACAGGGGTTGTGTACATCACCCTCCTTCCTGAAGTCAATGACCAGCTCATTTGTTTTGCTGACATTGAGGGAGAGGTTGTTGTCTTGTCACCGTGCCACTAGGGTCTCTTTTTCCTTCCTGCACTCCTTCTCGTCATTGTTTAAGATCTGGACCATTCTGGTGGTTTCACCTGCAGACTTGTAAATGGAGTTGGAGGATGTATTGTGGCGGGTTGTGGCTGTCATGTGACAACACTGCCCCTACCTGGTCGGATGACAGCACTGCCCATTACCTGGTCAAAAGACATACCACTCTCAATCAAGGTTTGGCTCCACCCTACCCATCAGTGCACACCTGACCATTGGTCCCATTAAGCACCTTTGTACTTGGCCTTGGGCCATTGGCCTGTTTGAACAACCTGGGCTGGACCCACCAGCCCTCTAGCACTATAAAGAGTGCCACGTGCTTGGTTCTGTCTCTTTTGTCTCCAAGGCATGCTTTGTCAGTAAGCTGTGCACTGTTTGATAGAAGTTAGGAGCATCTGCTTCATTCCAGTCCGAGTAACCGTGGAAGAGTGCCGGAGAAATTATTTAGTATCCCTGGTAGCATAGAGCCGTGCCTGCACTGAGTCAAGGAGTGGCAGGTGTCGTATTGTTTTTCCTTGATTGTATGTACCTAGTTCGTTGTGTGTGTGCGTGCGTGTGTATATTTTACCCCTGTTATGATTCTTTCACACTCACTATCAACTGTGCATGTGTGTGTGTGTTATTCCCATTACCATTTTCCCTGGTCTGTCTTTGTAAATGAAATCCTTCCTTGCCAGACTATGTTCAGAGTCCTTTACTTTCAAGAGCCTTTGAATCTGTTCCCTTCACTCATAACAGTGGCTCACTGTCAGAATTTTGGCAGATAACCCTTCTGTGAAGTATCTGATGCTGACGCCCTTGTTTCTTGGCTTAACTACACTGGTTAACTTCCTGCCTTCTATATCTTGTACCTCATCCAAAACATTTCCACTTCTGTGCTATCCTAAGGCCTCTCACCCAGCACTCCCAGTTGCGTTAATCTGCATTAGCTCCTGTTCCTTGAACAATTCAGATTCATCCCAGCAATACTCAAGAAATTTTCTTTTGAAGTACTTTGCCTTTCTATATCCCACTTCTGACTAAAGACTAAGTCACTTCCTAATATCTCCTTCCTAATATCTATCATCTTCTATCTAGGAGCAATTCTATTAGACAATTCAGGAGATGTTTCTATTTAAAGTATGTTTATAGAAATGCAAATTTTCACGAAATTGAAATCCCAACCTACAATATACTGTATATCTATATCTTGTATTTGGGTAGAATGGAATGGAGATTTGTTTTGTATCAATTTCTTCTGTTGACTCTCATTTTCAGTCAAGGCATGTGGATGTTGTGAATGAAGTGGAAATTGTATTGACAGCTGAATGTAAAGACATATAAATGCCATAATCAATGGAATATCAAGACTCTACTTCGTTATTTAGTTGATTGTAGAACTTAGTTTAACCAAGGATACATGGTGAATGTGAACAAGCAATGATTTTTATTTGTTGTGTCATATTCAGTGTATGTCAGAGTTAGTTTATATGTATGGATATGTTTATAAAATTAGGGTGCCAATTATTTTTGTCTTAGATTTGTTTTATTATTTTAAAAAGTCTTGAAGTTACCAAGTACATACTTAATTGCCTATTAAATTTGCAGCACTCTATTTTTTGTAAGAATACATGATGCTGCTGCAGTTATTGATTATTATGGAATGATTGTATTCTTTATAGAATAGAATGACTTTCAATTAATAGCACTTTTATTGCAGTGATAAAATTGCAGTTGATATTTTAAATGAGTGTTATCAAACAAAATTTGACACTGAGGAGTACAGATGACAAGCATACTCAGATAGGTGGGTTGTAAGAAAATCCTGAGAGAGAGCTAGAGGGGCAGAGTAACTTTGGAGAGAGTAGTTATCAGAGAAAGGGTTCCAGCACAAAGAATAGATCCCCATTGGCTGAGAGAGTAAAATCAAGGATTTGCTGGAGCCAGCATTAGAACACAGAGATATTGCAGGATTGAAGAGCTTAGAAGTTTTACTATTTATTTCTGGGATGTGTACATCTTTTGCCATGCCAAATTTTCCTTGAGAAGCTGCTGGCTGTCTGCCATTTTGAGCTATTGTAATCTGTGTATTAAGAATGCTGTTAGATTGGGAATTCCAGGAATTTGTCCCTGCTTTGAAGAATGAATTGTGATATATGTCCAAATAAGTATGGTGTGTGACTTGGAGATATCCTATTTTCCTGTTGCCTTAAGTGTTTTGGGTGGTAGATGTCTCAGGCTTGAATAGCCATAGTGAGATGCAGCAGTACATGTAGTAGATGGAATATATTTCAGCTGCAGTGTAACAATGGTGATAGGAGTGAATATTTAAGTTGGTGGATCAGGTGCTGATCAGGTAAGTAGCTTTGTTCTTCATGGCATTTATTTCCTTGAGTGAAATTATTTTGATTTTCTTGGTGTTGTCTCAGCCTCATCCATCCAGGCCATTGGCAAATATTTATTCATACTCCTGATTTGTCATTTGCAAGTGGTGGAAAGACATTTGGGGATATGGGTGAATATCAGGACATTAAATCATTTACTGTAGAATATCCAACTTCTGACTTGGTCTTGTATCTACAGTATTTGGTTAGCTTGTTCAATGAAGTTTCTGGTCAATGTTGATACCACCACGGGATGTTGATGTTAGGGGATTTGATGTAGTAATGGCATTGAATGCCAAAGGAATGTGGTTGAGCTCTCATATCTCGACTGTCATATCCTGGTACTTGTATGGCAAAATATTACTGCCATTTTATCAACCTATGCCTAAATCTTGTTTTCTGGTATTGTCTGTCCTGCTAATACCCTGGATTAATGTTGGTGGAATCTGGAACTTCAGCTATTAGATACAATTCTGTCAGGTTGTTGCATGACTAGATTTCATGATATCATTTCCAATTTTGTCTGAGTTCCTTGAATGTTAGTGAAGGTTTGCAACACAGAAGGAGCCATTATGCCTGTGCCAGTCAAGTTAAACCAATCTGCCTCATTCCATCATTCAGCACTAGATACATAGGTCTGCAGACAATGACTTTTCAAGTACATGTCCCAATAATGATAAGAATTTTAAAATTAAGATTTGCTGGACTAGGAACCAATTTAAATTGGTGAGTGCAAGAGTGATGAGTAAATAGGCTTTAGTTCATGCTCGGACAGGAGCAACAAACTTTGGTCTTGCTCAAGTTTATGGAGCATACAATATAGGGGACTGGGAGGGAGTACATTAGACTAATAAAAACTACAGAGAGCAAAGATCTTAGAAGCACACATGGGAAGGTAGAGTTGTGTAACAATCTATGGGTGGTGATTGTGTAGATATTTGGAAACCTTTCCCAGGAATCAAAAATGATACCTGGAATGCAAACAGTCCGGATTTGGCTCGGCTAATTGTCTAGAAGAGGATGGTTTCGGTGGCAAGGGAAGACATCCCTGATGGAGACCACAGGCGTTTGCTTCGGCTTTCCTAATAATTGAACCAAACTTCTCATCTAGTGATGATGTCAGCTAAGCAGCTGACAACTTAAGCTGTGGAGCCTCCTTGATACTATACTTCCTGATTGCTATTTCGAAGAGCAATTATAACTTAATGTCAGGTACAAACTTCTGGCTAAATACAGGATGTTATTTTGTGTAGTGATCTTTTTAAGCTCTTGCAGGTTAGTATATGCAATATTAAATGGTAAGTTAATGTTGATTGTAACTTGTTCATAACTTATTATGTTTTTGCATATCACAATATTTCTTTTTCAATAGGATTAAAATAATGCAGAACATTGGAGTCGTTTTTGTCAAAATGGGACAATACTCTGATGCTATTACGTCCTTTGAGCATATTATGAGCGAAAGCCCAAATTTAAAAACCAGCTTTAATCTGATTCTGTGCTACTTTGCTATTGGTGATCGTGAAAAGATGAAGAAAGCATTCCAGAAACTGATAGTGGTCCCGCTTGGTATTGATGAAGATGACAAATACATTCCACCAAATGTAAGTAAGATAAGTATTGAACAGTAATAAGGTGTCGGATGTATGCTGATTATTTGTATAAACTGACTGGGAATGCATTGTACAAAATCAAAATTAATATGAACATAGAAAATTGTAATAATATCTTCTCATATTATTATTCAAGATTTTATTTGTGAGTTAAACTGACATTTGGCCCTACTTATTTTAAGTAATATTGTTGTGGTAGCAATTACTAGGGTTTGCTAATATCTGTAGAGCTATTAATTTGTGTACCATGAGGAAGGAAATGTTACCATGATTGTTTCATTGTCAAAGGGAATAACAAAGATTACTCATTGTAAAAATGTTTTAGAAATCACTTTAGAGAAATTACATAGGCTTTACAAATCATTTAATAGTTTTAGTCATGTAAATGCAACACAGTTTACTAGGGATAACTCAGTCATTTTTTAAATTCAAATTCTCCAGTAATTGGAAAACACAAATTAACAGAGGAAATTAGTTTTCAGTAATGGACAAATAATTTGAGCAACTGCATGCATAATAACAAATATAATCTATGAGTTAAAATGTTGTTGCTTTGCTAATGACATCAGGCTGAGCTTTGCGTTAAATGGTATCCCTCCATGCCCTAGTCCACAATGTTAAATTGGTAGAGGCTTAGAACAAATCAAGAATACTGCTCTTTCTGTCCCACCATTTGAATTCCTCAACTACATTGTTCCTAAAAGTGTGAAAGAGGCAGATCAGGGGGGTCCTGCTAGGGTGGGTCCTGTTTAAAATCTACATTGTGCTTTCTATGGTTGAATGCTTCTGTCTTTATAAAGCAGCAAATTTGCAGCTGTGAGTGATGCAGTGGGATGTTTGCTGATATCTGAGTGAGTTGAATGTACTGTGAAACTAGAGGACAAATGGTAATGAGTGATTTTCAAATTCAAGTTACCAACTATGGAAGTCAAGCTATGGAGGCTTTGGCGTCTGCATGCATGATTAAATGCTGCCAAGCAGTTGTTTGGATTAATTAGATCTCCTTTGAGACCCCATGCCTTTTCTTAAAACAGCTGCTTAAGTGCATTTGTTTCATAGGTCAATTGTATTCATGTTACAGGAAAAGCCCTTACAGCACTTGCATCTTAAATTTTGAGTTCTGTGAATGCTAAGTTTAGAATTATTGACTGATTGTAATCCTGAACCCTTGAGTCCATGCACTTTATTATTGTAGTACCAATTTATGACTTGCATAACAAAGAAAAGGGAGTGAGCATATTTATTTACCAATATCTTCCTTCTTCTCATTGTTAACTCATGCTTTTTGGGGGAAAGCATGGGATGATGGATCAGAATGCTTCTTTTGCTTTCATAATTTGCATGGATTCGGTACTGCTCGATGCAGACTGTCAATTCACTCAGTTTTCAGAACCCTTAAATCTCCTTGTGGTGATCAATAAATGGACAGTAGATATTGGGTGTATCAGTGGAAATATTAGAAAACAATGTGAGTTATTTGCCTGGTCTGATCAGTATGAAGCCTATTCTGAGACTATTTTATAAGCAGATCTTTCTTCTACACCTCTCTTTTCCCACAAGAGATGTAATTTATTCATTTTGACATTCTATCTGTTCCTATTCCTGTTTTGATTGTTCCTTCCTATTCTAGTTTGCATAGTTTCCTATGTTATTTTATTCTTCACTGTAAAAGCATTTACCCAGAAATTCATTCCCTGTCAACTAAATGCACTATATAATAGCAGCTGTGCATTCCACTCCAATTCCAAATTCAGTTCATTTGACTTCAATGAAACTGAATTTTAGAAGCAGTTTAGAAAGCACTTGTGCTACACTATAGCCTATTTAGCTCTACTGACCAGGGGTGAATTTCTGCACAAACATATGTATTTTTCTTAACCATTCACTGATTTCTCTGTTGGTCACCAATTCAGTGATTCTTAAAAATTGACTTGATTAAAAGTACTCTCAGATCAAAACTTTATTTTATAAGCTAGCATTCTATATATACTGACAAAATATCAGTTCTCCTTCCAGTAAATGCTGTGGGGAAATTGGGACAATTGGCATTTTTAGAAGTGTGTTATGCACATGTAGGTTATAATAGAACAGGTATCACATTAATACATGCAGTGCACTCTCACTGTAAGTATAGAAACCCAGCAGATCATGACATTAATCAGTGTGGAGTACTGATTTAACATAGTTCTGCCATTTTGGAGCTTGGCACTCCTTTAACTATGACAATGCATGTATTAATCAGCAGGAAGGATTCTCTCACCCTCCAGCCCCAGCCCCAGCCCCACCCCCACTGCCCTGTACTATTTAAAGGAATCAGCAGCTGTTTATGGTTGGTTGTTACTGATTTCTCCTGGCTGTTGTACCTTTGGGAACACCTTTCAGCCAAAGTGTTGAGGGATGGGTTTTCATATCTGGGTCTCACAAGGAAAAATGAGAAGTCTGTTTTCCAGTAAGGATACCCTTGCTGAAATTTGCCATCTGCTGCTGCACCAACTTCTAGTGAGCCATGGACCACCTTGCCGGAGACAAGGGGACCATGGCATTGCATTATTTCTGGATCTGATGTATTTACAACATCTCATAGTTTCCTGTCTAATCTTGTGTAAAAGAGGCCAGTGAGGTTCTTATTCAAAGAGAGCCAACTACATTAATTAGAACTGAATGCAGTCAATTTTAATAGAAAAAAATATTAGGAAAATGAACATGATTGACAATAAATCTCCAGGGCCTGATAATCTACATCACAGACTACTTAAGCAAGTGCCTCTAAAAATAACATCCATTTCTGTCATTTTCCAAGGTTCTATAGACTCTAGAATAGTTTCAATGGATTGGAAGGTAGCATAACTCCACTATTTTAAAAAAAGGAGGTAGAAAAAATGGTGAAATATAGGCCTGACAATGGGTTGTGGGTCTTGTGCTGGAGACAATTATATAAAAATAAAATGTGATGGCAGCAAGCTTAGAAAACAATAACAGAATCAGGCAAACTCAAATTTTTTTAGGAAGTAGTAGAACAGATAAGGCAGGACCTGTGGATGCATTTAGACATTTAGAAAGCACTTGTTGATTTCTTTACCATCCAGCAGGAATTCCTGATATGACAGCACTTGTGCTTTTAGTAATTCCTCAGGATTAATGCACTTTTTTTTAATACAAACACTCGGTTGCTTCAGGCCAATATCTTTGCTTCTTGTCAAAATGAATTCTACGGTGAAGTCCAGGGAAAGTGAAAGATCATTGAAACAGGGTGGAGTATTTTTAATTACCTCTCAGTTCTTTCTTACAAGCACGGGCTCAATGATAAACTATTCGTTAGTATTCTAAAATTTGCATCCCCGAATTTTCTTCTGACTTAATTATTTTACTCTGTGATAAGTCGCATTTTATAATTTAGCATGCATCTAATTCAAATCAAACATGTTTCTTTGAAAACTATTTCCTAATTCTTTAGGATGATCCACATATGAATCTAGTAATTGAAGCTATCAAGAATGATCCACTCAGGCAAATGGAGCGTGAAAGGTAGTGTAAGTTTGTTTTGAAAATTAACATTTTTAAATTTGCTAGTTCTGGAATAATGACTGAATTCAATGAAGCCACAGCAAGATTGTCATTTCAGTATATTTGTTACTTATTCCCTATGTTAATAACTTCATATTCTCGATGTTTTGTAGAAAATAGATCACTGTCCCATTTATCAATGATTATTTTGTAAATATATATTAATACCACATTCCTGTATAGAAATCATGTACAACAGTTATTTTGAATGGAAAACAAATGCAGGGCAGCTCACACTTTGAGGAACAAATTTTGTTTGGCTTCCTTTTAGAGGAGTTTAGACATGAAATTTAGAAAAATCTTAAGAAACTGTTTTGGAGATTATATTGTAGAATCAAAAGTAATTATATTCTAAAAATATTTAATTCTGCAGGAAAGCAATGGCAGAGAGATTTATTATGACTGCAGCTAAGTTGATAGCACCTGCAATTGAAACATCTTTTGCTGCTGGATATGACTGGTAGGAACAATTGATTCAGTTTAGTACTCTGGACTGATTACTGTAATTAAATAACTGCAAAAAATTGCTATATTGAAAAACCTGAATAAGATGAACATAAATATTTGCTCTCAAATACAAGGCATTTGTCTCATCAATATAAAAGTTGAATTATTCTCCAACAGAAAAGATACTTGCTAGTAAAGTACTTGGGATGCTTGATCGTTAAAGTTGCATATGTTGAATTTGTAATAGCTGAACTAATTCTGGGTAAAATGCACTTGTGTAATAGATTTTACTATATGTGTATAAAGCACAGATCACCAGAATGTGAATAGCGAACCTTGAGTGCTTAAAGTTTGATTAATGCTCTGGATTGGAGCTGTAAATAAATCCTGATAACAAACTTTACAATATTCTCCTGCTCAGCCTGGTTACGATTCTGAAATTCCAGCAAACCCAAGAATCTCAAAATCAGAGCTGTGGACCATATTTGGACTGGTATTTCTGTTGCATTTTAGCCATCATGAAAAATTGGACTGGCTGGGATTGTTTTCTCTAGACTGAGGTGAAATGCAATTGAGCTGGATGAAATAATGAGGAGCCCAGACAAAATAGATTAGAAGTGTCAGTTTCCCTTAACAACAAAGTCAGTAATCAAGGTGTTGGGGGAATAATTAATAAGATTGGAGAAGAGTTTAGAAGTTTTCTTCATTTCAGAAAGTGATGGGTTTGAAATACCCTACCTGAAAAGATGATGCAGGCAAAAATATTTAACACATTTACAAAGTACTTGGGTGTGCACTTGAAATAATGTAATATAGTGTTAAGGTCCAAGAACTGGACTGGTGTGTTTCAGGCAGTATGTAGGCAGTGGGTTGAATGATGTCCTCCATGGTAAATTTTTAAAGTATTATGTTTAAAATTCAATAATGCAATCAATTTCTATAAGCAATGATTTGAACATATTAGTAGTTAGAAAGCTGACATCCAATAATCATGAGCTTTAATAAAGACTTTTCCTCTCCTACCATGAAGGTTATGGACATGTTCAGCTCACCAACTCTGCATTAGCCATCCTCAACACAACTTAATCATAATTTGAAAATTGTTTAGAATCCTCATCCATAAGTTATCTGAATGTTCAATATGGAAAATGGAAATGATGTACATAAAAAATTTTGCAACACAATGTAACTGAGTGGGAAACTAATAGAGGAACACTAACCCAGATGTAGAGTCTCTTTAAAAAAAGAAACTTATTTTGTCCTCTGGTACTGACACCTTCACATTGATTCATGTATATTCTCCTTGTTCTTCTTCTCTTCCCTCCAGCATGACGTATACTATGGGAAGAATCTGGCTTTTAAGTAACTCGTATTTGATCACTAATTTTTGCAGGTGTGTGGAAATGGTGAAAGCTTCCCAATACGTTGAGCTAGCTAATGACCTAGAAATTAACAAAGCCATTACTTACCTGAGACAGAGGGATTTTAACCAGGTATAAGTAACGTTGTTATTTCTGTTGAATATTTACAGATTCTCGTCCAAGAGATTTTTGTTTAATTGTTCAAAATTTAATGATTTTTGTAGAATAAAAGTAGTTAAGAATGATCAGTATGCACTACCAATTGAATTTTGCTTGTTTATTTTTATGTATAGATTTTATTCCAGGATTATGTGGTAAATGTGGAAGTTGCAACTGCTTATTTTCTTATGTCAGGACTGTCATTAAGTTGATAGATTTTTGAGTTGGGTGAAATTCGTATAAGCTGTTACTGGTAACTAGGAATGAGATCATGATATAAACACTGGTTATTTTAGCTATTTGATTCCAGTTTAGATTTTGAGCACGTTATTTTGACAAAAGTTTGGCAAATTGATTTGCACTTGTGTTGCGCACACAGGTTGATAGTCTTCAGAAGTAGAATTAGTGGCTTCACACCTGCAAAGTTAATTTGACATCAGTACTACGAAATTAGATCATGATGACCTAGCTAAGACTAAACATGTAGTTAAGAAAACAGATGATTAACAGCTAAATGCCATGCTAAAAATGATGTGCCTTAGCTGAACCCACTGACTTGTATTCCCCTTATCCTAAATGTTCCTTTCATTTGATTGCTTTGGAACAAAGGAAAAGCTCCATGTACATAATTTCTTTGGTTAAGCACTTTGTTAAAATAGACTATTGAAAACAAGTTTCTACAAGCCGTGGCTGAAAATGTGACTGTTTTCTTTTATGTACATATGCATATATAAATTAGGAGGAGAAGTAGGCCACCTTAAGTCTGCTCCACCATTCAATAAGTTCATACCTGGTTTGATTGTACCTTAACTCCACATTTCTGCCCACTCCTGATAACCTTTTGCCACTTGCTTTTCAACAATCAATCTACCTGTAGCATAAAAGTACTGAAACACTCTGCTTCCTTTGCTCTTTGAGGAAAAGAGTTCCAAAGACACTCTGCTTTAAATGAGCAACTCTTTATTTTCAAACAGCAACCACTAGTTCCACAAGAGGAAATATCTTCTCTAAATCCATGCTGTCAGTATCTCACAGGATCTTCCATATTTCAATCAAGTTGCCCTTGTTTTTCTAAACTCTGGCAAGTAGAAGTCTGGCCTGTTCAACCTTTCCTTATACATACATTCCAGTTAACAATTTTGTTAACCATCTCCAAAGTGATTCCAATGCATTAGCACTCTTGCTTAAAAGAGGAGACCAGTACTGTGTACAGTACTCCAGATATGGTCTCGCCTGCCCTATTTAACAGAAGCATAACCTCCCTACTTATTCATACAGCTAAACTAATTATAAATGTAATATTCTGTTAGCTTTCCTAATTACATACTCTACCTGCATTTTGTCCTTTTGGGAATCGTGTACTAGGAAACTCAGAACCCTCTGCATCTCAAAGCTCTAAAATCTCTTGGTAATATGCAGTTTTAAAAAACTTTTCCAGCCAAAATGGAGAATTACACATTTTCCCACATTGTACTCTCTTACACTGTCAATATCCCTTTGTAGACTCCTCATGTCATCTTTACAACTTATATATAATTATGCTACTGTTGTTAAAAATGTTTACTGATACATGATTTTGCACTAAAAAGCACAAGAGAACAGCTACAGTAATTGACGTTAAGAGAAGATAAGGTTTTAATGGTGCTTTTTGTCAGATCACTTTTTAATTAGAGGAAAAGTGCTCAATAAAACTAATATATCTCCATGGCACAAAAAAGAAAATAATCCATTTCAATGCCAGGGAATGTTTTATCAACATCTGAACAGACAAACCGTTTATAATCTTGCCTCAAAGACAGGCACTCTCCCTGTATTGCACTCAAGTGATTGAACTCCTACAATAGAATTTGAATCTTTTACATAGAGGCGTATTTGTTATCATCAAATCATAATGATTCTGTATTTTTATAGTGATTTTTTTTTGTGCACTTGCAACAATTGCAATATCTGGGTGTCTGAGATTTTTGTTCTTATCAGACATTCGAAGCTAGTATTGGTAATGCATGAATCTTAGCAGTGCGTAACCAAATGAGGGCTATTAATCACCACTTGGGCAGTAATTTAGTCGACTGAATTATTGGAATTGGTTTACTATTGTCGCTTGTACTGAGGTACAGTGAAAAACTTTTCTTGCATACCATTCATACAGATCAATTCATTACATTGTGATAGTACAAGATAAAACAATAACAGAAT
>JARFYF010000007.1:29979136-29990018 GCA_030265395.1 Rhina ancylostomus | reverse complement strand
AGATGGATGGAACCGTGAGGATGAGGGGGATAAAAATGGGTGGTAGGAGGCCGGAGGGGGTATGGGAAAGGGGTTAAAAAATGAGAGGACTGGAGGTTGATTTGGAGGGGGTGGGGGTAGGAAACACGGAAGGCAATTGTACCGTAAATTGGAAAATTAAATGTTCACACCATTGGACTACTCAGACGGAATATGAGGTTTTGTTCCTCTAGTTTGAGTTGGGCCTCACCCTAGCAGTGGAGAAGGCCGAGGACAGAAAGTTTGGTGTGGGAATGGGAAGGAGAGAAGTGGCATGCAAATGGCAGCTCAGGATGGTCATTACAGACAGACTGCAAGTACTCTGCAGATCAATCGCCTAGTCTACACTTGGTTTCACCAATGTGGAAGAGACTACATTGGGAGCACCAAATGGAGTAGACAAGGTTGGAGGAGATGCATGTGAATCTTAGCCTCACCTGAAGGGCTTTCCAGCATCTGCAGTCTCTTGTGTCTTCTGCTATATCTGTATATTTGCTGTCAGTGACAGATTTACAAAGACTAGATCCTTTTGTACATCAACATTTCCCACTTTATCCCCACTTAAATAATACTCACCTCTGTGTCTTACAGAAGTGGATAACTTTATCTATTTGCACAAGCCATGTATTTGCCCACTCACTCAGCTTGTCTAAATTACCTTAAAGGTCTCTTTGCATTCTCCTTACAATTCACAATCCTACCCAGATATATTGTGAATAGCTGGAGTTTAAGCACTAATCCCTGTGCTACCCCTCCACTCACTGTCTGCAATCCTGTAAAAGACCCATTTATTCCTACCCTCTGTTTCCTGTCTGTTGCTATTGGTATATCACTCCCAACCTTAGGAACTTCAGTTTTGCACATTTAACATTTTTATGTGGGACTTTATCCAAGAGCCTTCTGAAAATTCATTGGTTCTCCCTTATCTATTCTACAAGTTAGATCTCAAAACTCTCCAGTAGAAACACTACTTCCCTTTCATGTTGACCTTGATGCTGTTTGCTATTTGCTAAGTGTCCTAACTCGTTCTTTATAATAGATGCTAGCATTTTTCCTACTGCTGATGTTGGTCTAACTCGTTCCTTGCTACCTCCTCATTTTAAATAGTGCCTCTATATTTGCAAGAAATGTTCTCCAATTTATATAATTTGGGATGTGACAATAAATGCTACCATGGTATGGTCACCTCTTTAAGAACTCTTGGATGCAGATTATCAGGCCTGGGGATTTATCATCTTTGAGTACCATTAATTTGTCCAATACTCTTAAGCTGATACAAATTTTCCTTAATTCCTCCTTTTCATTAGACTCTATTACCTAGCATTTCTGTGAAGTTACTTATCTCCTCTTCCATGAGGACAAATCCAAAGTATTTGTTTAATTGCTCTACCATTTCTTTGTTCCCCGATTATAAATTCTCCCATTTCTGATGCATTTGTTTTCACTAATCTTTTTTCACCTACTTGTCCATACTCTTTACATGGGGGTAGGAGGGAGGTGGGATGAATTTCCGACAAATCAGTCAAATTGTAGCTTATGACCTCAGCATGCGCTGATCCACTTCTGCAGTCAAACCTCTCACAGCACAGAAACAGGCCCCGTACCCTGCCAAGTTTATGCTGACCAATCCCATCTCATTCTCCCCATGTTCCCATCACTTGCCTCCCCCCCCCCCCCCCAACCCCAATTCTATCAGCTATCTACACACTTGGGGCAATTAATAGTGGCAGATTAACCCACCAGCTTGCACGTTTTTGGGATGTGGGAGGAAACTGGAGCACTAAGAAATCTACATGTTAACAGACAATGTGCAAACTCCGATCAGATGGCACTGAAGGTCAGGATTGAAACCCAGGTCAGTGGAGCTGAGGCAGCAACTCTACCATCTGAACTGCTGCGCCACACTTGTTTTTAGGCACTGACAAACACTTATAAATAGTTGATTGTCAAAAGAAAGTTGGGGGTGAAGTACTGGTTTACTCCAGAGCTGAGCCAGGAGAGGAAATCTGGGTGGTTATACAGGGCAGGAAGGGCATTTATGCCTCAGGCAATAATTGGCATAACTGTTACTTACCTTTTTGGGAGGAGTCTGCATAAGACCCTTAGAGCACAGGTAGTTTAACTGAATTCTGTTAAGAATAGTCAAAATTGCATTTAGATCCTAACTGCACCTTAGGCTTTTAACTGAAGGTAATGACAGCATGATGGTTAAGTTAGTGGATAGTAATCGTAGAACAGGATTGCTCCAGACACAAGTTCAAATCCCAGCTGGGAAATCTAAATGTGATTAAAGTGGCCTGGGAATAAAATTAACAGTAACCATGAAATAGGCAGATTGTTGTTTTAAAAGCAAATATGGTTCAGTAATATCCTTCAGGGAAAGAAATCTGCCATCCTTATCTGACTGGCCTGTTGGTGCGTTAGATTCACTAGTGTGGATGAGTGCCCTCTGAATTTGCCTGGTAGGCCACTCAACTCAAAAGGCAGTTAGGGATGATTAATAAAATCTTTGCCTTGCCAAAGATGCTCAAATAACAAGATTTTTTTAAAAAATCTGAATATTTTAATAAGGTTCTGGCTAGAGTCATACAGCATAGAAACAAGCCATTCGACCCACCATGTCCATGCCAACAAGTGGGCACAGTCTGCATGCCAGCCTTGGCCCAAAGTCTTCAATGCCAAGGCAATTCAAATGCTCACCTAGGAAACTCTTGAATGCTATTAACTACTATGTTTCCACCACTCTCTCTGGCAGGGCGTTCTAGATATTCACCAGTCTATGGGTAAAAAAGGTCGCCCTTAAATCCCCTGTAAATCTCTTATCCTAAATATGTGCCCTTTTGTTTAATTCACCTCTAAGATGGGAAAAGATTCCTGCAGTTTACACTACATGTACCCCTCATAATTTTATATACGGAATCATATCCCCTCTTAACCTTCCCCACTCCAGAGAAAGTAGACCTAGCCTCTCCAGTCTCTCCTCCTGGACAGACTTCAAAAATCCTCCTCTTGTGAGTCATTTATACTAAGGCAATCCCAGTTAATATTTGGGAAATTGAAATCCCCCTAGTATTATAATCCTATTTTTTATTACATTCTCTGTGCTATTTGCTGCATGTCTGATCCCCTTTCCCCTGTTGACTGTTAGGTAGTCTGCAATACACCCCCAACAAAGTGACAACACCCTTTTTGTTCCTAATCTCTACCCAAATGCCTCACTTGAGGAGCCTTCTTGGATGTTAAGACTGCTCAAATGAATAGCACTTTGAAAGTCAAATGGCTTTCCCTATCTCTGTAATCTTCTCCACTCTATAACTCCTAGAATATTCATGTTCCTCTAATTCTGTTTTCTTAATTTTCCAATAATTTAATTGCTTCATCACTGGTGGTTGTGCTTTCAGATGCTAAAATCTTTGAGCATAAAATCTGTGCAACGAATTATTTTATCTCTTTCATCCACAACTCCTCATTCATGTGAAAGCACAGACCAGTATCTATCAAAAATTATCTTACTTAGAGATGAAGTTGGTGTGTCATCTCAATGTACTTAATAAGGTTGCATGATTTATTTTGTTTTAATATGGGTTCTCAAAGCCTATTAATTTAAGGATTATGCTGATCTTGTGAGAATTTTTTGTTTGGTATGTTCTTCCCGGTTTCTTATCTGATCCATTGTTTAGGCTTGCGCTTTCTAGTTCGCCTTTGCACAGATATGGGGATGAAAGAGGTTCAGGAATATGCCACAAAATTGAAGAAAGTTGAGAAACAGAAGGAATTAAGAGAACAGGTGAGATAAGACACATGCAGTAAAGACATAATTTTTCATTGTATATCCTTATTCAACCCCAATTACTTGATTTGAGTACAGTATTCACTTCTCATTGTCAAAAAAATCAAACCCATTATATGTTTTTAATGGAAAGTAATAAAATACATGCAACAGCAATAACCTAATACAATATCTAGTTAGCCATTTACCTCATCCAAGCTCAGAAAACCCTTTCCTGCATTAGTGTGATATTTTTTATTTTTCACAATTAATTCTTATGAGTTTGATTACTAGATTGTCACCATTTTTATCTGGTATCTGCTGGGAACAATGTTGAAACTGTCTAGAAGCTATTACAACCCCCAGCAACTGGTGTCGAAGGTTGCAATTATAAAGGTGCTTTATAAATAAGCTGCTGTTACCGTCATTTTTAGCCCTGAACTTTAAACCTAACAGTGCATTCTTTTGTGTTTAAGTCAAATGAATACATTTAAATACAGAAATGGTATAATAGATTTGCTTATCAAGTCCAATTTTGTCTTTCCTGTGCAGTTTTTTTATTTCCAAGTTGATGACTGCTGACAATTCTGTCAGCTATACCATTTTTGCTTATGACTGTGGATGTGATGCATTATGCTGATGTCCTTGTCAAATATTTTGAAATCTCAGCATTTGTAGCGAAGTTCAAACTGTGTTTACCTATAATTCTGCTTTTAAAACAGCGTGTGAAATCTGGCAGAGATGGCAGTGCTCGTGGACGCAGAGAGGGCAGTGCTGGTAGTGGTAGGTACCCCAGAATATTTTTCTGTTGAAGGTGAATAATTTAGATTATATGATTTTTCTTTCATCTTTTAATTTTTTAAATCCATGTGGTAAAGGAATTTCTTTCCTTACTGATTTTGGCAAAAAGGTAGATGTGACAATGAAATAGTTAAGTGTTACTACTACCTGTGAGTGTTTTTCAACTAAATTTAATCCTGAATCATTCTCCATCAGTGTAACAATGATTATTCTTTCGATTTTATTATCATTAGTTGTTGCATCTTGTTATGCTGCACAATGAAGGCAGTCACTTTTAAACACAGAACATGTGTGTTAAAAGTAGTTGCCTTCATTTGCTGCCACATTTGGAAGTGGAGTTGGCATTAAAAATTGAATTGCTTAAATTTGTAATTTACCCAAATAAATAGCATCGAGTTATAACATTTAACAATGAACAAGATCATCTGATGAGAAATAAGTTAATGGAACTCATTATTGAAACAACATTATGATGTTTGAAAACAAAATCAAATTTAACTCAAAAATGGCTTTAAGGAGATATGATGAGACCAACAGATAGTGATTCAAAATAAGTTGCATCAAAGTAATTTGGAAGTCATCAGTTGCCTTGGTTTTGGTTATTCTGATTTGAGCGAATGAAATGGACTAAGTTTAGAGCCTTCAATTTTATTTTCAGTTGTTAACTTTGACAGGAATATGGAATGTCCCATATTAGAAAGTTGGCACTTTTAATTTGTATATTGCAAGGACAGTTGTTAATTTAGAATACTCGTGTTTTATATTTCAAATGAGCATAACTGTATCTCATATGGATTTAGAGTTGTGAATGATACTGGAGGACTGTACCAAGTCTAGAGGTGAAAATGTTGTGAAAATACAAATTTTCTTAAATATGTTGTTATAACATTATATAGTTATTAATATATTGTATGCTGAGAGGTGTACCATCTATTCAGCTTCCACAATTGCAACAACTATCACTAACCTTGTGAAAATTAATAATTTATTACTTTCACTACAAACTTTTTAAAATTACTTTGTAATTCATAAATTATGCTGAAAATTGATTACTATTTTGTTTATGTTAAGCACAATGCTAATTCAACTCAAAGCACTACCTACCTCTTATGAAGCATGACAGCACATTCTTAAGGATAGAGTATATACATTGTCCAGAGTTGTTTATAAAATAAAACATCTTGAAATAGAACTTATTTTGCAACTTGTTTGAGTTTATATATTCCTACAGAGTTCTGCACTGTTCAGAACCTTTTAAGATTGATAGCATGGCTTCTGTTTGCTTATTTGACCTCCATTATATTCTAATTTATTCCATCTAATTTTAAAAATACATTTTCCAGACACTGGTGAAGTTGTGTTTCATACACCCTGCCCCCTAAAACTATTGTAATTGTTCAACTTCACATTTTGTAAGTGTATTTGTATCTCAGACTTTCCTGCATTCTTTCAGAAAATGGACAAAATAGCCATGTTAGCAGTGCCAAAGGAGAAAGGTTGAGTGCCAAGTTGAGGACACTACCAGGAGTTAACGATCCTTATGAAACCAGCAGTAATAAAGATATAGGCAAGTACATGGCTATTTCCCTTTATATTGCAGGGTCTCTTTTTACTTATACTATTGATACAGAAAGGTATCTTGCATTGTACAATTTAGGAGAAAATTATCCTACATAACTACTGTATCTAAGTAAGCACAGAAGCAAAGAAAGCAAGAGCAGGCCCTGTTTCATCATTCAACATCAAGGCTGATTATCCATTTCAGTACCTTCTAACATGAAGAAATATATCCACCTTCCTCTTTAATAGCACATTGCTGTATGGTAAGCTGACTAGAGGTGTACCATAAGGATTGGTGCTGGGAACTTTGTGATATATTAATGACCGGGATGTGAACGTAGGAGGTATGAGTACTAAGTTTGTGGATGATGCCAAAATTGGTGCTGTTGAGGAAGGTTGTCTAAGGCTACCACAGAATAGACAAGAGATTCTGCATGTGTTGGAATCTGGAGCAATACACAAAATGCTGGAGGAACTCAGCAGGTCAGACTAGGGACCCAGTCCTGATGAAGGGTCTTGACTCAAAACGTCAACTGTTCATTTCCCTTCATAGATGCTGCCTGACCTGCTGAGTTCCTTCAGTGTTCTGTGTGTACAGCAGAATATAGATCAGTTGGAAAGCTGGGTGGAGCCTTGACAGATGGAATTTAATCCTAATGAGTGGTGATGTATTTTGGGAAGTCAAAATGGGTAGGATATATACAGTAAATGATAGGATAGCAAGGAATGTTGATGAATGGAGAGGCTGAAGGGTCCACATCTGTTGTTCCCTAAAGAGCAGCAACAGCTAGATAGGGTGGTAAAGGCAGCATATGGCACGCTTACCTTCATAGGTCAAGGCACAGAATATAAAAGTTGGGATGTTAATGTTGCAACTTTACAAAACTGGTTAGACAGCACCTTGAATGTTGTCTGCAGTTCTGGTTGCCACACTATGGGAAGGATGTGATTGTGCTAGATCTAGTGCAGAAGACACTCACCAGGGTGTTGCCTAGATTGGAGGCCTGTAGCTATGAGGAGAGATTGAATAGGTTGAGCTTGTTTTGCCTGGAGTGCAGGTGGCTGAGGGTTGACCTGATAGAATATATAGGTTGATTGATAGCTGGATTGCAATGCCAGAGG
Source organism: Rhina ancylostomus (assembly GCA_030265395.1). Taxonomy (NCBI): domain Eukaryota; kingdom Metazoa; phylum Chordata; class Chondrichthyes; order Rhinopristiformes; family Rhinidae; genus Rhina; species Rhina ancylostomus. Next base: position 29,982,748 of record JARFYF010000007.1, on the reverse strand, counting down.
AAATGATGGAATCAGATAACTTAAGAGGCACTTAGACATAGTCATAATGCAGGTAAATTAGAATATTGTATTTGGGCAAGAAGGCCTACTCCTATTTCTTGTGGTTTTTGTCCCAATTTTCTCTGTTGGTGTACAGAGGATTCTGGCTCATGAGTTGCAGAAAGTAAATATGTAGTTGTAACATGTAATTAGGGAGGGAGTCATATATTTGCCATTATCACAAAGGGGCTACAGTACAAAAGGAAGTCTTTGAGATTGTATGGGCCTTTGGTCAGATAGTTTGGAGTATGATTTTGATTTCCACACTTCAGGAAGGATATACCTGTCCTTGCAGTCAGCACAGGGTTGATTCACTAGACACCTGAGATCACAGAGTTACCCTTTGAGAGAGTAAAAAAGAGATTAACAAAGATGTAAAAAAAATACATAGAAGTTTAGAAGAATGAGAGAGAATCTCATTTTTAAGACACACAAAATATTCTGAGAGAATTAGATAAGGTAGATGACAAGAGGCTGCTTTCTGTTGTTGGACAGTCTAGAACTGGGGGCAGGGCTCAATAAAAGGGGTTGGCCATTCATGACAGAGACATTTCTTTAGAAAATTCTCTACCTTTTGTAGATGCTCAGTTGTTGAATATTCAGTGTTGGCATTAATAGGTTTTTGGACATGAAGGGAATTGGGCAATAAGCTGATAAGACAGCAAAATAGACTCGAGGCACTGAATCAGCCATGAACATACTGAATTGTAGAACAGGCTCCAACAGCCATATGACCTACATCAACTTCAAATGTACTTTATATACTCAAATTTATTACTGCACAAGAGGTGGCTATTCAGCTTATCAAGTCCATAATAGCTCCAAGCAAAACAATCCAATCAGTCCATTTCCCTTTCTTAATCTCCCATGGCCATGCAACTTAATCTCTCTCACAGGTGCCCATCAACTTGCTGCTTAACTATACCAAGGCACAATTTACAAAAGCCAGTTATTCTATCAGTTTTTAGAATTGTCATAACCTTTAATCTGTCACTTAGTTCACTAGAAATGCTCTGTGGCTTTCACTTAACATTATCCATCTGTGAACATCAGTGCACTGGGAGAGGGCACACAGTGAGGCTTTTTGTCAGGCATGAAACTGAACCTCAGGATCTTCTGCCTGTGGTCAAGCCATTGCTTGTGACCTTCTCTGCCTTGCGAGATCTCTCTGTCAGCTTGACGTCTGGTTCAAATGGACATGCGCAGTCACAAAACACAAAAATGTGGCTCTTTGGATTAGGTAGCAAGCTGTACTAATTACATTTTTAATCAGAACCACTCCTTTCTCTTCAATGGATTTTTATTAAAAACAAAACTCAGGGTGCAGTGTACAACTCATCTGCTTTGCACTGTTTTGTCCTTCGTGCTGCAGCCATCTGAGTTGGATACGAGTCACATTGGACTTGTCTGCAGACTTGGATTGATTAACACTCAGGAAGTGATGCCTCACATCTTATGATAGGTCCTGACATCATTCATTATGGACCAGAGGAAGTAATATAAGTGATGAAGACCGTCAGGCACTGATAAGCCTTAATTGAAATGAAGTTGAACCAGCAGAGTGCTGTGTTATGGCCACTCCCCTGAAATTCTCTCAGTCAAAAGAAAGAAAGATGTGCTTTAATTTAGCACCTCTCAGAAGGTTCCAATTTGTTGCCAATTTAATTAGTTTTGGATGTGTGGATGCAGTTGTAATTTATGCTGTAACAGTTCTACAAGACATTGGTGAGGTCGCACTTGGAGTATTGTGTTCAGTTTAAGTCGTCCTGCTATAAGGAAGATGCAATTAAGCTGGAAAGAATGCAGATGAGATTTACAGGGATGTTGCCGGGACTTAAGGGACTGAGTTATAGAGAGAGGTTGAGCAGGTTGGGACTTTTTTCATTGGAGCACAGGAGAATGAGGGGCAATCTTATAGAGGTGTATAAAATTATGAGGGGGCATAGATAGGGTGAATGTGCACAGTTTTTTTTCAGGGTTGGGGAATCAAGAGCTGGAGGGCATCGGTTTAAGGTGACAGGGGAGAGATTTAATCAGAACCTGGTAGGGCAACTTCTTCACCCAGAGGGTGGTCCATATATGGAATGAGCTGCCTGAGGAAATGGTTGAGGCAGGTACATTAACAACATTTAATGGGTTCTTGGACAGGTATGTGGATAGGAAAGGTTCAGAGGGATACGGGCCAAACTTGGGCAAATGGGACTCGCTTAGATGGGAATCTTGGTTAGCAGGGACCAGTTGGGCTGAAGGGCCTGTTTCCACGCTGTATGCCTTTATGACTCTAACTGATTTGCAGACAGGAACCTCCACAAATGGCGTCAGGCATTTCTTCCCTTTCCCTGCAGTGAGATAGTTCCATGGGATACCTTCCATCCATCTGAGAGGGCAGTAGAAATGTACAGCTACCTTGCAGCAGCCAATCTTTAATTTGTGTTACTGTGCCTACATAAAGTAATATTAAAAAAGGTTACAATGCAAATTTCCCCCTTTTTGATTCTGGATAAAGTAATGTGGCACAGAAGGAGGCCATTCAGCCTATCATGTATGTTCTGTCTTTTTGAAAGAGCTACCCAATTATTCATGCTCCATAGCTCCTGTCACGTGTGGTTGCCAAATGTGTTAGCGGCTGACATTCTGGGATGAGAAAATCTGCTAAGTACTTTCTCCCTTGTCCAGATATGATCGACCCACTTGTGGCATCTCTGTTTGAGACCTTTAGGGTCATCCAGCTCAGTAAGGTGGAGGAAGGATAATATCTATCTGTTCGGAACCATTTAATGTCCCCAATCACTAAACCAGTTAGAATATCATGGGTCACATGTCCGTGGACTCTCCACACTGCGGCAGTATCCTTGGGATGTTCTGGAGCTGAGTGCAGTTTACCGCAGTCGCACTAAAGTTCTCAAACCAGGCAAAGTGCTGGCGACAGTCATATCTATTCCCATGACTGGTTCTGGTGTCTGTACATCTAAACACTGCATATCAGCTGAGAGAGCTGAAATATTATCAGAAGTGCCTCCTGATAGATTTCCTCTACCAGAGAAAGGCAGACCACTGCCATTCCATTACGTGATGACTTGAAGAAATCCCTGAATCCCACAGTCTGTGTGGCGCCAGGTCAAGACCACCACACCCATTCACAATAGTGAAGTGCAATGTAGGGTCTTGTGAGGATTATTGGAAACAAACATTTTGGAACTAATAGGTTTTGGCCTGTCCCAGAAAGACTGGTGCTGGCTAAATTGCATCAAAGCATCCTTGGGAAGGTGCAGACAAACCCTCTTCAAATGAAGGACGAGGCAAAAATCTGTGTGTGACTGTGGTGATCATGTACAAACTATGGAGAACATCTCGTCTGCATGGAGAAACAAGAGACTGTAGATGCTGGAATCTCAAGCAAAAAAAAACTAACAGCTGGAGGTACATCCCTCTGTCCCCACAGATGTTGGCTGACCCACTGAGTTCCTTCAGCAATTTGTTTTTTTTAATCACCTCTGAATGTCCACTTTCTCCTTCCCCTGGGGTTCCAAGGACCACACACTAGCTCGTCGATGGTGCAAAGTGCTGGCTATG
>JARFYF010000007.1:29903537-29922912 GCA_030265395.1 Rhina ancylostomus | reverse complement strand
AATTATCCTTAATCTGATACAATTTTAAAGCAAAGTCTTATATTTGGTTTGTGTGGTGACAAGGAAGGTCTTGATGTTGGTGGAATGACCATTCCTTATTCTAAACTGTTTTCTTTCACACCCATACCTGCAGTTCTTGTTGACAAGTCAACAATAGGCAAACACACATTCTCTAGGAAGTTGGCATCATGTAACTTCAACCTGCCCATTAATTAGTTTTCCACACTTTATGTTGGTGCAAGTCATTTTCACACAATTGTGCTCTGTTTTTCTGACATTGGGACGACAGACTTGTCTTTCATTGGCAACTTGCCCCATTTAGAAAAGTCAATAAATCTGTGATATTTGGCCACTTTAGCTTATTAAAGTCCAATCATATAGAATTCACACAAAAATATGGAGCCATGCAAGACCATCAAAGATGTGGGCATCTTACTCAGACACATGTGGCATTTAAAAGCTGAATCAAAGTGGCAGATATCAGTTATGCAAAACAGTTCACAACCTGAGTGTGTGGTTGCATTAATTATAGGTGGGTACATTATCACTGGGGAAAAGAACAGGGAGAACAAAAATGTAGTAGAAATGTAATTGAAAAGGCAATGCGGGTATATCCACTGCTTTTAAATCCAGTTATCTTTAGGAATTTTCTTCACAAACTCATTTTCCATCTTTTAATACCTGCATCCTGTAAGAACCGCCTCATAAACGATAGATCTTTCTTTCTCCCTAAGCCATCTTAGAATGATGTAATTTTACTGAGAGATAAAAGTTCCTCTATACAAAACCGAGATTCTGATTAAATGGATTGCCAAGACTCCTGCAGGATTTTGAAGGTTAAAAACCAGAGCCCCGTGTGGCAGCAGAAGTCTAGAATTTACAACAGCCTCCCTGCAAAGTCACAGTTCAGCTGTTCTCAAGGAGCAGGTGCTCATGGGAGCTGGCCTGTCCCTTTCAAACCACATGATTGATGAAGCCTTCGCTCTCACCAACTGTAAATATACAGCAAGCCTTGTCAGAACAGGTTTGCAACATCATTCGCTGACAGATTTTATTTCTCTTCCCTCCTCACAGCAAGAAAGCATCCATCTAAACCCTCTGCAGGGCACCTGAGAATATTTTGGCCTAAGGTGAGTAATTTTGCGTCTCAACTGGGATCACTCCCTTGGGTTTGCTAAAATGTTAATCTACGCAGGGTTTGGATAAAGGGAACAGGAGGTGAGTGGGAGGGGAGGAGGAGGCTGAGGGAGAAGGCAGCTCAAAGGAAAGCTTACAATTGTGAGATTTATGGCCAATCTAGTGTCAACCCTGATTCTTCCAGGGTTAGACTGATTCAGATCACCAAGCTAGACATAATTTTTTAAGGAAAGGTGACATTCATGAGCAGCAAAGCTTGTGGGACACTGACTAACCTCTAAACAATGAATTAGAGGAACTTACACCACAGATCTGTCTGCCTGTCCTCCTACAGAACATCACAACGTTACTTCCTGGTTCTCACTGCCACGCAACACAAGTTACACACACTGCCCATGATTGCACAGAAGATGAACCAATATAAATTCACCCAGCCCCCCTTGGTTATATAATCGTCAGACTTTTAGATTTAGTTCCTCACAGGACTAGGTTGCGGTACCGAATGACATCTTGGAAACTCTTTTGCCCATGTATTCAATCTCCCAGAGCTTTTATGAGAGTTATAATTTATTAAAAGGACATAAACTTCCAATTTAACAGAGAGGAAAAAAGGACTTCTATTCCTATAGAACCGTAAGACATCTTGAGAAACTTCCTCTCATTGATGCCTATCACATAAAAGCAGTAACCTTCACCTCCTCCTAAGTGAGTTAGTTTCCTTATTTAATGCTCCCTCTCATGCCCAGATGGTGACATTTTTAGACTTACACACACTTTTTCATCACATGCATGTCTTGTTTATTTCTCCCACTGCTTTTGCTCGATGACACCAACTCCCCTACAGCCATTGCAACCACACTCAGATTGTGAATTCTCTTGGATATTTCTGCCACTTAGATTCAGCTATTTAATGTCACGTGAGTCTGAATAAGTCTCACTTTTTTTATGGCCTTTTCGTGGCTACATGTTTTTGTGTGAATTCCTTATGACTGCCTTTTAACAAGGCTTTAAAATGCCATATTGGTTTATCACTGTAAATCTGTTTACTTTGCTAAAAGCAGTAATAAACAGAAAATTCTCCCAGTGTTGTTTTCCACTTATATTGCTCTAATATTTAACAATCTTTGCTTTACAGCTCTGTTTAGTGAAAATAGATGGGTTCAAAATTACAAAATAATCATTTTCAACCAATCTGCATTTTGAAGATATCAGCAGGGCACCAAGAACTGCTGCCTGGGTCGTAGGTCATGGATCACCAATTGATCATCTTCAGGTCATTCTATGGCTCACCTCAGGATATCCCATGGATTACGAGAGGATCACCTCTAAATGATCTCATGCGCAGTAACCTGGGGATCGCACCGATCAGCAGGAGATAATTTCCAGATGATCAAGTAGGTCGCGAGATCATCTCCAGGTGATCCCATAGGCCTCCAAGACATCTGCTCTAGATTATCCATTCTTCATCTCATGAACCATCATTGCCTCATTGCTGAGTCATTTCACAGCTCCCCATTTACTTCTTTCCTGGTCATCTTACCAGCAACATCACTCCATCAAATCTTTCAGTCATCTTCCCTTGATTAACTCTCTTATTTTCTTCTGAAAGTGGAGAATTTTGATGAGGTCTAGCTCTCTAGTTGTTAACAGCCCAATAGTGACTCATTAAAGTGAGGACTCAGTAAAGCTGTTACTAAGGAGAAGGTGATTGGGAAGCTGAAAGGTCTGAAAGTAGGTAAGTCACCTGGACCAGATGGACTACACCCCAGGGTTCTGAAAGAGGTAGAAGACATTATTGAGGCACTAGTAGTGATCTTTAAAGAATCACTAGATTCAGGAATGGTTCCCAATGAGTGGAAAATCGCAAATGTCACTCCACTCTTGAAGAAGGGAGGAGGGCAAAAGACAGGAAATTATAGGCCAGTGACCCTGACTTCAGTGGTTGGTAAGACATTAGAGCCCATTATTAAGGATGAGTTTTCAAGGTACTTGGAAGCACATGATAAAATAGGCCAAAGTCAGCATGGTTTCTTTAAGGGGAGATCTTGCCTGACAGATTTGTTGGAATTCTTTGAGGAAGTAACAAGCAGGATAGATGAAGGGAGAGTCTACAGATGTTGTTTACTTGGATTTTCAGAAGGCCTTTGACAAGGTGCCGCTTAGGAGGCTGCTAAACAAGAGAGGAGCCCATGATATTACAGGAGAGGTAATAGCATGGATAGAAGATTGGCTGACTGGCAGAAGGTAGAGTGGGAATAAAGGGGGCTTTTTCTGTTTGGCTGCTGGTGACTAGTGGTGTTCCTCGGGTCGGTGTTGTGTCCGCTACTTTTCATGTTATATATTAATGATCTGCTTGACTGAATTGATGGCTTTGTGGTAAAGTTTGCAGATGATACAAAGATAGGTGGAGGGGCAAGGAAGCAAGGAGTCTGCAGAAGGACTTGGACAGATTGGGAGAATGGGTAAAGAAGTGACAGATGGAATACAGCATAAGGGAATGTACGCTCATAATAAGGAATAAAGGTGTAAACTACTTTCTAAACAGGGAGGGAATTCAAAAATTGGAAGTGCAAAGGGACTTGGGAGTCCTAGTGCGGGATTCCCTAAAGGTTAACTTGCAGATTGAGTCAGTATTAAGGAAGGCAAATGCAATGTTAGCATTCATTTTAAGGACTAGAATATGAAATCAAGGATGTAATACTGAGGCTTTGTAAGGCATTGGTCAGACCACATTTGGAGAATTCCCCATATCTAAGGAAGGATGTGCTCAATTTGGAGAAGGTCCAAAGGAGGTTTACGAGAATGATCCTGGGAATGAAAGGGTAAACACATGAGGACCATTTGATGGCTCTGGGCCTGCACTCGCTGGAGTTTAGAAGTATGATGGAGGAATCTCATTGAAACCTACTGAATATTGAAAGGCCTGGATAGAGTGGACATGGACAAGATGTTTCCAGTAGTGGGAGAGTCTAGGACCAGAGGGCACAGCCTCAGAATAGACGGATGTCCCTTTAGAACAGAGATGAAGAGGAATTTCTTTAGCTAGAGGGTGGTGAATCTGTGGAATTCATTGCCACAGACGGCTCTGGAGGCCAAGTCATTGGGTATATTTAAAGCAGAGTGTTATAGGTTGTAAGGGCGTCTAAGGTTATGGGGAGAAGGCACGAAAAAGTGGTTAAGGAGGGAAAAATATTGAATGGCAGAGCAGATTCAATGGGCCAAATGGCCTAATTCTGCTCCTGTGTCTTATGACCTAAGACATCCTCACTGCTACCTCACTGTGCGATGCTTGCTGGAAACCTGGTGGGTGCAGCTCGATTAGCCTTCTGCATCCAACCCAACTAAATGTAATCAAGTGGGAACTTAGACCCATTATACTCACTCCACCTCAAGCTTAGCTGATTAGTCTCAAAGTATGATCTTGTTAAAGTCGTTTCACCATAATTTTGTGAATAGAATTTTGTCTGATAACGGGAAGTCATGCAAGAAATTTTATGCTTGACTGATTCTTTTGTAATCTACTGTTTGATGACAATAATTCACGACTGAAATTTACATCAGTTTGTTGTGCCAAAAACCAATGCCTGATGATTACAATATAAAAACAGTTACTTGCTTACATTGGGCAACAACATTCAATAACCTACTTTGACTTTCCAACAATACCACATTCAATGTCAGAAAATGATCAATGACAACTCATGCAGAACAGTACAAGCTGGAGTCATAATTAATGATGCACAGGAGCCACTTATTTTCCAAACCACAAGACTAAGAATGATCTTAAGTTAATCCACACATCACTTGCCATACAAATTTAGGCTAACAAGTTTTGCACTCTTAAATATTCCATTTGGAAGCAACATGAAACTCCCTTCTGATTTAGCTGGTAAAGTATGTGCATAACAGAGTCATATAGTCCATGCATTTCCAAGTCTAAATCCCAATGTGTGTTTTACCTGATCCAAGGTGAATTAGCAGTTATAGGTACAGTTGCCTTCAGCCTTCCTGCATTAAGGAAGTTAAAAGTCAGTCCAGCCACTTACCATGTATGCTGCTGGAAATTGAATCACTTAGGTTACATTAGGACAGGGTCATAGGATAATGCTGACAAATTGTCATATAGCCTGATAAGTCACTTGGAAGACATGTCTCAACAATGATTACTTGGATGAGACAAGAGAAAAGGCAACTAGGGAAAATTTGATAAAGGAAGAATTTCAGTTCAAATACAATCTTCTCCACTTTATTATAAGTAACAGATTTCAAAATGAATGGCAGGATTGCTTCCAAGTGCCAATAAAATTCAGACAGCAGTGAAGTCCTCTGAAACAGAAAGACTAATATAAAACAAAAGTGTAAGACATATTACTATTTGTGTTAAAAGCTATTCTGGTGGTTGAAAAACCTCTTATATAAAGAGGAAAGGTGAAGGAAAACAAAATAAATTTTGAAGTAAAACTCACCAAGTTTCTTGTGCCCTCTGGTGCTGCCAAATGGCATTGAATATATGAATTAAAAATTTGTACAGCATGTTGAGTAAAAAATCCTTTATGGAAATGCTTGTTATCTTGCACAAGCGTAAGCCATGATTCAAGGAGTTTATCATATGCCTCCATATACACCATGTCATCTTTGTCCAGCTAAGAACAAAAAAAAATCCAGTAAATTATTTAATTGAATGGGAAGTAAACAAATAGAACTGAACTGAATGGACATATGTTCCATTAGACAAAATAGCATACAAGATGATCTAAAAATGATTATAAGCACTAGACATTTTCCACAACGTTTTTGAAAATCATCAAAATGCTTAATATTTTTGCTTTGAATTCTTCTTTTCAATAAAAATGATCAAAACTACTGGCAGTGTTGCATTGTACTATTAATGCTCACCTTCTGTTTCTAAAGAGCCCATTAGAAAGGAAAATATGCTGTGGGTATGAAACAGCATACTTAGGGATTACCAAAACTAACCAACGAGTTCTAAGTATAGATGGATATGTGTATTTTACAAACATCAATGACAGCTGGAGTGAGAATGCTTTGAGGATACATTATTCTTTACACTATAAAGTTAGCATTTAGAATTTAACATTGCATTTCTAAATTAAAAGTACTATAAAATCAAGTTATAGTAGGTTAGGTATGCATATAAAGAAGTTGCAGCTAAGCATCATGAAAACAGATTGATACACTCTCAGCAGAAATTACACCATAAAACTAGAAAATGCTGATGACGGTTAGCAACCTCTGGACAAAGAAACAAAAAGTTAAATGTTTCAGATCGATGAACTGGAAAAGACAAGGAACCAAGTGTGCTTCAAGTTAAAGAAAAGGGGAGGGATGGAAAAAACAAAGGGAATTTTTCTGTGATGGAGACAAATATCGTCTAGGTGACACACATTTTGTTAATAACAGCTAAGAGGGAGATGAATACGTGTTAATCCCAGCTGATCTGCCTGGTGGAACACAAATAGATGGAGATGAATGAAGTTGAGAACAAAAAGACATGTAAAATCCAGAACACAGCAGCCGCTGGAAATCTGAAATAAAAAATAATGCTGTGATTAATTAGCACTGTTCTTAGATGACACCAACAACATTTCTATCATCTGAACAATCTTAGATTCTGCCTTATCATAGATATAGTTGTAAGAAGCATCTGAGGAGGACAGAAATTTGGGGGTAGGAAAAGTCCAGAGTATAGGGTCTGACAGCACAAGCCACAGCTGCCAATAGCAAGACAATTAAACTTGGGGCTGATTAAGAGGTCACAGTGAAAACAAACAGATGGAGGGTTGTCAAGCTCAAGGAGAATATGGAAACCAGGGAGAAGATCATGACAGATTTGAAAAAGACTATTTTAAAAGTGAGATGTTGCTTAATAGGAACTTTGTGTAGATCAACATTCACGGGGGCAATGGATGAATGGAGAAGTACAAATTATGACGGAGCAGCAGTCTTGATGGCACAATTCATAGAGTGGAATGAAGTCAGCTGCCAGAGTGTACTGGAATAATCAAGTAAAAATAACTATAGATGAGAGCTTCAGCGATGGAACTGAAGCAAGTGTGGAAGTGGATAATACTACAGGTGAAAATGAAGGATCATTGGTCACGATGAAGTTGATCTGTGGTTTGTGGCTTACTTCAGTGTCAAATGTGACACCGATGCTGGGATCTAGCTGGGTCAGTTTCAGAGAGTAACAAACAAGAGGGTTGAAGACTGTGGTTCAGAATAAAACTTGCGACAGAGAAAGTTATCTGTGGCTTTCATTTTCTCACCTATTAATAGTCAGGAACATTACAAAATAAAATAAATCTCTCTTCAAAATAAAACAATGCCAGTCACATAAATAAATGAATAAGAGTTCTTTATGTAATTTTCTACACAGAAAAATTAAATCAGATTCACATACAAGCTGTTTCAATATTATTCAGATTTATAAACTAAACATTTTTCAAGTTTGTATAATTTTGTAATAGCTTCTTTTCAACCAAAAAGTAGTCATATATTACCAAATACCATTAGAAATGTGTTCATGCAAATGAATAACAAAAATATGAATTAATTTTGGTACTTTCTGATTTCAATTCAGAAGGCAAAACAACCTCTGTCAAGATGAAATAAGAGAAGACACTTACCACTTCTTCCAGGGCAGCACTCCGTCCAAAGGAGCAGGTGAGATGTGCGAGGCAGTTTATGAATGAAGAAAATAGTTCACTTGGAATGGCAGTTAAAATACTACGTGGGAACTCTGAAATCAAGTTGCTCATAATATTGGAAATTCCCACCGCTTCAGAATCCTCAATTTCTATCCTAGAAAATTCAATAAGCTTGAAGTTAATTTCTACTTAACACAAACAGTAATAATCAAAATAAAAAAACTGATTTGCCAAAGAAAATTTCAGGAGTCTGAAGCTCTGTAATTTGGTTTATTTATAGTTTTAAGCTAAGATTAAATGATGATTAGTTTAACTAAAATTAACATGTACTCTAGGTCATGTGCGGTGAAAGAAAAAAAACTGATTCAGGCTGATGACAAAATGGAAATATTTTTGAACAATCTAAAAATTCTCAAATGAAAAACAGATTTCAATATTTTCAAAATATATGCTATTACAAAATAGAGTTTACAAGAAACATGTAGTTCAATTTACATGTTCACCCTTGTCCAATATCTTGGCTCTTAAGGAAGTTACATTCAACAGAGATAGAAATAGGTTTGCTTTTTATCCCCCAATTTTTGAATCTACAAATAGGTACAATTTATTCTGATTTATTGAGACTCAATACATCAACGTGCACTAATATTGGATTACTGGTCCTCCATTTTTAGGCAGATCTGTCATTTGCTTAAAATCCACAACAAGGTGGCATTTGACACCAGGATATTTTGCAAAATGCAAGAAATTCTAGGTGGAGTATGCATTGTTAAAGCTTCGAGTAATTTTCCTGTTTTATGGCGACCTTCAAAAAAAAAAGGGACCACAGGAGGCTTCTGAAGGGGCTGTTGTAAAATCTAAAATGAAGGACCAATACATCCACTACCTGTGCAAATTATCTGTTGTATATTGAAAAAAGAAAACAAAAGCAAATCTATTTCTATCCCAGTGTTGTACATAACCTCACAAATGCCAGGATATTGGATAGAACTAACATGTAAATTGAATTAAATGGTCTTAGTATAAACAGAGGCGTGTTCCTACTTGCACTGTGCTCCTGTCTCCTTTGTGTATTTTAGCTTGTGATACATCTTTGGGCACTGTAAGAATTCTCAATTTTTATTCATACACCACTGGAAATGTTCTTTCGCTACTTACCAACAGTAAGACACCCCATTTCACTCAATGCATTACTGGTGACTCTGCTCTTAGCACCATTCCTGCTTGCCATGCTGCAGTTGCTCTCAGAGAAATGCTGGCGCTCACACATAGCAGCTCATCCCCATCTACCCCCATCCCAACTATTTAATAATGCATTTTAAAAACCTAATCTAGTTATCAGGTTCCCTTGTGCAAATTTTAATGGAACTAAAAGTGTTTGGATTAGCTCTACAAACCAAGAAATAATATTTAACCTACTCAGAGAATTAATCTCAGCAAGGATGACAGTAGCATCACCATAACTGGCCTCAATACTACTATAGGGAGATAAAGAACAATCAATCATCGCTTTATAACAAAAACTTCCCCTTAAGGCATGTGGAAAAGTGTTGCAAAAATTTGCTTCTGGTATGAAACCTCACTTCCCAGGAATACATATTAATTTTCTGTTGGACCAGATCTCACCCAGAGTCACTGCCTGCAAGGTCTTCCCACGCCAATATTTTCCTGGGTTAGATATGATGGGCTTACATTGATAGTTTGAAGTGTCCTAGACTTCAAGGCAGCAGGGCTTCAGATAGCAAACAGAAAACAACCCACCATTATTTTCCACAAGGGTTTTCACTGCAGCAAAGCCTCATTTCCAACTTGGCATTCAAAGACATTTAAAACTACTAAAACTGAAATAATTAAAATTTTATTTAATAATAAAAGTTAACTAAAACACTAATTAAAAACAATAAACTAAAGCAAAATAATTTATTTTAAAAAATGGAACCCATTTTCCCTTTTGCCTCCGAATTTGCAGCCCTGCAATCCCCACTGAAATCAATGGGTCCTGGATCCTGTACCAGATTGGGCATTCCGAGTCTAAGTTTGCCTGTGCAAATTAAGGAGCTCTCAAGTTACTGCCATTTAAATGATTAAACACTGCTGGTTCCATTCAGAACCAGCAATCTTCACCAGTGTGATCCACCCATCCTATTTACCTCGCAGATGGAAGAAACAGGAAGAGCAATTTTGTAAAATTACTCTAAATATGCTAAATCCAGTGATTTATCTTATTGCGTAATAAATGAAGAACATACCCGTTAATCATATTGAGTAATCCTTCAATGAAGTGAGCCAGGTAATCAACCTGAGCCCTCTCATCAGGAAATATAGGTCCATGGATTGAGGCTAGTTGTGCCAGACACTGCAAGGAGTCCTGGGCCATGTCAGAATCTTCCCTGATTTTGCGATGTACCTGCAATAGAACAAAAATGGCTCAATTCTATTGTCTTAAAGTATATGTATTAAAACTCGAAGATAATTTTTATGCTTATCTAGATCATTTGAACAATAAAATAAAATTAGGTAATATCTTGTTCAATAAATAGATTTTTCTTGTATCTACAAAAATTGAAATAATCTTGCCCTTGAATCACTGTTCCTTGGCATTCTAACAATAACAAACAATTTCTCTCTTAAACCTGCAAAATAATGGCAATTCATACATACACAGATGACCTCCACTGAGAAATTCATGCTTCAATTGGTGAATTCCAATACTTAGCAATTAACAGTTGCCTGCCAAAATGAATACATTGCTGAATTGGAAAAGGAGGTATTAATCTTTGTAGTCACCTGCCCTTATCAGACTGGATACGTTTTATGCTTGTACTTCACATAAACAGCTTGTATCAAAAGTTTAAAAAGGTGCTGCTGTACACAGGTCAGGATATGGCTCAAGTCAAAGGTTGTCAGAGGTTATTCAATGACACTTTAGTTTGAAAAATTGAACCAATTTATAATAATATGTTACTTCAAAAAGGTACTAGATAATTCCACAATTATATCATTAAGATTTAAGTGTGACTACTTAGTCAGTATAAATTGGTGACAAATTGCAAACAGCTTTGGGATGTAAACACAGACATCTGTTTTAGCATTAATCTGTCAAGGATGAGAAAGCTAAATGGCTTTACTGTCACATTACTAACAATAAAAAAAATGGTGTTAAATTAACTGTGAAAATGGATCAGTTTTACTCTTGGAAATACACATGCAATAAAAATTAAAAGAATACAATAAATTCTAAGAGACAGTTAAAACTACCTACATTTTAAATGTTCCTTAGAAAAAATGTTTCACCTACTTTAAAATATCATAGACGTTACAATTAATCACTATTGGAGTGCTACATTGCAGTCTTACCAGTGAACTCAGTGGCTTTATGACTTTATAAATTAAAACCTATGCAGCCATTAGAAGTTTAATTTAGATTTTAAATGATGCACTATTTTAGGCACCTGTTATGCATTTTTCCCTCAAAAATTCAAAGAATCTAATCAATAATCAAGATAATTTAAAACTGTGTCTGCCTGCATTTAATTTGATCAAACTTTCAGTACCCTGCTCTATCATTCACAAGTTTGTAACAAATCTAATTTGGAGCTAACATAATCCTTAATTTTATTTTCCCCACTGGTAATTATTTTGCTCTTCTAATAAAGTCTACACTATGAATAATGTTCTCCAGCCCTCCTAGTTTCAGCAAGAATCAACAGAATAAGCAATTGGCATCCTATGCATTGCTGCTGTTTGATCAAGAATATCCTAATTGCCTGCAGCTAAATCATACTTATGCCAACAAGAAGTACTTGGAAAGCTGTTTAATCCTGACATAGCAATGGAGGAAATAAAAAGGGACAAAGCAGCAGAAACAAGGAAAGTAGAATACAGAAAATGAAAGGGATGAGAAAGTGAAGGGGACAGCATACAACACAAACTGGAGGGAAGGGCAGTTGGTATAAAATGGGTGGGGAATAACTTTAGGGAGGCAGGCAACATTCTCCCAAGGAGCCTACCTCACATTTTGAAGCTGAGATTCAGCAGTGGCTCTGGGAGTAAGTGAACCAAGTTAGATTATTTTTAATATTTAATATTTACTGAGAATTGAGAGAAGTTATAGAACTGTGTGAAAACTTTAGAAATTAGATGTTCCTACAAAATCAGTTGTTTTTATTTGCCATTTCTCACTACAATTGATACTTGAAAACATCACAAGTATTTTTAAATTGTATTTATTCTCAAATCTTTCCATTCATACTCTCTCTTTGATTAATATTGTTCAACTCACTATAAACAAAATGTAAATTTTGACTAGAATTTGGTAACTATGTAGAGTCAACTAAGATAATCGCAGTAAAATGTCACGATCAAATGTCAGATAAATAACAGCATGCGATCAAATATCACAATCAAATTTTCAGGAATATGTCAAACATGAGCTTGAAACCCAAGATGTCAATGCCAACAATGTCATTTTCCTATACTTTTTTCAGCTGTGTAAACAACTTTGTATATTCACCTGTGTATAACTTGCCGTTATAACTCCAAAAAAAATGGTTGAATAATCCAAAATTGTATTATTCAATGGTGGCATACTCAATATTTATTGCAAATAGTATTGTGGAAGGTTGGTGGCAAGGATATGGAATTTACTTGATCTTTTTCCAAAATGAATTTAGCAGTTTTTCAGGGCTGGCTGGTGTTTGATACAAATCAGAGTTTACCAATCACTAGGGAATTCTGAAACATTGCTAAGCCTTTAACTAACAATGAATTAACTAACATTGAAGAGTACAATGAACTTACCGTAACTGTGCTTTCAATATCCATTTCAGCATTTATGTTACAATTCAATTACAAAAGCAGCACTTTATAAAGATTACAGGAGCACAAGATTAAAAAGAACATGTCAATATCTCAAATGCACATGGTGAGCCAAATCACACTTGTACAATTAAATTTAAGCTACCGGGTGGTCAAGTGAAATGCTGCTTGTACGTTCTGCTTGAGTTCATGCAGGCAGGTGCAAAAGGTCTGTCACCCCTTTAGAACTTTGCATTGTGCAATGTCTTGCACGTAGGAATTCCTGCAGTTGGTGTTAAAACTCGTGTGACTTTGTTTCATATTTATCATATACTGGTGTAAGATGTAACATATATTGCAAAAATTATAAGCATTCAATATTGATAAATAATAAAACTTTTAATAAGTTACAGAATTATACTTTTTGTTCCTTGGGAGTATCTGGTTCAATACCAAATTAAAATCCACATCCTTGACAAGATTTTGGCACATATAGTGACTTTAAAAAATATATTAAACTATTTATTAAAGATAAGTTAAAATTCAGAAATGAAGCATAGATGAATGGCCCCTAAAATAGTACTTTAATTAACCCAGTTTGTGATAGGGGAACTTTTAAAAAAAAGTTAAAGTCTAAATGCTAAGTGATATTAACAGTAGAATCTACAGGAATAGGATGACCCAGAGCTAGAAATTTAAACAAGAGTTCCGGAAATAATTTTCTTTTAAAATGTTAATGAATATACAATTGCAAAGTGTAACAGAAGAAGTGATTCTGGAGATTTGCAGCTAATGGTGTAGCACAATGGAAACAGTGGAAAATCAAACAAGAAAACTATTCACTCTTAATCAAAATATAGACAGCAATGTAGAAGATTGTGATATCAGTATTTTTTCCACTTACATGATGCTGTAACATGGCTTCAACATTATTGTGGTGAATTGAATTTACATTTTAAATGTTAATTTTGTTCTTAGCAAAAGAGTACAATAGACTTCTAAATAAGTTGTGGTGCAGAATTATTTTTTCTATTAACATTGTGTAATATACAACATATTTGTGGATGAATCCCATTAGATACAGTAGTAAAGAAAATCTCCAATTTTATTTCTTGCAAAGATATTTAAACAATTTACTAAAAACCTTCAGAGATCTACTCCACCTTTACATGTTTAATAACATTGAAATATAATGCAGAACATATATAGTACAGCTTTTCTGGTCTTCAACCCAATAACTAAATATATTTTTAGAATACTACTTACTGTAAAGAATAGATCCATAACTCTGCTGTCCAGAAGGGTGTCTCGCCAGGATTCTGTTGGCTTTAACATCACATTTTGGGAGGATTCAAACATAGCTATATAATGCCTGCCCAGTTATCTGAAGTCAAGGTCAATAGACGAACATTACCAGGGGGAAATACTTCTTAGCTACAACTAAAATGAGTTCAGAGGGAGACTGTAATGGAAATAAACCTTAAGCCATGTTAAATACATGGAATAACTACAGCATGAGGCTAAGGAATAAAAGCATTTAACTGTTCAGAAACGAGACCCATGAAGGGTCGCAAGATTAAAGTTTGATTATAATCATGTGGCATTCCATTGTGATATGATCACATAACTAACCACAGTATCTTAAATGACAAGAGAGGGCAAAAACAGCTTTAATTAACAGGTGTCATGATTTATGAGAGATAGTTAAAACAGATTTTTCCATAACTATCCCAATACCTTTTATTATATTCACTGAGGTTATATATTTACATATATATGACAAACTACAGTCATTAATCTATGGCACTCTTTTGATGCTGTAATGTACATACAACAGATGCTAGCCTGGGCTCAGTTGAAGTACTTTGCCCAAGTCAAAGGCCATGGGTTCAAAGCCCACTTCAGAGGCAAGCACACAATCAAAGCTAATATTTTGGTGCAGTACAAAGGGTGTGCTGCCCTACTGGAGATGCTAACGTTCACATTAGATGTTAAATATTTTGGTGCAGTACAAAGGGTGTGCTGCCCTACTGGAGATGCTAACGTTCACATTAGATGTTAAATCAAGGCCCTTGCTTCGGAGGACAGAAGAGATCGCAAGACATAATTTGAATTAGCTCTTAGAGTGGTCACTTATCTCTGAAATCATTACTTAAATTATCTTGTCAATTATCTCATTGTTAATAACGGGACACACTGCCATGCAGAAATTGCCTGCCAGTTATTCCTACATTAGAACAATGACTACAATTCAAAAATATTTCCCCGGCTGTCAAACACTTTGGGATGTCCCGAGGCATGAAAAACACTATATAAATACAAGCTTATGCTATGTTTTTTATAACATTTGTAGACGGAACACACGCAACTATTCTGTAGTAATTTCAAAGCAGGTAAAAACCCAGCATTTGTGAACACTTCTTGGAGCAATCTTGAAGTAGATACCATTGTTTTTGATTTTAAACACTGAAACTTACAGAAACATCAAACACAGAAATGCACCAAAATATATTGATGGAATGCAGTGATATGCCAGTAAAATTGGACATTCATTTTGCATGAAAAACTAGTCAACATTGATGCATTACAGATAATGCCAGGAACTAACAACAGAGTTTCCAGTGTCTGATTATTATTTATAGCCAATTTAAAAGTAAAAAAGTTTCAAAAAATTCAGACTGCAAATGATTGGTGTAATTTTACAACACAAATTTAGTTTCACTAAAAGTAGTTACAAAATATGATCATACAATGGTACTGCTTCACAATGTATAACAGGATTTATTAGGTTTCTTCACTGAGTACTAAAATTAATTTTACATGGCTTAAAAGGATCTGGCAATTTTCTGCAATCAAACTGATGGGGAACCTAAAACTATAATAAAAATCTTACATACCTATTAGCAATATCCTTGGCAGTTTCTGCTTGCTGCTGGACGTCTAGTAAACTACCTCTGACTGAAGTTATATGATAATTACTTTATATGTTTAAAGAAAACTGTGAAGCGCAGATAATAAAAAAAAAGCACAGCTGAAGAGCATCCCACTTGAAAGGAACACCTATATATAGCTTTTGCCTGCTGCACTCATGCATTGTTTGGCGCTTCTGACTTGGAAGGCATTCCACAGATTTTACAGCGCTCTGGCCAAATCTATGTTCTCATTTAGCAAAAAACACAGGTAGTTAAAGTGGCGAGGGCTTTGCACCCTAAAAACTAGCTGCATTCCAGTAGTTGGTGTAAACTGTTATTTTATAATTAAAAATTGAAGTTTCAACTCTATTCTACAAATAACCTTATTTAAGGTTTTACAATATTTTAATGAATTTGTGAAACACTCAGTTCCTTCAAAATGTCAGAAAAAACTCAGAATTACTTTCAAAGTTCTCATTGAAAGATTTAAAATGGAAGTTTGATTCATTCAAAAAGAAATTCTTAACTGTGATACAAAACATTCAACAAAATAATTAGAAAGCTCAGTTCAGATGCTTTGGTTTCAACATTTCTGTAAAACTTCTTCATGGTCACCTTAAAGAATAGCTTGCATGCAAAAATCATGGTTAAATTGTTAAAAATATGAAGGGATGAACAGACATTTCATTGTAGACATCTAAATGACTGCAACTGAAGGCAAAACTGTAAGAGCTTAAAGTGTTCACTTACTTCAAATGATTAGAACTAGGGCTAGACAACTTGTGATCTCTTCAAAGCAGTTAGGTTTATTGGCACTATTTTAACCAGCCACAATATTTAGCTGTCACATCCTGTTATTTTTAGTAAGACAATTCATACTAATGTACTGTTGACAATTTTGGCACTATAGGATTAGTATACTATTCAGTTCACATCAGCTCTCAAAAGACCTAGCAACAGCTAGTTACTCAGTTCAATGAAGTTTTAAGTAGCAATACAAATAGTTAATACTCCTAGCCACAATAAAATCATAGGATAGCAAGAATAAGTGGATTACCTTACTTATGCAGTCCCTTTAACAAGGCAAAACATCTAAGTGCTGAAATAAAATCAAAACTTCTGGAAATTCCAGATTCTGGATCTGTAGAGAAACAGTGTTAATGCCTTAGATTGACACTGGTAAAAGATTATCAAATGAAACATTAATTGTGTTTCTCTTTTTGCAAATGCAGCCCAATTTCTTGAGTAAGTCTGGCATTTTCTGTATTCATTTCAGATTTTCAACATCTGCAGCATTTCCACAAGGAGGAATGTAAAAACAGATGAAAACTCCTATAATCCAGACATTACGTAACTGGGAGCTAATGTAAATCAGCATAGGGATAATGAGTGAGCCAGACTTGGTGCGAATCAGGACACTGACAACACAGTTTTTGATCACGTCAAGTTTTCAGGAGATACAATGGAGGATGCCAATCAAAAGTGTTTTGTAATAGTCAATGATGTTTCAGCAAATGAGCAGATCCAGGGATAGGAGGTGGCAATGTTATATAATAGAAAAAGGCAATATTAATGATGGCATGGATGGGGATGGCCCAAAACTCTTGAGTCAAATATATCATGAAAGTGGCAAGCACTCTGATTAGGTTTCAACAGATACCACGATGAAGGATAGAGTTGATGGAAAGAAATGGAGTTTTTGATGGGGACCAAAAGCTTTATTCTTCCGAACAGTTAGCTGGAGGAAGTTTCTGTTTATTCATGACTGGAATTTAACAACTTAGAAATAGAGGTTCAAGAGAGTTGACAATCAGGTAAAACCGGCTATTGCCAACACACATGTAGAAACTGACATGGCTTCCTCAGATGTTGCTGCTGTAGGGCAGCAAGTTGATGAGGAAGAAGAGCTACTCAAGGATAGAACCTTGGTAAACATTAGATGATGAAACCGTAGAAGTTGGTCTAATGAAACTTGCTTGTTGAATTCATGGCCACTTCTCTTTCAGTAATGTCTAACCTGAAGGCGTTCTACTCTGCTCTCTGACAGGATTCATGTCCATCTCTCCCCCAGATCTGATAAAGGGTCTTCAACCTGAAAAGTTAACTCTGTTTATCTTCCCACAGATGCAGCTTGACCTACTGAGTATTTCCAGCATTTTCTGTTTTTATTTTAAACCAACTTGGAGCAATCAAGATAAAGTCACCTACAAAATCCTCACATTTGTTGATGTTAAGCATGGAGGAGAGAAAAGGATTTTAAGATGGCTGTTTACAGTAGGGAAAAGAAGCCAGAGATGTCCTTACATTCTATTCTACACTTTGTCTGTGTACCTAAGGAAAAAGTAATATACAACATTTTGTTAATTAGGAATTTTTTTCCTTTCCTAAACATTTAACTATTTCTACTAACAATGATATTTGGTTATGTAATACAAATCAAATAAAATGGTTAATACAAAAATGACAACCTGTGGAATTTTTCTTTCCTTCACCAATTTTCTTCTCTATTTATTAAACTCCTTATTCGGGTATGGCTCTACAGGAACTATACCCTGATATCAAGTTTGTTTGTTAATCTGAATGAAGCAGTCCTTTAACAGCAAAATGTAATTCAACTTACAACCAATCCACACAACAAATCCCAGTCAAATATATTAATCAGTAATCTAGAATTAGGAATTCAATCCATCTCCAGCTAGGGCAGCAGAATGGGTCGTACTTCATTTCAACCAAAATGGCTTTACAAAACCATTTTCCAAAACACAACTATTAATGCCCACTAATCATAAATCTAACACACTACCGGACAAACAAAATAAAAATGAAGCTTAAAGGATATAATTTGGAGGAAGAAAGTTCCAGCTCAAGACTTGATTAGCTAGTGCAAGGTAACGCTGGAACACAGAAGACATTTGAGCATTGAGGTTTTCTCGTCTGCTGAATTCCTGAAGCACCTCAACCGTCAAAACAAATATCTGCCGAAGGTCATCTTCCTGTATTTTCAGTAACAAGAACAAAAATACACACATGCATGATCCAGTTACATTCAACACTGATTTTGATTCCTGTTTTATTGTTGTTTTTAAAGCTTGGCTTAAGACCTTTCTAGCATAATATTTCTGTTCAGCTGACTAGGTATTACAGTATACTATGTCAGAAAACATGCATCAATGAAATGTCTTTAACAGTATCTAACGCGTCATAGGAAAAGAGTACTTTAAAATTTGAAACTTTATTGGCTGCATGAAAAAGTAGCACATTACATTATGATTTCTTTGAATGTCTTGGTTTTTATTTTTGCTATAGTTGAGATGTATTGTTTTCCCTTTTTATTAGTGATTAGCAAAGTAGAGTAATTTTAGTTATTTAAAAACTTGAGTCAACAAATTGACTCAACTTTCATTCTCTTTCAGTCCCAGTAAGTGTAACTGAATTGAAGTCTCAGCATGAGGACATTTAAATTCATATTAAAACTCATTTAATTTATTGCTATGCCTGGCACCTTTTTCCCCCCCTCACAAAAACAGTTTTATTATTTCAAATATACCAAATTTAAATATGTATATCTAGATATAAATGTAAACTGCTGAATTACTTTGTCCTCACTCAATTAGGACAATTCAAAAAATCCATTGTACTAAACTACAGCCTACACTTTTAATGAGACTGCAGACAGTGATGTTCTCTATGGTTATTGTTGGCATAAATCAGAGAATTTGAATTGATTTAGTTAATTCTGACACTATGAACATTGTCCTATTTGCCGTGAAATTAGAGTGCCTCACCTAAGCATCCTGTTGTTGCCCGCTATATGACCAAGATTGAATGGAAAGAAAGACTCGAAACAAAAGGGCCTAAAGC
>JARFYF010000007.1:29861125-29873582 GCA_030265395.1 Rhina ancylostomus | reverse complement strand
AAGCAAACCATCAGTGTGTTGCATCTGGCCGTATCTGTGAACTATGGACCAGGATTACATCACAATGAATTTTCAAATGAATGAAATTTGTAGTGTGCCAGCTCAGTCCTATTCTACAGCAACACACAAAATGCTCGAAGAACTCAGCGGGTCAGTCAGCATCAATGGAGGGAAATGGACAGTCAACGGTTCAGGTTGAGACCCTTCATCAGGTTAGGATAACCAGGCTATAATTCCCTCATTTTGCCTTTCATATTACTTAAGTAGCCTGTGGCATGCACAATTTTCCAATTTAAAGTAATGAATTGATAAAACTTTGAAAAATTATTGTTAGAATAGGTGCAACATTCTCATCTACTTCTACTCTAAACTTTGCCCAAGATGTTTGGTCCAAGGCATTTGTCACTCTTTATTCCCATTAGTTTCTGTAATATTGCTGATGTGTCTGTTAATTGTAGCAAGGTTCTGCCCAAATTCAACATTAGTTTGAGTTGTCAGGCAGTTTCCCTTACTCTATTATAACATCTTAAAAAGTAATTATTGAATGCCTGTCATGTTATTTACCATATCACTGTTAGTTGTAACAATGTTGTCAAAGGACTGACGTTACTCCTGTTTTATTTGTCTTAATTGGAAATAAATACTGACTTTGATATCCCTTATGCCTTTCTTTTCATAATCTACTTTTCTTTCATAACTTTTCTTCTTAGCATCTCTCCTAGTCCCTAGTTGTACTAGTTTGTGTACTTCTGTGTTTTCTTGTCTTATACTGTCCCTTCCTGTTTAGTTAGCCACCGCTGCTCTTTTTTTTTGAGAAGTAGCAGTCTTGCCTTCTTCTGGTAATAAACTGTCTCTGCATCACATTAACATCTGTTTTGAATGCAATCCATTAACAGATTTGCCCAGTTCATTATGGATAATCTCTTTTGACAAAGTTTAAGAGAGAAGTTTAGGAGGCTTTCAGCAAACAGAATGAAATTGGAACATTAGTAACATACAATTGTAAATATGAAATGCAATATTTTGGGATGGAGAGCATATGTGATCTGATACAAAGTCCTTAGCAAAAAAGCAGGGATTGGAAAGGATTTGAGGATTAATGGTCGAGGCAATGAACAATGAGTTCAATTTTCTCAGTGTTAAAACAAAATAAACTCATCAAATATTGAATTACAACACAATATTAAGTAGAAAAGGTATCAATTGGCCCAGTACATGCAGATGATCTGGAAACAAAGGAGAGTAGGCCAGAGATTCCACAAAACCCTGGGCTGGGGCAGAAGAATCATTATTCAAGGTGCTATGGGGGTTCTATGTGAATGCAGAAGATCTCTGATTTATGTAGGAGCTTAGTTTTGGAAGCTGTTCACTGGAGCCATTTGCATGTTTATTATTTTATTTTTACCTCAATAGTCACAGGCTCTTATCATATTCCATGCATTGCATGAATACACTGTACATATTCTGCAGTAAAATGGTGGGGGGGAAGATTGTTAATTATTTAGCCTCTATAGAAATAAAAATAAAAAATAAATTAGAATGTAATTCAACATTAATATTACTTAACTCCTATATGGCGGTGATGATAGGATGCTGGATAATTAAATCAGATAAAGAGGAAGGAGGAGAATGGGGCTGGTTACAGTTGTGTTGATGCTGCCGAAGGTGAATACACTGGTGTTCATAATGAAGGTTGAGCAGACTTTGTCCAGGGAGAACTGCACAGCAGATTCTGAGTTGTCTATCCTAGATGGCCTTGTAGCAAATATAGACCATTTTGGAGATCCTGCTGACCTTCACAACCCTAGTGGCATTGTGGTCCATCTTATCCAGGCGTTGCAGACCGAGATCAAAATGCCTGAAAGCCATAGAGAAGTCTTTCTCTGTGAACACCAGGTGAGTCATCCACTTTGATCTCCAACTCCATTAAAATCTTCATTAGTCAGTTTGAGAGTGGGATTCCAGCAGCACTTTGACCTCATTTACTTCCACCTTATGGTGATAATCATCTAAATAGGCAGGGTGCCCAGAAGCATTGTCAAAAATCAACAGCATTTTGAAGGAAATTCCTCAGGTCTGGCAAATCTCTTCTGAGGATTAGGTGTGCCAAAACCAGGCTTTGGATATGCCAACAATAACTGAGAGCTCTGGTTAGATATCTGCACGACAGGATCACTTTTTTTAATCCTTTACTGTGGCGTGCACAACAGATGTGACTAAATGGTGCTGGGCATGCCTTATCAGAATTCATACTTGCCCATTTTTGATCACATCACTACATCCACATTGTCATCAAGCTGTCTGTCTAATCACACAACTCTTCCTACCACCTTTGGACAATATTGCAACAGCAGAAGTTGAATCAGAATTAGATTTATTATCATTGACACATCATGAAATTTGTTGTTTTGCAGCAGCAGTACAGTGCAAGACATAAAGACATAAAAATTACTACAAGTTAAAATTAATTCCCTCCACCACTGGAGTACAGTGGCTGCAGTGTATACATTTACAAAATACACTGCAGTTGCTCACCCAAGCTATTCCATCAGCACCTTCCAAACCTGTGGCCTGTACCACCAAGAAGGCTGTAGGTAGTACATGCATGGAAACACCTTTAGGTTCCCCTTCAAGTCCCACTATCATTTCGACTAGGAAATATATTGCTGCTACTCCTTCATCACTACTAAAATCACAGAACTCGCTACCCAAAAGTCCTGTGAAAATATCTTCACCAGAAGGAGTGTAGCATTTTAAGGAAGCAGCTCACCACCTTCATAATCTTGCCTCATTCTTTTTTTTAAATATGGGTTCAATGAGTCTTTCATCTGCCACTAGAAGAATCTAGGAGCTTGAAGTACACAACCAAGATTTGACTTACCATCACTTCCAGTTTCTACAAAAAGAAACACCAATGTTACCAGGATAAAAGTACGCATCTAACTAGGGTAGTGGATAGGGCTTTAAACTAAATAGTAGGGGGCGAGTTCAATAGATTGGAAAAATATGGATAAAGTAAAAGGGAAGGAGAGTGCAGAAGAGATTAAAGTCTCCAGAATAAAAAAAAAGAGAAAAAATAAAGAGTCTAGAAAGAGATATGAATTTAACTTCAGGCAACATGGAGACAAATTTGAGAAGGGTGGTGAATACAGGACTGAAAGGTGTTATATTTGAATGCACACAGTACATGAAACAAGGTAGGTGAGCTTATAGTGGAGTTAGAGATTGGCAGGTACAATGTTGTGGGCATCACAGAGTCGTGGCAGAAAGATCACAGTTAGGAGCTAAACATCCAAGGATAGATATCCTATTGAAAAGATAGGCAGGAGGGCAGAGGGGGTGGTGTGGCTCTGTTAATAAAAAATGAAATCAAATCCTTAGCAAGAAGTGAACAGGATCAGAAGATGTAGAATCCTTGTGCGTAGAGTTGTGGTGGCGGCACTGGATCCCAAGAGAAGGATTTTGTAGAATGCCTAGGAGATGGCTTTTTAGAGCAGCTTGTGGTCAAACCCACTATGGGAAAACTCTGGATTTGGTGTTGTGCAATGAACCGGATTTGATTAGGGAACTTAAGGCAAGGGAACCCTTAGGAGGTAGTGATCATAATATAATAGAATTCACCCTGCAGCTTGAGAGGAAGAAGCTAAAATTGGCTGTATTAGTACTACAGTTGAGTAAAAGGTAATACAGAGGCAATGAGAGAGGAACTGGCCAAAGTTAATTGGAAGGGAGTCCTAGAAGGGATGATGGTAGAGCAGCAATAGCAGGAGTTTCTGGGAGTAATTCAGAAGACACAGGATCATTACATCCCAAAGGAGTTTTCTAATAGGAGGATGAGACAACTGTGGGAGACAAGGGAACTCAACGAAAGCATAAATGCAAAAGAGAGGGTATACGATATTGCAAAAATGAGCAGGAAGCTAGAGGATTGGGAAGCTTTTAAAAACTAACAGAAGGCAACTAAAAAACTAATAAGGGAAGAAAAGATGAAATATGAAGGTAAACTAGCCAATAATATAAAAGAGTTTTTTCTTTTAGGTATCTAACAAGTAAAAGAGAGGCAAGAATGGACATCAGACCGCTGGAAAATGACGCTGGAGAAATGGTAATGGGGAATAAGGAAATGGCAAACTGAATAAGTATTTTGTGTCAGTCTTCACTGTGGAAAACACCAGCAACATGCAAGAAATTTGAGAATCATGGGGCAGAAGCGAGGGTAGTTGTTATTACTAAGGAGAAGGTGCGTGGGAAGCTGAAAAAGTCTGAAGATAGATAAGTCACCTGGACAGGATGAACTACATCTCAGGGTTCTGGAAGAGGTAGCTGAAGAGATTGTGGAGGCATTAATAGTGATTTTTCAAGAATCATTAGTCAGGAATGGTTCTAGAGGACTGCAAAATCGCAAATGTCACTCCACTTTTTAAGAAGGGAGGAAGGCATATGACAGGAAATTATGGACGGGCTAGCCAGACTTCAGTGGCTGGTGAGATTTGAGAATCCATTATTAAGGATGAGGTTTCAGGGTACTTGGAAGCACATGATAAAGTAGGCTGAATCAGCATGGTTTCCTTATGGGGAGATCTTGCCTGACAAATCCATTGGAATTCTAACAGCAGGATAGACAGAGTCAGTGGACGTTGTTTACTTGGACTTTCAGAAGGCCTTTGATGAGGTGCCACACATGAGGATGCTAAACAAGATAGGAGCCCTTGGATAGAAGTTGGCTGAATGGCAGAAGACAAAGAGTAGGAATAAAGGGGGCTCTTTCTATTTGGCTGCCAGTAACATTGGTGTTCCCCAGGGGTCAGTGTTGGGTCCGCTATGTTTCACGTTATATATTAATGATCTGGATGACAGAATTAATGGCTTTGTGGCCAGATTTGTGGATGATACAAAGATAAGTGGAGGGGCAGGTAGTGTTGAGGAAGCAGGGAGTCTGCAGGACTTGGACAGGTTGGGAGAATGAGTAAAGAAGAGGCAGATGGAATACAGCATAGGGAAGTATACAGTCATGCACTTTGGTAGAAGTAATAGTGGAGTAGACTATTTTCTTAATGGGGAGAGAATTCAGAAATCAGAGGTGCAAAGGGACTTGGGAGTCCTAGTGCAGGATTCCCTTAACAGGTTGAGTCAGTAGGAAGGAAGACAAATGCAATGTCAGCATTCATTTTGAGAGAACTAGAATACAGAAGTAAGGATGTAATGCTGAAGCTTTATAAATGTCAGACCACATTTGGAATATTGAGAGCAGTTTTGGGCCCCATATTTAAGGAAGGAATGTGCTGTCATTGGAAAGTAATGATCCTGGGGGTGAAATGGTTAATGAATGAGGAGCATTTGATTATTCTGGGCCTGTACTCACTGGAGTTGAGAAGGATGAGGAGGGATCTCATTGAAACCTACTGAATATTGAAAGGCCAAAATAGAGTGGACATGGAGAGGACGTTTCCAGTAGTGGGAGAGTCTAGGATCAGAGGGCACAGCCTCAGAATAAAAAGACATCTCTTTGGAATGGGGATGAAGACGAATTTCTTTAGCCAGAGGGCTGTGAATCCGTGGAAGCCATTGTCAAAGATGGGTGTGGAGGCCAAATCATTAGGTATATTTGAAGCAGAGGTTGATAGGTTCTTGATTCATAAGGGCATCAAAGGTTATGAGGAGAAGGCAGGAGAATGGGGTTGAGAAGAAACAATAAATCAGCCATAATCAAATGGCAAAGTAGACTCGATGGGCTAAATAGCCTAATTCTGCTCCTCTGCCTTATGGTCTAATATTTACTATACACTTTAGCCAATGGAAAATCTATTTAAGGTAATTTCTCATATTTTCTTGCAACTTAGGAATGGGCTGCAATTTAGCCCATTGGGTATACCCCACCTCTCACCACAATCCCATTTCCTCCTCCTCCCCAACTTTTTTTCCAGTACCTATTGTTATGTCCATCAAATGCACCCCAATTCTCCTATCACCACATACATTAAGGGTAATTCACAATAAAACAATTAGCTGACCAACCAGCATATATTTGTGATGTAGGAGAAACCTAGAGCACCCTGGTGAAACCCACAGTCACAGGGAGAACATGCAAACTCTGCACAGACAGCAGCAAAGTCAAGACAAACCTGAACTGCTGGAGTTGTGAAGCAGCAGGACTAACTGCTGCACCACTCTACCATCCTTACACAATTACACCAATGTCTGTGGATAAATACAACCCCACTGATCCTACTTCATCTTTCTAATTAAGGACATTAGCAAAGTGTCTTTAATCTTGCATCACCATGCAATGCATTACAACGTAATCAATTTTGCAGCATTTTGACTGCTCCATTTGTCAAACAACTCTCATTCCCTTTTCAGTTACGTTAATAGAATGCTGCTATATTTATACTGTATATCTTTATTTATAAAACACCATTATTGTAGCATAAGGACATACAACGGAAAGCTTGGTCCAGGAGTTATGTTTTAAGGAAATTCTTAATTCTACAGCTAAGTGCCCTGACAACTAAAGAGAAAGTGTACCAATGAGAAAGTGTTCAAGTTTGGCAGTACACAAAAGACCAGAACTGGAGGAGTGCAAATATCCCAGAGTGTTAAAAAAGTGGAAGAGATTATAAAAATATGGAGGAGAGAGACCATAGAGTGAGCTAAAAACAAGGAAACAAATTTAAAAATAAAGGCATTGTTTAACCAGGAGCCAACCAGTGAGGATGGGAGCCATGGGTGAATGGGTGCAAGTTCGGTCACAAACAATAGTGACATGAATAAGTTTTCATAAAGTAGAATATGACATCCTATCCAGAAGCATGTTGAAATGTTCATTTAGAGGCTTAGACAGGAATTAAACCAGGTGGTGAACATGGAACCCAAAACTTTATTTGGGATCAAATACATCAAGATTGTAATCAGTGTGATTCAGTTACCAGAACTTGCGATAGCTAAAGTCAACAGGTTTGTTCTTTTCCATATCTAGTTGGAAGAATTTCTGCCTACCCAGTACTGCCCATTGGACAAACAGTTACAGTTTAGAGACAACGGGGTCACAGGGGATGGTAATGAGTAAAAACTAGGAATTGGCAGCACATTTGAACCAAGTAGGTGAGAGGGAGAGGGAAGAGGTCAAGAAAGACATTAGAGGTAACAGAGGAAAGAGAATCAATGATTATTGAAAATACAGGTCAGGGAGTTTACAAAGAGGGAGAGCAATGAGCTCAAACCACAAGGTGAATGAATCAAGCGGTGGATTTGGAGGATGAAAAATTCCTGAATGTGATCACAGCGGCGAAGTAGGAAGTTCAAGTACAGAAGAGTTAGGATAGGAATTAGAAAGCAAGGTTCCTAGTGAGATGAAATGAAAGGAGGTACAATAATGGGAAAAGAGTCCAAGAAAAAAGTCAAATAAAGTGGGAAAAGTAGCAGTATTTTGGAATGGTAGCCAAGATGTACATGCGAGTGAACAGAAAAAATGTCACACAGGACCAGTTAATTTCATATCATCTTGTGACATAGGAAGTCAATCAGTCCTCAGAACAATCTCATCAATGGCCTTCCCCCATTTATTTCCCTGTAACCTATTCTCCTTCATGTGCTCATTAACTCCCACCGACCCACCCTACCTCCTACCTACACAAGGACCAATTTTACAGTAGTTAACCAGTATCAACCAGCAAGTCTTGGGATGGGAAAGGAAACCAGAGGTAAAGCCATCCAGTCACAGAGAGAACACATAAACATAACATAGACAGCACTAATCAGGATCAAACCTGGGTTGCTGAACCACTGTACTGCCCTTGTAGAAAAGATATTCATTTCCTATTCATTCCCAAAAATAGAAAACAAGAGGGTCAAATGTTACCATACTGGGATTAGGCTATATTAAGTAAACCAGAATCCACATGGAGTATCTGATGATGAACTGCATGTCAAATTTCAGAGAACAGTCACAGCAAAGTCCAGAGATCTGAAGTGTAGAGTATTGAAGGGTGCACTGTTGGAGATATTTCTCTGAACTTTAGATGTAGAGTATGTGCAAATTGAACAGCTGCAAATGTTTGAGATCACAGACCCAGAAAATGGAGAGGTGCAAGACCAGAAACTCAAGCCAGGAACCGGGCTAGAGCTGAAGCCAAAAAACCTGATGAACAAGTTTCCCAGTCACAAACATAGAAGTGGTGGCTCTTAGCTGATTCAAAGTTACTTGAAAGTTTTACCCAACTGACAATTAAAGTGTAGACCAACATAAAAAAAGTATAAAGTTCACAACCTGAGAAGTCAAAGAATCTAGAATTCAAAGCTCAGGGAAGACCCTGTCTTGGCTAAAAATCTGTTTTAGTGGAATGTTAAGCAGTTGAACTATGCAGTGCAGGTACACCAATAGTAACCCTCATTTCAGAGAATTCCAGGTGTTGGAAATTAAAATTTGAGCTGGTGTACTTCATTGAAATAAAAGCAATAAGGAACAAACCAGCTGGAGAAGTGGGTTCAAAATTTGTTGTAAAAGTGCAATTAGCTTAAATGTTTTTATTAATATCTGAGCCACATGTTTTAAACAGTAGAAGGTGGTGAGGCAAGAAAGGTCAAAGGATGGTTAAGGAAGTTCCTGAAAAGAGGAACTCCTCAGCTCAGGAGCCATATTGAAATTTCCAATGCAGTAGACTTTAGCTTCAGTTTGTTTGCAGTATTCATAGTTGAGATAAAGGAATGCTACTTCTGTGGACAAATCTGGTTTATTAGACTCAGTTCCAGGGTTCAAAACAATTGTAAGATTTGATGGGAATTAGGAATAAGGATACAAGCTCTCAACTCACATGTGATTAAAGAACATTTGAAAGGATCTGCGTTTACATTCGTCTTTTGGGACATCAGGATTGTGAAAGACAATGTAAATTAAGCACTACAATTGTACACACATTAACAGGATCCATGGAAAAACAGCAATAAAATAACCAGATAATCCACCCAAATTGGTTCCCCCACAGGGCAATTAAGGAGAACTTGGAAGATGAACAACACATGCAAAATTCAGATGGTAAGGGAAGGAAGAAATTGGTGAAGTAAAAATGAAAGAATTCATAAACTTGAAATTTTTACAACATTAAAATAAGACAAAACCATATCAAAATACAGGCAAGCATTTAAATTATTAATGAACAGATGTTATTTAAAGTCAATGTCATTTCTATTTATTTCAAAAATCAGTTTCTTGCAAGGAACAACATAAAGATCATAACCATGTAGCAAGTGAGTTTCATGAGCATGTGCTCTTTAGCTGTTTGTTCTCCCTCAATCAAATGTAAAAGCTATTACTGTAGTGAATGCTAATTAATATTTAGCAGTTCAAAAAAGGTAATAATCCTTTATGACTTTATATCATGCAAAATAAAACCTACAATTCACAACTTCTGTGCTAGTTGATACATTAAACTCAACGTTAAAGGTAAAGGCAATCAATCTTTACTTCTACCTAACCATCTGTGTACCTGAGCGGGTATCACCAAGCACCACCTGAATCAACACGCCATTTTAAAGCTCAACTGGAGAATTTTCCTAGAAGTTTAATTTAGCCATCATAATTCCATTGTGGACAAACAATAGGAAAACACTTGATCTGGCTCGTTGGGTTACACTGTACTCCAACTCTTCACATATAAAAATATTTTCGAAAGAGACCAAGAAGCTCACTGATGGCAAGAGCAAATGATTCTACTCGAATATCAATAGTTATCTAATTAAAATCTAATATGCCTCCAAAAAAAACGTGAAGGTAACACTAGGCTTTACTCAAACAGAGAAATACAAGTAGAGTTGGGCAGAGATAAGACGAGGTGAGCCAAAGGCACTCCCGGGTGTAGAGTTTAATCAAACCCCAGGGTCTGGGGCACTGCGCCACGCACCGTGTTTCACGCCTCATCAAGTCAGTCCCCTGGAACCCACGGCCATCAAACATGAGCCCAAGAGCTCCCGACGTACCCCGAGGACTGGGAGAAGAAGCAAAGGGGGAAGCAGGCCCTTACCATTAAAACTTTGGCTGCGCTTTCCAGCTGTGCTATCACTTCTGGTGCATTATGAGCCGCCATCATGGTCTCCGTCAGTGACGCGCGGTGCGGGGGATTGTGGGATGGAGCGGGCCGGGTCGGGCCGGGGGCCGCGGGCAGAGGCGGCCGATGGCGCTCCGTGCGCTCGCAGGCCGGCCGCCCCAAACAACGCGCCCGTGTGGGGCGGTGAAATCTCGGTTCGTTCACTCCGCTCTTTTTTTTTCCCGGAAGGAGGGCAAGTTTTTTTTCTCTGAATGGACTCGGCTGTCGCTGGCATGTGGTCCGTCCGAGTGAGGTTCCCCGGTGAGCAGCCACGCACCGCGGCCGCTCCGGCTTCAGGAGCTCAGCTTCCGTCCCACTCATTGATTCTGGGAGCCGCAGAAGCAGCAGCATCAGTCTCGACTCCTTCTCGAGCAGTTAGTAGTCTTCAGAAACTGCTGCAGAACAGCGCGTTCCCTGGCACTGTTAAATCTGAGAGAGTTCAAACTAAGCCTCTTGCATGTTCCCCTCTTTCTCCGGGATGTCCCCATTCATTTGCAACATTTTTAAAGCCAATGCGAGAGGAAGGAGTTTTAAAGGGGATTTGAGGAGTAAGTTTTTTCCCCCACAGTGAGTGGATGACATATGGAATGCGCTGCCCGAGGAGATGATGCAGTCGGATACAATCACTATATAAATCACTACGGCATTTAGACAGACACTTCAAGTAGGCAAGACATGGAAGGATACGGTTCTAATGCGAGCACAGAGATTAGTGTAGATGGGGGAAGAAGGTCAGCATGGATATGATGGGCTGAAGGGCCTGTTTCTGTGCTGCGCAACTCAAGAACTTAATTGCTGAGAAACATTCAACGTGGTCTTTATTTCGGGTCCACCCCAGAACCTCCGAAATAGCTGTGAGGGTGAAGTAAATGGGACTCACGTCAGCTTGGCTTCATCCCATGTGGATTCAGAACTTTTGGCGCTACATGCTAACTATCAGAAATACATCAGTTATTTTATGAAATTTGACAACCTTACACATCATAGATACACAAGGTAACTAAACCTTGCAACGTGAATACGAACCAAAAATGCTGGAAGTACTTGGCCATTTAGGCGGCATCTTGAGACAGAAACAGATATAGCATTTCAGATCCTTGACCTAACATCAAAAAAAGTGAGAAAGCAACAAACAAGATTCTATGGAGGGAAATGGACAGTCAAAGTTTAAAGCTGAGACTCTTCTCCAGCATCTGGTTTATTGCTTGAGATTCCAGCATCTGCGTCTCTTGTGCCTCCAAGTGAGAAAAGAAGACTTCTAATTTGCAGAGAACAAAGAATGTCTGTGTAGGGCAGAAACCCAGGTGGCTAATTTAGAGGAAAAAATGGTTAGAATTTTAGACGGTCTGTGAATGAGTGTAGGTAGGTGAGTCAATGATAGGAAAAAAATGTAATACAGAATACAGCAGCCCATTTATCCCATCCCTTCAAGCAGTCTGTGCAGGTGAAGGTTGCACGTGTACTTGATGTGGTCTCTTCTACATTGGAGATACCAAATGCGGATTGGATGACTGCTTTGCAGAACATCTCATTCAATCCCCAAGAGTGACCCTGAGTACTCATCACCTGTCACTTTAATTCTCCATCCAATCCTCTCAATGACCACTGTCCTATACTGTTCTAACAAAGCCCAACATCAGCACGAAGGACAGCACTTCTGCCTTGGCATGTTGCAGCCCTCAGGACTTGATGTTGAATTCACAATTTTAGATAAACAACCGTTGGTGTCAGAACTAGCCAGTTCTGAGGTAAGGTGTCCACTGCCTCTAGCCAACTACACCCCCCACCCCATCATTAAATCAGATTTTCTATCTCCACAGATGCTTTCCATCTTTCTCTTTTATTTCAGATTTCTGGCAACTGCATTGTTCTACATTACACAGTTCCAGAATTTTTTCCCCTCACTATTTACTCTCTTGCTCATCTTTCTCTGTTTATACATCTCCAAGCAGACCAGCTACAATTTACAAACATTCATTTCCCTCTTCTAGGTGGCCACTGAAAGCAATTGTGGCATCCAGAAACCTTGGTCTCCTCCCTATCATGCACATTTCCTTTGTTCTCTCCACTCCTCCCCTCTGCATTTTTCTCATTTTTCCACTCTGTTGAAGGGTTATATACCTTGAACATTAAACCCATTGAAGTGAAGAACATTTGGAGCATTTTCTGTTCTTATTTCCAGCATCCATAGTTTTTTGCTGTTTAAACCTTCTATCTGCCATCGCCTTGTTGTCAATGCTGGTTAGAAGCATTTTGACCATTGTGGGCCATTGCCTCTTTCACTGATCCAGTGTCTAAATGATGTAATACTGGTTCCTGAACTCCAAATAAACACTTTGAATTTACAAAAATAGTGAAAAGCTCCCTTTCCTCTGAAG
>JARFYF010000007.1:29848192-29860884 GCA_030265395.1 Rhina ancylostomus | reverse complement strand
CGGGTGAAGTTGATGGGCACATGACAGAGAATAGGTTGCAGGGAAATAAGTAGGGCTGATAAGACTGATGGGAATACTCTGAGAACTGACATAGACTTGATGGGCTGAACAGCCTCCTTCCAGGTGGGCACAGAGTGGTTTTAGATATCATTAATTGTAAGCATTTTGGAGGTGCATGCTTTCAAAGGGGAAAGTGCTTGGGTACTTGAAAAAAAATAGTTTGCAGTGTCAAGGGGGAAGAACTAGTGGCTGGGGGAAGAGAGCAATGGATTTGATGGGATGTCTTTTTAACGACCAGCAAACATTTGATCGGCAAAATGACCCCTTCTATTTTGTGCTTTGGTTCTTTGATTTTATTAACATCAGTAGCAGACTCTTCTGTCAACTTGTAAATTTACTGTATTAAGTACAAAAAACATAACCTGCAAGTTGACAGGACCTGAGCTCGTTAGCTGAGGGGAGCTATATAACATTTAGTATGTCAGGTAAATTGTAGTTCATTTTTCTCAGTATATTGAAAATTATTAAGGATGATATTGGATTATTTGTGGTCAAAGAGTTGAATGTCCCTAAAGATAAATCAAATTAACATCAAATGTAGGATTGTTGGGAAGTAAGTAATATTCTAAATAAAGGCTAAAAATGAAATCCAATAAATTTTGCTGTCAAATACACAGAACTTCTGATCAGAATCCCTAGTATTTATATATAAAAAAAATATTGATTTGTTGGTTTTAACATACTGAATAGAAACTAGGCTGTTAATAAAAGTTAGCAATTTTTTTCCATATACACGACTAAAAATATCCATGTACTGTTGGAAAATTATGGTTCACTAACGTGGTCCTCAGAAATCATCTAGATTGTCAGTCTGGCCTCCCCACAAGAGTTGTGTAGCATAGCTCCAAGCTAAGAGGACAGATAAGAAACCTTGCATTTCCTTGTGCCAGTGATTTTATTTATGGACCAGTGAAAGAACTGTGCTTTATTTCCTGTTCAGGCTGGTGTTCAACTTGGAGTAGAATCTGTAGTTGGTTGTTTCACCATGTGTTTTCTGCCAATATGTATCTAGATGGTAAAGGTTGGCAGACTCTTTGCAAAACTGTCAGCGAGATGCTGTGCTGCATTTTGTAGCTAGTTTTTGCAATGCAACAGTAGTAGAACAAATGGGTATTTAGTATGCTGAATTGGATGTCAGTCAAGCAGACTGTTTTGTCCTGGATAGCATCAAGCTTCTTGATTGTCAGTGAAGCTGCCTCATCCAGGCAAACGGAGAGAATTCCACTACACTGGAGACACAAGCTTAAGATGCTAGAATCTGGAGCAGGGTTTTGACACAAAATGTCAACCATTCCTTTTCTTCCACAGCTGCTGCTTGAGCCACTGAGTTTCTTCAGCAGATTGTTTGTATTCCATCATACTACTGGCTTGCCTTGTAGACATGCTTCGGGAAATGCTTCAGGCAGTCCAGAGACTCTTGTTGCAGGAAATTCAGCCTCTGATCTGTGCTTTTGTCGCCTCAGAATTAATGAAGTTGGTCCTGTCAAGCTTCTGGTTAGTGGTGAGACCAAAAATGTTGCTGGTGGATAATGTTCACAAACATGCTGCCCTGTTGCTCCCAACTTAATCTTTACACGCTATGTTTCTTTCAATACTGAAACTGTTTGCAAATCTCCAAGCATTTTCCATCTCCACCAGTTACTTAACCCCACCTAGACATTCTTTCAACTTGTGTTTTCAGGCCTTAAAGTACGTTGCTTAGAGGTCCCACTCCAGTTTGTTGTGAGGCGACAGGGATCGAATATTCAAATGAACAATACATCAGTAAATATATTGCAGCAGGGGAGGGGGAGGGGAATGGGTGAGATGAAGATAGTAAAAGATTATGTAAGCCATGAGGAGAAGCCAGCGGGGCATTGGAAGAGGTTGCGCATGAAGTACTTTTGGAATTGCCAACTCTACACATATGGTCTTACTAATTATCTATACCAGACCTCGCTAATTATTATATTTTGGCTTAAATGTAATAATAGTGATTTCCAACCATAATTTTCCACATTGGTGAACTTGAGAAAGAAACACCTTTTAAGTTCAGTCAAATGCTTCTGTGGAGACAAAGGGATAATCGACATTTTGGGATGAGACCCTGCATTAAGGAGATGCCCAGTATAAAGAGATGAGGGGGAGGGGTGAGGCAGGATCAGGCAAGTGACAGGTGGAGATACAAGAGATTCTGCAGATGCTGGAATCTGGAGCAACACACACAAAATGTTGGAAGAACTCAGCAGGTCAGGCAGCATCTATGGAGAAAAATAAACAATTGATGTTTCGGGTTGAGATCCTTCATCGGGACTGGAAAGAGGGCAGAAGCCAGAATAAGAAGGTCAGAGAGGGGGATGATAGATGAGTCCAGGTGAGGGGGGAAGTTCAGAGGGTGCAGAAGGGAAAAGAGAAAGTGGGAGGGGGCCTCAGGAATGAGGGAAGGCAGAGGAGGGGAAAAATGGGGGAGGGGAGAGGTTACCAGAAGTTAGAGAAATCGATGTTGAATCAGTCAGGTTGGAGACTCCCAAGGCAAAATATGAGGTGTTATTCCTCCAAACATCTGGCCTCAATGTGATAGTAGAGGAGGCCGTGGATAGACATGTCAGTATGGGAGTGTGATGTGGAATTGAAGTGGGTGGCCACTGGGAGATCCTGGCTTTTGCAGCGGACAGATCCTGGTGAAGAGGGGTTGACAGACAGATGGTGTCAGGTGGGGGAGGGAAGTGTAGTGATAGCGACAGAGACTGGATCCATCTATTGCTTGCCAGCTCCTGCCATACCCCTCCCCCTTGCCTCTCTATACTGGCCATCTCCCCTTTACACTCTCAGTCCTGATGCAGGGTCTTGACCCAAATGTTGACCTCTTTGCTGCCACAGATTCTGCCTGGCCCACTGAGTTTTTCCAGCAGCTTATTTTTTTGCTCCAGATTCTAGCATCTACAGTCTCTTGTGTCTCAGTCAAATGCGTTCTGCAATGTTACCAAGATCCAACTGAGCCAGGCAATGAAAATAAAATGAAGATGCTGGAACATTGAAATAAAAAGCAGAAAACGCTGGAACTCTCAACAAGTTAGGCAGCATCTGTGGAAAGATAAACACAGTTCATGTTTTAGATCAAAGACCCTTTGTAGGAACTCAATGTTTTAATGCTGTTTCTTTCCACAGTTGATGCATGGAGGTATTTCATGTATTTTCATCTCCATTCCATGAAACCATGAGTAGACAAGAATATAAATCAGGAGGATAAACCAAACATATTCTTTTCTCACCAGGGTTTAAATTAGCACTTGAATAACTTCAAAGCTACATAGGTTCGGTACAAACATATTATGGGTACAAGAAAATAGAAGATCAGTTGGGTAAAGATCTGTCGGTCTCCAGAGTTCACTTCCTATATCTCTAGGTTTATTTTCTATCCCAGTACCAGCAAAAACTCAAACTATTGGACTTAGAAAATCTTCTATGCATGTAACAATGCACATTAACGTAGCACTGTGCTGGTGCCTAGTTCATGTGAGGCACTGAGGAAAGCAATGTTCAAATATGAATACCTTCCCTTCATATGGCAAAATGCCAAGCTTTTTTTTGTCACAGCATGCATAAAACACATAAGAAAGAAAGTTGTGCAAGAAGGATAAATTTTACTCGAGGACCTCAGAACATCTTAAAATAATGAGAATCTGGTCTCAGGCAGATTATCCCTTGAAGAGCAGGAGAGTGACAGCTTCGGGAATCAAATACCCATGACTTCCAATGGAATATCATTTTAAATTGATATCATAAATGTGTGGCTAGTGACTCCATTTGTAAGCTAGTCAGATACACTGAAGACCATGCAACATTTTCCCAAAATGCATCGTGCACTCATTGAGTTGCCGATCAACTTATAGATAAAATTATGCTGTAAATCTTTTAAAAACATTATAACATGCAAAAGAATTTCTAACCCCGAAGTTATTGATCTTCCTGACTGTCCATTTCAAATATTCATCACCATCTAACTTTACATCAAATCAGAACAATTTCATGTGGCAGTTAATGGGAGTTTAATGTGGATGTGCCAGGAAATCAGTTAAACTTGACATTTAGATAAATTATTACTGATGTAATAGTACTTGTTATTTGGCATTTTTGATACATTTATAAAATTTTTTAATAATTTCAAATATAGTTAAAATCTTGACTTGACAGCAAGAATTCTCTTTGTCAGCAAATGGGTAAATTGGTGAATGGATCCCAAACTTTTGCAATGTATTTCTGATCTTATGATAAATATTCAGTATGGAAACCCTAACTCTGGAGATTGAAGTTAATAAATAATGGATTATTGGCTATGGACAGAATATTTTGTAAACACAACCAAAGAGAAAAAAAATGATCTATGTTATTAAAATGATAGCCAACTCCAGAAGATCCAATTGTTGTCTCTTCTCCTGTTCAGGCAAGTTTGCTCAAGTCCTGCAGTCCAGGCGGTAGGAGCAGAAAATTCATTGCCCAGTTTCATGAGATTTAAAGTTTGAGTTCTTTATTTGTAATATTCTAATCTATGGTAAACATTCAATTTATTTTTTGTCAGAAAATAAAGGGCAGATTTTTCCCTTGCTGCATTTGGATTGAAATAATTGGCCAAGACTCAGACATCAAGGAAAATCACTTTATCTCCAGTCATTTAACTGGACAGAAAAAAACTGGGCAGGTTCTATTTTACATTGTTTGAAATTATAGCCACAGGGACCACATAATACAATTAGTCCACAGGTTTTCTAACCAATATGTGCCCTAGTTGGCATCATTCTTAATCAGAACAAGTTTAGGAAATTACTCCTGAGTGTCAGCACTTCATTTGATTCTGGAGGACCAGCCTTAGAGGCATTTTGCCAGTCACTTTTCAAGTTTCCAGCAGGTGTCACTAGATAGTAAT
The DNA here is from genome assembly GCA_030265395.1 of Rhina ancylostomus. NCBI lineage: Eukaryota > Metazoa > Chordata > Chondrichthyes > Rhinopristiformes > Rhinidae > Rhina > Rhina ancylostomus. The sequence goes on along the minus strand of JARFYF010000007.1, from coordinate 29,855,921 downwards.
GAGTATCCCTAATTAATTTTCTCTCTGGTGTGTTGAAGTCAAATGTAATCTTCCTGATGGCACCTTTTCTGAGATTGACTGCCTGTGCAGACCAGAGACCAAACTTGGATCATTCCAGCCCTGATGTCATATTTTGCATTTAATGAGCTATCACAGAAGATAAAATTGTGAACATTGAATGTAATAAAGCAGGTGTTAATAGTGTAATTTAATAGTCATCCATGTCATTGTCCAGGCACATCTTTTCAGAAGGAGAAATAAATATTAATACTAAGGTATTTATATAATACATATTGTAGTCATGTATATAGCAAAGTATGTGGCCAGTTAGAAGAGTTGGTTACCCATCTGTTCTCCTGGTCATCAATAAATTACCTCCAATTTTTTCCAGCTTTAGGACGTGAAGTGTGCAGTTGCAATTGGACATTTAAATATATGTGGAAGCCATGATTAAACAGTTAAAGATGATATAAAAATTGCTTTTATCATATGAAGCTACAACCAAGTGGACAGAAAAATAGCAAATAGAATTCATTCTGGAGATAGTGCATTTAGGAGTGGGTGGGAAGAAACAATACAATGGAACAGACAATAAGTGATATATATAAAAAACAAGTTTAGAGGAACGGGGACCTTGGAATGCATATCCATAGATATCTGAAGGTAGCAATACAGTAAATATGGTAAGAAAATATTTACGGTATTTCCATTCATTTGCTGAAGTGTGGAATGTAGAGAAACAAAGTCATAGCAGATATAAAGCTATTTGGGAAACAGCTAGACAATAATGCAGACAATTTTAGTTACCACATGATAGAAGCAGGAAATAACACTAGAGTTGCGGAGAAAATATAAGGATGTTGCCAGGGTTAGAGAAATTTGGATTTGAGGAATGGCTGGAGTTATTTTCTTTAGAAGTGGAAGCAAAGGGAAATTCAACATGTGGGACCAAAATAGATCTTTTCTCCATTGTTGAAACGTCAAAAACCAAAGGCAATGATTCCAAGTAATTTATAGAAGGATTAGAGGCAAGCTAAGGAATTTATTTTTAAACCCAAAGGGCAATGGGACTCCAGCACTAATTATCTGTAGGATGATAGAGAAAAACCCTAACTGCATTTAATATGTATTTGTATTGACATTTAAAATGTTATAAATTAAAATGCTACCTACCATGACATTTAAAGTGAGATTAGCCTGGATTGTTTTTAAAATTCCATTTTGGACACAATGGGCTTCTTCTGTGCCATAAATGCCTTTGATTAAATGCAATGATCACAGATCCTGTAGTGGATTTTCAACCCCCAAATTACTTAACTCATTTACAAATTGTCACAAGGGCACAGAAAACATTTCTTTTACTTTTGTGATTTTGTGAAAACAAGGATTCAAAATGCACTCATTTTACACTAATAAATAGTTGTATTTGAATTCCTGAGGAATATACTTAACATATGGATGCCCATGTGTTATAAGTGACAATGTTGTAAAATCAATAATACTGGATATTCAAGAGACTGTCATGGAACTCAAAGAGTACAATAATTCTCATGTTCAAAATATTCCTTTTTATACACAAATGTAAATAAGTACTTAGAAAAGAAATAACATTTTGATTTGGGTCGAATGAATACCATGGACTCTTTATTTTAGAAAAGGTCGTGTTCTATGAGGATTACAATGACATTTACTAATTGTATCTCCATATTGCATAGATACTCCAAGTTTTTCCAAAAGAACAGAACTTGATACATATGTCTTATGTATTGTAATAATTATGCATGTAATTAGGCTAAATTGTAACCAGTTCTCCAAATCATATCTGGGCATACTTCCACACAAATGCAATCAGAATTATCTATCAGCATTCAACCTCATTGCATTCTAATTTGACACAGAATGTTTTCTGGATAATAAATCTCTTTATCTGTACCTCTTGCTGTTCCTTTTCTCCTATTTATCCAATGTTCATATCACCAAAGAAAATCCTATTGTAGATCTTGAGCTCCTATTTGCAGCCATTTCTTAGTGCTCCTTTACAAAATATAATCTAATTTTACGTCACATTTCTAATGAATATCACCAGTATTACCTTTTTAAAACAAAACAGGAGAGTAAATTGCACTGTTAGTTGTGTCATACAAGTATGAAAAGGAACAGGTTTTAATCTTGGTATATGCTGATTTAGCTGATTTCAGATGTGGCAGCAATTGGCTGTGTGAGTTTGATCAGGTAGTCAGAGATCCATCTACTCCTGTACACGTGAGAAGCTATGCATTAGGATGCTAGAAAAACCAGCTGTGACATCAGCTTCCGAATGGTAAACCATCTTTTCAATATCTAGTTTTCAGGCTCTCACTTAGAAGTCACCCTTTGGGTAATGTGATGCAACACCAACAGCACCTGCAGAACAATATTTGAACATTGGCCAACATTATCTGAAGAAGGTGGAAATAAGTATAAAATCTGGGGGAAGAAAAATAGTCTACAGTAATTAAAATGACAATAAGATCCAAACTGAATGTGATCTTGCAGACTAAATACCCAAGAAGATTTTCAAATGTAGTTGATGTTTTAGAAGTTTAGACAAATAATCCATGTCAATCATTTATGAATTGCTGAACAGTATTTACAACAAAAAAACTTACCAGATATTTTTCTAAGACTATTACCTTAGCTACTGCTTTAGCGATTTTGTCTTCAATCAAAACTAAACTGTTACATTTGCTTGTGAATAGTTGCTATCTTTGACTTTTACCTTTGGAAAATAGAGATTTATCCAAGGCCTTAAAAAAATCCATCTGTAATAAGACTATTAAGATAGGTTCAGATTAGGTAGCCAGGCTCTAACAGGATCTGACTCTGTCAGATTTAGATGTATGTAGTGCTAAAATATTCCATCTCAGAGCAGGTCAGATCAGATTCTGCTGAACCAGCCCAGCTCAATACTTCACCCAGCTCAGGACAATATGTTTAGTACTATCAGGTATCTTTGTGCTTGGTCAAAAGCAATATTTGTGCAGCATAAAGTCTTTTTTCCTCATTCTTCTCAGTCAGATTGGGTCAGATGTGGAAAAAACTGTAAATACTCAGGTTTGTGTCAGGTTCAGAATTGGCTGTGGTCAAGTAGGGTTTTAATTTTGCGTTGTTTCCACTTTGACATTTGTCCTAGTGTGAAGGGGTCTACACTGTAAGACACAGGTAGAAGTGGAAACAACAAAATATAAATTTTCACAATTGGGTGGATGTTGGAAAAAATCATAAAAGATTTGTGTACTTTCACCACAGTGAATGACAATATGTGAACTTAATCAATTATTATCTGTCGAGCTTGACTGAGAAGATGTTGATGATGTATGAAAGCATCATATTGTTATGTATTTAATCTCCATTAGAAGTTTTGTGTACAGCTGACTGTTTGGCCAAAAAGTATTAAAAACTTTGTTAGCATTACTGTTGGTGAACTGTATGTAGATTTATGTTCCAACTAACTAACTAACAGAGCCCAACTAGTGTACAGCCATATTCTGGCATTTTATTTTTGTATATTGAGCCACATCAACAACTTCAGGTGAGACTGAATAATGAAAGTGCAACTGAAACTAAGATTAATGGACCAAAACTCCAGTCTCATACTTCAGTCTAATTTATACTCCTTTAACAAAAGCATGTACACATTCTATTATTACTTGATTAGGTTCAAATTAATTTTTGATAGGATTAATCATAAATTTTACAATGCAAGATAAAGTTGATAATTTTGATGATTATCAATATAATAAAAAGGATTAAGTGCAGCTGAAAAAACACCAACTGTTTTGGTGGACATGATTGTATGTCTAAGGAAAAGTTTACCTTTTATAAATAATTATATCATTTGTACATCTCTGCTGCTTACAACTTTGTGAAACAGTAACCAATAGAAATAGTACCTTGTCAATAATTTTACATTCAGACAATATTTATTTCTGGACCATAGTCATTTCACATTAATTGAAACAGAAACATTCTGTGTCCATATCATTTTTGTAAAAAGGCTTAAGTGGCACTCTGTAATATTAATATTTTAAGGTTTTATGTTGTAAGGAAAAAAACCATAATAGGTGGAGAACATGTAAAAGGCTTGATTAAACAGTATTAAAGAGACAGGTACAAGGAGCTTGTTTTTTTTAAATTGCAATGAACTGATTCACACAGGACCTGCCCGTGTTTTACACATATTTCCTAAACTAGTTTAACCCAAAAGATGAAATTAATATTCATGCTTCAGTTGCACACCAAGGCATATCATAAAGCATTATCCACTCATCAACTCACTATCACATTTTATATTGAAAAATACTTTGAATATATCATAAAAGATTGAAAGCAGCATTGGTGTTATCCGGACACAAGAGACTGCAGATGCTGTAAGCTGGAGCAAAAAACAAAGTGCTGGATGCATTCAGCAGGCTAAGAAGCATCAGTGGGGGTAAGGAATTGTCAAAGTTTCAGGTAGAGACCCTTTATCATTTGAGAATTCCTTTCTCTTCACAGATGCTGCTCGGCTTGCTAAATTCCTCCTCCAAATTTTTTGGTGTTATCCAATTTGCTCTAGACCTTTCAATATAGATTATAAAATTAACAAAGTGTTTATTATTGTATTAAGATATTAATGACAGCATATATAAAACATTGATTTACATATTATTGCACTTAACCATTTTTCATAACTTTTCAGCTTTCTGTATATATTTGAAATCCTGTCTATATATTCTAGATCTATCCAGAGTTTATTCTCTATTATCTAGTTCTATTTTCTGCTATAAAATTAGTGTTGATACTAAATATAACATTTTTTTAAATATTTAGCAGCAGGAGCCAATCATCCCTAGAGGGCATAATATGCCACTAAGACAAGGTAAGTGCTATCTGTTTTCAGCCACAGATTTTAGGTAAATTCTACTGTTTCAAATTCTGGAATAACAGAAAAAAAAAAATCACAATTAGCAGAAAATGTTACATATTGTCTCTAAACATAAACTGGTTGATAGCTTTCACCATGGTTGACAGATTCACTCTGGCCCAAATCTGGCTGACTTTCTTTGGGCTCATTATTTTCTAAGGGTTTTGGATACCGAAAGGGATAACCATGGTCATCAAAGAACCTTCGGAAAGTGAACTCATAAAATGCATGTTCAGGATGCTTGTTACCACCAATGTAACTTGTTAATGTGTCAGAGGTTTTGGTGCTGTCACTGTTGTCATTCCACGAATTCTCCTCTTCTATTGGATCAAAGTTTGAGGTGTCCATAGGATGGCTAATCTTTGGAACATAGGGTGCTGGCTGTCTGCGGATGTCTTTAGAAAAGTCAATGGAAGAAAAGAATGGATGTGCCTTAATTTCGTCTGCTCCATTTCCACCAAGTCTGTCATTGGCTCCACAACAGAGCTTTGTAATGAGATCTATTGCTTCAGGACTAAGTTTTACTTGTGGTGGAATGTACAGCGTACTCTCCCAATTTATTACCTGTAAAAGAAAGTTTAAGGAAGGCAAAGGATTAGCTTGGCATCAAATGTTAATTAATAGCATGGATATGCTGAGAATGAATTGTTTACTTTTAACACAAAATGCCTTTTTAAGCTTTGTTTCTCAAACACATTTATAGATTTTGAAAACAATCAGAAACATTCAGGTGATGGACATAGGAATAGTAGTATTCCATTTAGTCCCTTGAACCTACTCCACAAATCATGATTGTTCTCTGTCCTTACTCCATGTACCTGGCCTTGCCTCCATTTCATTAAAACCTTTGGGTTTACAAAAACCTATTAACCTTAGACTTAACATTAACAATTAACCCAGTATCAACTGCCATTTGCAAAAGAGCTTTCCAAACTTATACTTTGCAAGTGATGGTATTTTCTAACCATACTTCTTGAATCCTAGTTCTAGTTTTTCCAACAATGTTCCCTGGTTCTATACTTCCCAATCAGCAGAAGTAATTTCCCTTAATGTCTTGAAAAAATTTGATCAAATCACCCTTAATTTCCTAAATTCTAAGGAACACAACTGTGATTTATGTGATAAATTTGTTGTAGCACATTTAAACTGTAGAACTGCATTCTCTTCAAAGAAATATGCTTCCTGAGACATGGTGCCCAGTATGGTTACTGCTCCTCCTGGTGCAGTCTAACCAGAGCTTTGGGCGGTTGCAGTAACTGTACTTCGGTTCTGTAGATATAAACGTGAGAATAGCTGAACCAGCACTGACAATAGATTGAGCCAAGCATCATCCTGATCAGTCTAATAAGTGCTGGATTCACCTCTGGTGTGAATCTTTTCTCACTTAAGGTTCCCATATCCCAAACAATCTATTTTTGGGATCAATAAAATCACCTAAAACAACTCCCTATGTTATTAGACCTACCATGCACTCAAATACATTCTACCCAAACCTATAATCAACAAGCCAGGAATCACACAACCCTGTAGGTTTAAAAATTGAAAATGCTGGTTGAAAATTGCAATTTACTCTCAGATATTACAAAATTATCTGCTGGCAATGGATTCTTGTGTAAACATTTTAGAGAAAAAGGGACTATTCAAAATACTCATCTTAACAGGCTAACCACACAGTACCCCAAGTAGATATCTTACTAAATCTGTACTAATGAATCACTCACCATTTGACTCATATTATTACTGCACAGAGAATAATTTTTAAGAAGATAATTTATCACTCTAATACCTTAATTTGAGTTTCTGCAGGTGTTGGAGCAAGAAAAGGAGGCTGCCCCACTAACATCTCAAAGAGTATAACTCCTACGCTCCACCAGTCACAAAGTTGTGTGTATCCTGAAAGAGAATAACCATTGCATAAGTTAATCCTCAAATACAAGTGAAAACCTTAAAATGATTACTGAGATTGAAATGAAGGAGTAAATATTTTTTGATCAAATATACCCAAATTGACATAGGATAATAGGTCTGAAATGCAATGTTTTATTTGGGCAGTAAATTCTATGTAAACAAAATTCAGTAGAATTTGTCACTAACATATATAAAAAAAACAATGATTATATTCATTTATTTTCTTACAGTTTACCTCGTCCCAATTACATTTCTCTGACAAAGGATTTTAAAAAATGAAATATGGCCCCTATATGGTCTTGCATGTCCCAAGCTGTTAATTCAATCTTCAGAAATATTAAAAATAGATTTGTTTCTTAGCCTCTAGATCAGGAAACAAAATGTGATTAAGAAAAAATATTTTAATGTTGCAACATGCCAACTTAGAAATATATCACCAGTCCTTAAGTATTAAATACTTCGAAGCAACTTTTTAAATTAATTCACTAGAGTGTTTCATTTTGTACACAAACTTTCATTCTGAAATAAAACCAGAAAATGCTGGAAATACTTAGCAGGTCAGTTTTTTTTGCTTCTCATTCATTTTATCCTGCTCCAAGAACTCTTCATTTCTCATAGACCATTTTATTCTCTTTCTCACAGGACAATGTACTGACTTGTCATGTAATACTGATCAGATTTTGTTCAAAGCTGGGAGGAGCTCTCCAACATATTGATCTAGAAATTCATTTCTGAATGACCCATTGGAGGGTAAATACATAATGGAACAATAAATGTTTTTTCCTCAGGCACCCACCACTGCAAAATTCCATTGCTTTCACCTGCTGAGGTGTTTTGGAGGAGGGGGTGAGAGGAGGAGGGGGTGAGAGGAGGAGG
>JARFYF010000007.1:29803370-29815967 GCA_030265395.1 Rhina ancylostomus | reverse complement strand
GGTCAAGCTGCAGCATGCAGATGACAGTTGCATGCATCTAAATGCAAAGCTCCAAGCCACTGTTGACTCATTTGTTGAAGCATGTAAGAGGATGTGCCTTGCACTCAATATCCACAAGACAGTTGTTTGACAAACCTGCCCCTGCTGTACACCACCTCCATCTGTCAACATACATTCAGTACAAGATCCTGGAAAACTTGGATTACTTCATATTTTGGGAGCCACTTCTCAGGGGGAAAAAAAACAGATATTGATGATAAAATTCACTAGTACCTTTAATTCACAAGCACAGTGCTTGGCTAATTGAGAAAGAGGGTGTCTTACGATGAAAACCTCAGACCTGTTACAAAATGCATGGTCTTCTTGGCAGTAGTGATCTCTGCCCTCCTGTATGTTCCCCAGACACCTCATGGCACTGGAGAGATATTATCACAATGCTCTGCAAAATCCTTCAAATCCACAGGAAGGAGAAACCAACCATTGTCAGTGTCCTGTACCAGGCCAATATTCCCAGTATTGAGAACCCAAATATACTCAGTTGGGTCCACTAGACATGACATGGCATTCGCCAACAACAGACTCTCGAAATAGGCACCAAACTGGGCAGAGAGTACCAGGCAGATAGAGGAAAAGATTCAAGGATGTGCTCAAAGCCTCCTTGAAAAAGTACCAGATCTCCCCTGACTCCTGGGAACCAGCTGCCCATCCACCAAAGTGGAGGATGACCATTCAGGACAGGATTAAGAATCTCAGACATACACAAAAGCCCTGCAGAAACAGTAGAAGGAATGCACCACCTCACCAAAAAAACTGAATTCTATACTTGGCAGATGAATGATATGGACCTGATGGTAAACTTTCATCAATACCAGCATAGACTTGAACGTATACAGGATTGAAAATGTGATAATAAATAATCTACTTTCATGGAAGACACTCTGTCACCAATGCAGTTAGTTCTAAAATTGCTCTCCTTTCATAGGAAACTTTTTGTCTTCCTGTGGCAATGCAACATTGGACCCCATTCTAATGGAGATTTAGGACCAACAAGTTATTTCTTCTGTTTCAAACAGTAAATTTGTTTGTTTTTCTGCTTCGTTCTCCAGAGTTTATTATTTAGATTTGTTTATACATCTCCCAAATTTTAATTGATGGTCATGTGTAATAGAGTTTAGAAATTTACCCCCCCCCCCAAAATTAGGCACAAAATCTATTTCTGTTAATAAGCCATTTACGAAATATTATTCTGGGAAATTAATTTTCAGGTTTAACTTTTTTGCACCGGCTAGTCTCCAACCAAGTGGGGATGTCTATGTAGCAGGTGCCCTGGATTAGAAAAGGAAGTTGTGTGCTGTTGCAGAACTGAGCCAATGACTAGCTTCTAATATTCTGGCTGCTTTCAAAAACACCACTGCTTCTCCTTGCAGATCTGAGTTATTTCTCTTAATTCATTTATCAGCCTTTAATATCCACTTACCTTGGATAATGTGGCACACAGAAATCCTAGAGATGACATAGGAGACATTATGATATTATTCCTGCAATGAACATGTGTCAGGGAATGCTCCAGAACCACACATCAGGTATTAGGGGACCCTCCCACAGCAGATTCCAAAGAAGCTAGTCCCACATTATCACAATCATTCCCCATGATTTTACCCATGCAGATTTTCTAGTTTCACTTGTGCTACTAGAGAAAATACTGAGTCGCAGAAAAACATACCAAGTTACCAAGCAGAGGGGGGTTGTCCAATAACTTATAGTTACCACCCATGTTATTCTCCATCCAATTCAGGATGTAGGTTGTTACAAATATATTTCTGCAAAAATTCTCTTTAGGCAGACTTTACCAAAATTTGACCAAATATGACACACTTTCCACCTTACCATGAATAAAACTACCAAGTTAATTTTTATAGCCATATGCAAATCACCTTGGGGCTGTAGTTCAGATTCTGTAAGCTACACAAACAGTTAAGCAGGCATTCCAGTCTTCGAAAAAACTTGCATCATCTGAAAGGCAAGAACAGCCACACATAGGAAGAGTTATCCTGGGGTCAGCTCTCAAAGCATTTGGAAAGTATTTAGGAGAACTATTCCCATAATTTGCACATGGCTAACCAACGTGACATTTTCCAGAGCCAACCATTTCAGTGAACAGCAGCTGTAAGTCTTGTGGGTTTCTCCACCTCCCATCCAAGGAACAAAATACTCAAGTGTCCTGACTAAAAACATTCCATTAGTTAATAGTTTAACAGAAAAAGCCTTCTCTGGTGCCAGAAAATTTATCATGAGCACAGTGCATAAAAAACTTAGCCAACATCCAAGGCAGTTAACCATCTTATAATATGCTGCAATGATCCTCCATCTGACTATTGAGTGGATTCATTGTCTCTGGTTATTATCTTGTATCCAATGACGTCAGACTTTACTGAGGCTCTTTGATGTTCAGATCAATTCACTTTCACCTCACCCCTGGTTTTCAGCTATCTTACCCTTGTTTGGACAGAAGCTATAGGAAGGTTTGGAGCCAAGTGATCCTAGCAGAACCCAAACAGAGTATCAGTGAGCAGCTTACAGCTGAGTAAATGCCACTTTATAACACTGTAAGGATTTAACAGGACTGAATTTGAAGTTAAAACAATAGAATTCTGGTAATACTCTGCTGGTCAAACAGCAGTGGGGAGAAAAACTGAGAATGTTTCAGGTTGATATAACATTTTATTAGACATTTCAGTTCCTACTGTTCCTTTCGCATAATATGGCAAGTTTCAGCAAATAAAACACTTGGCTCAGATCACATGGGCTTTGTATAGTCAGCAAGTGAAAACCAATTATATATTTTTAAAATTTGGAACATTTACTACAGAAGCATAGTCTCAATTGCTTAAATTTTAAAAAATGCTGGAAATTCCCAAAATTTTGCAGCAATGGCCTGCAAATTCCTTGGAAAGGTGTAATATCTTGTGAAGCACTTCCTCCACAAACACAATGTCATCCCCTTTTACTCTATTTTTTTGCCTCCCCTGCATCACAATGGACAAAGTTCCCATGGAACGCCTACTAGGACACCATTACTGTAATTCAAGTAGGGATTTTCTGATAATGTCAAACTCTCAGGCTGCCTGAAAGGATTTATATATGAAGATGACAACTTTAAAATTTTAAGGGTATTGATAGGGTGGCTGCAGAGATGAAGTTTCTTCTTGCGGATAAATCTAAAGCTGGGGTCAGTGGTAGGTTAATTGGCTATTGTGAATTATTGTGTACACAAGTGGTAGAAAAATCAGAGGGGAGTTGATGGGTATGTGAGAGAGTATAGGCGATAGGGAAATAAGTGACAGAATGGAACAGATGCATTTGAAATGAGATCCAGCAAAGACTCAATGGGCTGAATAGGCTCCTTCACTGCCATAAGGAAATATGAAACCGACAATGTGGAAAATTTCCCTGTTAAGAGCTGCATGACAAATCACATTGGGACAATTACCATCCCATCTGTTCACTCTTGAAGATGAAGGAAGGCATCTTGGAGCATGCCATTAAGTGGCAATTTCTCACCAATAACTTGTTCGCCGATACTCATTTTGAGTTTTGTCAAGACCATTTGGCTGCATGCTGCGTTACAGCCTCACTCTAAGCACGTACGGAAGGGACACAAATCCCAGGGACAAGGCAAAAGTGATTGTTATTGACATAAAGCAGTGCAGCAGTTGTCATTGTGACATTAAGGACCCCTGACAGAAATTAAGTAAAATGAAAATCAAGAGGTAAGCCCTCAGTTGGAGAACAAAAGATGAAGATGGAGGTTATGGGAGAACAATTTTCTCAACCCCTGGATGTCACTGCAAGAGTTCCTCAGAATTCTGTCCCAAACCAGCATCTTTAACTGCTTCATTGTTAATCTTAAATCATGAATAAAGTCAAATGTGGAAATGTTTGCTGAAAGTTCAGCAACAGAGTTCAGTTCCATTTAGAACTTCTTGGAGAATGAAGCAGTCTCTGGCTGCATGCGGTAAGACTTAGGCAACAATCAGCCATAGGGTGATAAACGCATGATCAAACATTCACTTCCTCTAAAGCCAGGGCATCATGGCTGCAAAATACACCTAAACCATTTGCCTAGGCTTCTTTGCAAGCAATTCATCAAATTTGTGACCCTACTACCTGAAGGACTGGGCATTGAAAGGGCACGGGTAACCATATCCTCTCATAGTGCGTCTCTCAGATCTTTTGTCCCCTCAGATCATTTGGTGTTCTCACATGGCCTGAAGCCAGCATTGCTCTTGTTGACTGCTGTCCACCAGTCCTTGCCACTTGGTTTCCAAAACAGGTGGAAACCTTCACAGAATGCAGCTGCTCTACCAGTTGTTACAAGTGAGTTCTTGGTCTGGTTGGAAATTTTAATATAAATTTCAATGGCCTGTCATTGCCCATGCAATCCCAACAGAAACCTTTAGAGACACTTCAGCCTTGGCCAATCTAGAGTGGTTGGACATAATTATTAAGCATACTTAATGATTGCATTGTGCCCCATTCTTGCCCTTTTGCTACATTTCACCATGATCAAATTCAGTGGTCTGACATATGGATGCATATATTGAAGTTAAACTGGGAAAAAAAAATTCTACAATTCTTTCCTTAGCTATGGTCTAATTATCTCTTAACAACCTACAGCAAAACCATGGTAATTATATTTTGAAAATGCAGCAACATACCACTTCAAGAGCATATACTAAATACATTAAAACTCTTAACAACTTACACATTTATCTTTCAATATATTGAGTTCAACTTAAAATTAACTTCAGTTAATCCTAATAGTTGACACAGAACTGGTTTTTCGTGAGCTGCATGTACACGAAATGTCACTATGCAATTTTTAATATAACAGTAACTAAATGTTCAATTGTATAAGACAAAAAGTGAAAGTATGTTTTACTTCAACTTTTAAAAGCATCAACCAGGCATACATCACACTAGAGAAAGAGTTCTTAGTGCTCCTGGCTGCCTCACAGGACCCAAAAATTCCAACTGTCATACTTACATTCTAGCTTTGGATTTATTTACACATTTTCCTGTTCTGCAATAGCAGCATAAATTCCAGAAGAATTACAGTTATGTAAATCACAGATATATGTTGCAGTCAGGAATAATTTGACAATCTCAGAAAAACAATATTCAAGGCCATTGAAAATTAGTTGTATAACTATTATATTCCACCATCTTTTCAGGCAGCATATTCCAGACTGTACCACAGGTTTGAGTTTCTTAATAAATATGTCTAGCAATTAATCCTCATGGCTTATAAAGTTCAGTAATTTTATTCTACAGTGTGATAAAAAGTTATAAAGCAAATTGCCAGTGGTTGCCATCTAGCTGAATATGATACACACACACTCTGTCTTACAAACCTAACAAAACATCATAACCAATTTATTCTGATAAGATCACATTTACAAAATATTGACTATTCAACCCTTTGTAAACGTATAGTGATTTCATAATTTTTTTTTAAATGACAATAGGGAATTTTCCCAGTGGGGCTCCTTGCCTGCTACCATAACTTTGCCAGAAGGCTATTGGAACAATTTAATTATATAAAAGGTTTCCAAACCTGCTTAAGTTACAACCTCAGAGAGGAAAACAAAACTTCAAAGAAATTCTTGACAATTACATAATGCTTTTGTCTTTAGGAAATAGTTTTAATTTCAACATGTGTTATTTGCTTACATGCCTCTAGTAGATCATGTCTTTCAAAAATGGTCTTGATCAATTTCTAAAATATACTGTACAGGCAAAATGTATAGCACTGCAAAAATGCACTAGCTTCATGATACACAGTTAACCTGTGCTCATTTGACTTGTGCAGGATGCACATAAAATTCACACACCTAACTCATTATCACAATTGCTGTAATCAGCTAATGCTAACCCCACTATTTACTGCATTTTCACTAATCCATGGGGTTCAATTTCATGGGTGCCTACCACCAGCTGTAGCAAACTAGCAGTGATTGAAGACATATCCACATCCCCTAAAAGGAAAATGCTCACTACTTCCAATAAATGGTAGAAGGCATTCCAAAAGATTCAGAAAGCTTGTTGGAAGCCATTGGAAAAGTGAGGTACCTGGCTTACTTGGATGCCTTGGTGGATGAGATAGAGGGGAGTGGAGGAATTCCACATGCAGGTGCACAGAAAACCATTCAAATAAGAAATGAAGTGAACATGAGATGAAGTCATGCTTGAGATCAACACCAGAATCCCCATTCATGCTCAAGGTCAGGAAGGTATTACCAAATCACAGCTCTCAGGAACTGTAATATTAACCCTGTACTATATGCCATGCTTTACATCCCATCACACAGCAGCATCAACATATTTCTTAACAAACATTCATACACTTATGCACACCCTCAAATTCTCAGTACTGCTTCAAATTTCACACCTTTTCACTACTTACAGATATTCCCAGTTATTCAACCAGGGCTTGCCTATCACCCAACTTGCAAAGTCATACAGCACAGAAACAAGGCCTTCTGCTCACTATGTCCATGCCAACCTTCAAGTTCCTATCTATATTAATCCCATTTACCAGCACTTGGTTCATAGCCTATTATGCCTTTGGCAGTTCAAGTGCACATCCAGATGCTTCTTAAATGTTGTGAAGGTACCTGCCTCCACCACTTTCTCAGGCACCATCTGGGTGAAAAACATCCTTCCTCAGATCCCCTATAAATGTCTTACTTTTCATCTTACTACTGCTAAGGTACCCTTTAATTTATAGTAATAGGATGAGGGCATTTGCAATCCTGCCACCTCTGCTCTGCCAGGGCCTTTCTTGCCTCGATCAGCCAAACAGCCCAGACTGCTGCTACTTGTGGTAAAACACTAATCGAAAGTCAGACCATCTGGGCACTGAGATCTTTCAGGGCCATTTGTTGTCCCTTCCAGAACTTGAATAGCTTTCCTCCATTTTCACTGTAGACTCTGGGGGAAAACACACTACGTGGAAGGTAGACACTAAGGGTATGTATGCATAAGGCTGATTAGTCAATGATCATATGATTTTAGTTTTGACTTAGATGTATAAATGTTTTAAAATGATTATTTGGTTAGATCTTCTATTTATGAATGGTTGTCATATGGATACCCCACTTTCTAACAGCCATGGTATGGCGGGCTCAGCTGACTGCTGTAGTACAAAACAAAATCTTACATACTCCCCTGGTCCTTTGTATTGACTGTGAATTTTTTTTATATGAGGTAATTTGCAAATTAAGGAAGTGAAACCGCCCTGCATCTGATAAAGATCTGAATTATTTGGTGCGGCCATTTGGTGCAATTTATTACGCCCAATACCATAGGGAGGTCAGCTGTGTTCATGAAGCTACGTGCCTTCACATTCTGCTATTCCCCACCCAAGGAGACATCTTCCCCTCTCTTTCACTAATGAGCCTGCCACCTCCCTCACTGTGCTGGAAATTGGGAGACGTCATTGATGTTTGCAGCTCCTGCTCAGAAACAGCCAGGTGAAAAATGCACTGTTATTAACAAAGTGATTCAAATATGACTCTGCAATTACAACTCCACCTGGAACAGGTGGTAGGTATCACCGATCATTTCTTTGGAGAACATCAATGTCGAAAAAGGTGGATATGTGAGCTCTGCTCCTAAAACGCCCTCTATGTGAGGGTTGGCTGACCAAACCCTTTCTCTACTTCCTCGCCTCTTTGTCAATTAGGTGTACTCTTTGGACCTCTCCTTCTCTGAATCATGATGGAGGCTCCATCAGGGTGGCCAGTAAAATGCCCATTTCTTCCTGGAAAAGAGATTCATATTCATGTTACTCATGAAATCGACAGTGGCCATCCACAGGGTCACATAGCATAGAAACAGGCTCTTTGGCCCATGACTATGCCACCCATTGTAACTGTCTACACTAATCCCATTTACCCGCACTAGGTCCATTGCCTTCTATGCCTTTGCAATTTAAGCATTTATCTAGATGCTTCTTAAATGTTTGAGAGTATCTGCCTCCACCACCTCTTCAGGCAGCACATTCCAGACTAACCACCCTGTATATGAAAAAATTCCCCCTCAGATCTCCTCTAAACCTCCTAACTCTCACCTTTAACCTATGTTCTCTTGTCCTAGACACTCTCCCACCAAGGGAAAAGAGATTATTACAATCTACTTTATCTATCCTCCTCAATAATTTAAATGTACTTTCATCAGGTCACCTCTCCATTTCCTCTGCTCCAGAGAAAATAAGCCCAGCCTATCCAGTTTCTCCTTGTAACTGCAATGTTCCAATCCAAGCACTTCCTGGTGAATCTCTTCTGCACACTCAGCTCATTAATTCTACACCAGGTCTTTGAACAATCCCATTCCCCCAATTAATTCACCATAACCTTTTCTCTCAATATGCCCAACACCTCCACTGATTCTTCTGTCACCCATCTATAACTGGCACGTTTTTGGAGACATGGAAGAAAATTGAGCAGCTGGAGGAAACCTAAGCAGTCACAGGGAGAATGCACACTGGAATTAGGATGCACACTCCAGTGTTAGCACCCATGGTGTGGATTAAACCCGAGTCACTGGAGCTTTGAGGCAGCAATAACCACTATGCCAGCAAAGATCAACTGAGTCCAGCAATGGAACCCTGACATCATACATTTTTGGAAAAGACAGAATACTTATCCTCAAGCACTTAAGACTTTAAGCACTTCTGAAGATACCAATCAATACTATTCTTTAATAATCACACCCAGTCACTCACCAACAAACTTGAATAGCAATGAGGATTTCTTTAAATTTTATAGGTAGGTAGGTGGGTTTCAGATGCCAGGTAGCCCAAGCACAAGAACTTCAGTCACCACTTCAGGCATGCACAGGCTATTCAATATGTTAAACAGCCAAGCTATGCTAAAACTGTTCACCCACAATTCACAATACAAATCATCATTCACAGTGAAGAGTAAACAATGCCACAGTTCAGTTATACAGCCATTTTACTGAAAACTTTAATCAAGAATTAGTCAAATTAAAGATTGGTTTTGGAAGAAATGTTCTATAGATGCCAATTCATTAACCAATATCCCTGCAGGAGTGTTATTTGGAATTAGCAAATTAGAGTATGGAAGGGGAGGGGGACACGCGAAAAAATAAGTCAGACAGCATTTCTGTTCATTGGGTGATGAAAAATATACATGGATGCAGCCTTCAAATGAGAAAAGATCTAGTTTTACTTTTTCTGCTCACCGTCAGCAATCCACACCACTGCACCACCCTCTCCCTATCAATTCAGATCCAAGAGGAACAATCTGGCAATGTCACCTGCTTAAGTTAAGCTGTGGAGGAGAGATGCCAAAAATCAAGATGAGATGGGATACCCCCCTGAAACCACATCTCATCGTGTGCACTAGCTTCAGGAATGGAGGGGGTGAAATAAGAGAAAACTGAGATTGAAATTAAAATTCATTTGCAAATTCTGAAAGCAGGTATTTTTTTAGACAAATTACCATGTTAAAAGTACTGGCCCAGAGTATCCTGGTAATGATAAACTATTTTGCCACCCTTTTACCATGTAGATATGATCTTCCAGCAGCAATGTTGTTCAAAAGCCAACTGATCAGTAAGGTTTCAATGAATGTTAACAGCAAGCTATGCCTGCAAATGCTTTGGCAGGATTGAAGCAGATATGCCAGCTGTCAAACGTGTTAGAGATTGAATGTTTTTGTAATTTGAAAGCTACTAAAACTTTAAAAATATTAAAATATTTTTTAAAATTGAAATGTATTTATACATTTATATATTTATACATTTACAAATAAGACCAATTAGTCTAAGAAGATATGGTACCTGCAATTGATTCTTCTCCTCACAATCAATTTTCACCATTGAAATGAACCTGCACCTGGTCTAAATGTGGCTCAGTTAACAGATTTCCCAGTACAACTGCAGAAAGTTGGCACTCCACTGCTGGGCCCCATGAAGAGTCCAACATTAGAACACAGTCTGATTGACAGCAGCAAAGACCTCTCAAAATCTGCACTTCTGCAAGCATGCATATTTATACACAAGTTTTAATCTTCCATACAGTTAAGTGGGAAATACCAGCAATTCCACATGGATTTGGCTATGATTGGTGACGCCTTGTTGAGAACAAACCAATCTGAAGCATCCTCTTGAGTTAAGAACTGCAAGCAATAACCATTTCTGACAAACAACAGCATTAGAACAGCTATACAAGAACAACTACAGGCCAAATGAGTTACTAAATTCCAAGATCTAGTTAACAGCACCATACCAAACAATAACCTTAAAAGAGTCCCTTTTTATCAGAATCAGATTTATTATCACTGACATACATCAGGAAATTTGTTGTTTTGTGGCAGCAGTATAGTGCAAGACATTAAAAATACTATGTTACCAAAAAATAAAATAGTGCAAAAGAGGAATAACAAGCTAGAGTTCATGGGTTCATGTATCGTTCAGAAATCTAATGGCAGAGGGGAAGAAACTGTTCTTGAAACATTTATAAATTGCTAATTAACTCAGAGTATTGCGTAATGTTTTACCCTGTATGGTTTCTAAGAATTCTGCACGTTCTCTAAGCTCTTCATCTGTCGAATTCAGCCAAGCAAAGGAGGAAGCGCAACATTACATTTGCAAAGTTTACATGAGATCTTTCCTGTTTAGTTCAATGACATTCTTGGTCATTACTGTGATCGCCCTCAATTTCAGATGAACAAAGATGAGGACTTATTCAAAACTGGGTTTCAAACATTTACTTGTGCAATCTTGTTTCAGAAATGATATGGAAGTAATTTAACACTCAAAGACATATCAAACATTTTCTTTGAATTAAAAGCAATGCTCCCTGAAGTTCTGTGAAAGAACCTTCACCGAAAATTTCAAGGAGTAATTGGGAAAAAAGTAATTCAGTATGCTCTTCAAATCAGTGCATTAAAAAGTGTAACCTTTGAACATTGCAAAGAGAGAACTCTTTATCTTCAGTTTGTATGTTTATAAAATTTCAGCAATCTCTTCGGTTTTCATTTGGAATACAGTAATAAAAACAGACATAAAAGACTGCAGATGATGAAATCTGGAACAACAATCTGCTGGAAGAATTCAGCAGATCGAGCAGCATCTGTGGGAGGAAAGGAACTGTTGATGTTTTGAGTCAAAACCCTGCATCAGAACTGAGTGGAGAGGGGAGATGGCCAGCATAAAGAGGAGAAGGGAAGTGGCGAGACAGGAGTCCAAGATGATTGGTGTACTGAGGAGGTGTAAAAGATGACAGACAGATTGATAAGCTTCTCCATCCCACAGCTGTCTCCAACCTTCACCCTCCCCTCCTCCCACCTTGCTCCATCTACCTTTTTTTTCCCTTTGTCTGCCTCCATCTATCATTCACTGCCACTGTCTCCCAACTCCACTCCTTCCCCTCTCCTACCCAGCATCTTTCACCCCTCCTCAGTCCACCAGTCACCTCAGACTCCTGCCTCACCACTCCCCTTCTCCTGGCCATCTCCCCTCTCCACTCTCAGTTCTAATGCAGGGTTTCGACCTGAAACATTGACAATATCTTTCCTCCCAAAGACACTGCTCAACCCATTGCGTTCTTCTAGCAGACTGTTTGCTGTTGCAGTAAAAATTAATGCCCCATTTATCTAGAGAGTAACTTACACACATGGGCAAGGAATATTGCGGAAGCAATTGTTGATTTAGCATACACATATCTGGGCTGATTAGCTATCATTAGTTTTGTTGGCATAGGCTTAGAGGGGAAAGCTGTCAAGTTTCTGGATTCTGAGCATTAACCAGTGACCAATGTTAAGTTTGTGTACAAGTTGTGTATAAACAACATATCATCTTCAGGACATAAGAAACTGCAGATGCTGGAATCTGGAGCAACAATCTGCTGGGTGAACTCAGCGGATCATGCGGTATCTGTGGGAGGAAATAAAAAGCCAACATTATGAGTCAATACCCTGCATCAGGATCTGATGCATGGTTTTCGACCCAAAATGTCGACAATTTCTTTCCTCCCACAGATACTGCATGACCTGCTGAGTTCCTCCAGAACATTGTTTGTTGCATCACAATATCTTCCTTGGTGAAACAGCTTACTGCTGTATACTGTCAGAATTCAAACAATGTGATGGAGAGTGATAAACACAAATGGCAAGTTAACACCTTCAAGCAAAGATAAAAGAAAAAATGGACAAAGGGATATGTTAAATTTAGGTGGAAAACTTGAAAGGGATCTGAATTAACCTTTTATAGCTGAGTCTCCAAAATGTACTTGCCCCTCCCCCCATAGACTTCTTGGTTTATTTTAAATATAATTTTACAAATGAACATCAACTTAGCTCAACCAATAAAACCTAGTAAGACTCAAGACTCAACACTTCCTATTGGCACGCATTATCGGAGATGTTAGTTTTCTGCTGACGCATTAAACTGAACTTTTGTTTACCCATTCAGGTAGCTGTAAAAGATTTCATGGCATGAAACTCTCTTTGTGTCTCAACCAGCATTGCACATGCTGAATAAAACCATAAGAAAAGATTAATTAGC
>JARFYF010000007.1:29721520-29732670 GCA_030265395.1 Rhina ancylostomus | reverse complement strand
TTAAATTGATGTTTAATTTTTGTTTTAAAAAATTCTTTTTACATTAAAAGGCACAATTAAAGTTCCAGAAATTAACACATTCATTTCTCTTCACACTGATCACGCCCAGTAATAGTGATAATTTGATGGCCTCATTTGAATGTCCTAACTAACTTAGTCTTGCCAGTGGCCTTGCGCTATTTGGGATTTTCTGCATCTGAATGGAAAGGTACAACTTTGAGCTGTGTGTTAATTTTCCTACAATACCAACAGAGGATGGTGGTTGTTCCTACAATTGGGCTGGGGACTACAGCTCTTTCTAAAGGAGCATCTGCTGAAGTTACATTCTCCAGTCCCTGACCACTAATCAGATCTAAACACACCTCTCTTGCCTGAGGGTTGCAATTGTCTCCTGCGTCAAAATGTCAAGATTATTCTCCTGAATGAATCAATGCCCATCCCTCTGACTGCAGTTAAAACTTTGTCCAAAGTTTCAGTTGCAAACTTCAACCATAAGATACAGGAGCAGAAACAGGCCATTTGGTCCATCAAGTCTGCTCCACCATTCATACATGACTGATTTATTATTCCCTCTCAACCCCATCCTTCTGCCTATTCCCCATAACTTTTGACATCCTTACTAATCAAGAACCAATCCGCTCTAAATATACCTAATGACTTGGCCTCCACAGTTGTCTATGGCAATGAATTCCACAGATCCACCACCCTCTGGCTAAAGAAATTCCTCCTCATCTCTGTTCTAAAGCGACGTCCTTTTATTCTGAGGCTGTGCCCAGAAAGTTCTGCCATTGCTGCTCTACCGTCATCCCTGCTAGGGTCCCCTTCCAATCAACTTTGGCCAGGTCCTCTCTCATGCCTCTGTAGTTACCTTTACATAACTATAATACCGATATATCCGGTTTTAGCTTCTCCCTCTCAAACCGCATGGTGAATTCTATCATATTATGATCATTGCCTCCTAAGGGTTCCATTGCCTTAAGCTCCCTGATCAAATCTGGTTCATTACACAACACCCAATCCAAAATTGCCAGAGATGTGGTTATCTGGGAACATGTTATTCTGCAAAAACTCCCACATGCAGTGCATTCCAGTATTGGCATCTCTAATGAAATTTGTTTTAAACATAAATTCAGCTCATTTATGTTTTTCTTACAATTGAATTAGACAAATTTAAATTATTAGTTTATTAACTGTATTAATATTTACTGTATCAAACTTACACAAACTAATATATGAATTAAAGGCTAAAAGCATTACTTTCCTATTCTGCACTGAATTCTCATTCTCAGTAAATTTTCAACTTTTCACTAACTTGCATATTCTGTTCACCCTGTGATCTGTGGTTATGTGCTTGCTTTTTCTCTGAACCAAACATACCTTGTAAAAATAGGCAGCAGCCAATATTTTACTTGATCACCATACACCTGTTTTATATTTTTGGTAATTCCAAGACTAAATCCATTTTTGTCAGGGCCATTTCGAAACACAGGTGCTCGGAAAGCCTCTGGGGAGGGTGGAAAAGGTGTTTGGTTAACAGCAGTACAATATTTTACAATTTGTAGATTAATATCCTGCTGTACAGATATAAAGTGAAAAGTTCTTTATGATAATAGTCACAAAAAAGGAATGTTAGCTTTCTCCTTTCTTGATGATAACAATCATAAGAGGCAGCAATATAATTGCTGTGTATTTTTAACTTGGGAAATTTGTTTTGATTATCTGAGTAATTGAAGACTCTTACCTATTGTAGACCTGTTTTTGCTGACCAGCCAGCAGTGATAACTGAACAGTGACAGTAAACTGATGAAGAACATAGCCGCCACAAAGAAAAGAAACAAAACATGGAATTTTGCATGAGTATCTGGCAAATCCCCCTAGAAGAAGCAAAAATAACTTCAGCTACATAATATTAGTTATGAACATGACTGACAGTAAGCTAATGTAGTAATTTTCTAACCGCTTTCTTTCAAATCTCTACCTGCATGGTTAAACCTAACCTTTCTACATTTATTTAAAAGCAAAATGTCATTGACTTTTGATATCTTCAAGTCTTCAGAAATAATACATACTTTGTTAATAAATGTCTACATCATTAACTGGTTTATTCCAAGGATTTAAATTCACTATAGCTTTCTCCTAGAAATGACATTTAAAAAAACTTACATCAAATATCACAGCAAACCTGCCTACCTTTATTTTAACCTGCCTTCTGTCATTCAAGTGGGAAGTTCTGAATAAGAAAGCACATCTGCAATACTACTTACAGGCTAGGAAGGACAGTAGTGTTTCTTCCAGGTCCAAGGTAGCCAATAAATTTCTTCCACTATCATAATCTGCCTAGTCATCACAATCAGCCTGGTCCCCACAAAGGACCCTTCTGACCACTATGTTTTGCTCTTTCCCACCTCCCACCCCCCAAACTGGTACGGCCCTGGCCACTATTTGCCCTCTTCTTTACTCTCAAATCTGTGACTGGAATTACTCAATTTACTGAAATTCCCTGCCAGTGATCCAGATTTGCCAATGATCTACTCTGCTTCTCCTATAACCTTAAACCTTCAGAAACGAGTTTCTCTCCCAAAAGACCTCTAACCTGTGAACCAGGTTGCTTGTGGGTGGTAAATGCACTTAAAGCAGCCCTGAAATTAAATCCTGCTGGGCTTTTGCACAAACTGTTCTAGGCCTTTGGAGCTGACGGAATCCCACTCCACAAAGAACTCCCCTCCAATTCTAAAACATGGTTGAAACTGGTGTGCTATTCTTGCATCTATACTTTAAGTACAACATCTGTAAAACATCTTTTCCACTACTCATGCACACAACTCACGCAAATACTTGTGTGCTCTGGAGACAGCAATTGCAACTTTTAAAAAAATTCTCAACGTGGTAGGAGGAAGTAATCTCTGGAATCCTGCACATCCACTGAAACTGACCAGTGTGATCAGATATCATGCCTGCACCAATGAAAAGGGAGATGACCTCTTAACTAACCACTATGAGAAATTCTTGCGTAGCTTTAGAGAACTCACAACAGTAACAGCAGCATGAGTACAAGAGAATGCACTCTCTTTCACAGAGATCTTAGTGGAAGAAGTGGACATCTGTAAGGGCTGAAGGAAGCCTCCAAGTGCAGAAATGAAATACCCACGAGAGGGACAGCCAAAAAGATTACTGCCCTCAATGAAGCAGAGGACTTGGTTCCAGAAGCACAAGAAATTTAATTACCTCATGGGTGGTAAAATTAATAGAAATAACAATAAATTGCCAACACAAGCAATCCCATAGCATTCATATATATACTTCAGACAAATCAGCTATGACAGGCACATCATACATGACATTGCCACATACTTCCTAACAGTCTTTCTTCTATTGCAAGAGAAGACAGCTTACATTGGCAGATTGTAGCAACTTACTGGAGGGCAAGCCCTACCATGTCTCAGTCTCACTCATTTGCAGAAGTAGTACTAGATTTCATGGACATAGCTGCCAAACAATCAATGTCAGGTGGTGGATCTGGCATCTTGTTCGGTTTCCAGGGCTACATTAAGTTAAATGGTAATGAGTCCAATCATGATGGCTGATGAATAGTGGTTACAAAGAGAATTGCTTGTTATCAACCATCTGGAGCTCAGAATGTCTTGGACTTCCACACGTGTGCAGTCAAACACAGAGGTCCGAGTTGTGTTGAAGATCAGAAGCTAGCAGATCTCACTATATGCTCTATTGAATCCAGCAGTAGAGCAGCAATAACTGAAGAAAGGGTCCTGATTCACTTCTCATCTTATTCATCAGATGTGGCATACTCAAGGTGCATGATGGCAAGCCCTATCAGATGACTGTTAGTGTTTTAATGATTTTTATTATTTATTATTAAAATGCTTTTTATTACATTTTTAAACACCAGAAGTGATTTAAATGTCTCCATCAGGGATATTTATAAAGTTCAAAATCCTTTTACAGATTCAGTCTTTGGCAGCCAGCTTGCTGTCAATCAGGGTATATAAAGATGCAAAGCCTCAGGATATTATGTTTGATGCCTAGTTATTCCTTGGAGTCTGTTTCATCATGCCAGATGGCTTTCGGGTGCACATTCTCAGCCCGTTCAGCAAGTTAGATGGTGGAATTACTTCATTAAATAAGGAGTCTGGTTACTCACTGGGGCATATGCAGCCTCTGACATGTTTTTCCACCAACAGTAATAAATTGCTTGGTTTTGCTAGTTAGTTGTGATCTCAAGGATGTCTATGTTGGGAAATGTTTAATAGTAATGTTGTTGAACATCAAGCGAAAAATGGTGAAATCTCTATGATGCTTGCTGCAATTAGGCAAGAACTATTTCTCTGAACTTCTGGAGGGATTTTCTAAAGTAAATCGCTGAGCTCTAAGGGCTTTCTATGTCAGCATTTGCCATCTTCATCTTCTTCTGTTCCGCTTTCTTTTCCTGTTGCATGGCTCACAATGACTGTGCACACATTTTGACATGGTTATATACCACACATCAAAAGGCACAAGAATGCTGCAGGGCAATCTGAGCTTTCTGGAGACAGAATCTCATCATTATCACTTTCCAACAGGCTGCTACTGATCCAAAGGCTGGTGTTTTAATTCTGCTTTCCAGCACAATTAGGACTGGAATGAGGGGACTGCAATGAAATGATGTCCTCCAATGATGTCCTCCTAGAGCCATTCTTTCAATTGGCACAGCAGAACAGTTATGATAAGGACAGTGGACTACCTCCCGATGAACATTCAAGATGAACATTTCATGCAATCCTGCTAGATGCATTTCATTGACCATAAGAATTACTTGCTATCTATATGTTTCAGGGTTAAAAACCTATGTAGTTTCAGGTGCTCTGGATTCACATGAGGCAGATATTGCTCTCTTTAGTTTCAGGAAGCCAGCAATCCTAGTAAATTTGTATGCTCAAGATGCTTGCTGGTATTTATTCTAAAATACATTGATGCTTTGGAAGCATCAACATGGGAAACTTTACCTAGAATGGGAAAGTTGTTTTATGGAGAAAGCTTGGACAGCTTTAGGCTCACATCCACTGGATTTCAGAAGACTGAGGGAAGACTTGATTGAAACATAAGGTCCTGAGGGGTCTCAACAGGGTGGACCAAGAGAGGATGTTTCATTTTGTGGGCTACAGTTTAAAAAAAATGGACTGCCCACTTAAGATAAATGAGTCTATTTTTTTTTGCTGTTAGTTGCAAGTCTTTGGAATTCTGCTTCCATTGCCCTTCATGAAACAGGGCCTTTGAATATTTTTGGGGCACTGGCGGACACACTATAAGTAAGGGGATGAAAGGTTACTGCCAGTTCGGTAGAACGCATAGTTGAGGTTATGATCTGATCAGCCAAGACCTTATTAAATACTGGTGCAAGTTTGAAGGGGTGAGTGGTCTACTCCTACTTCTAATTGGTATGTTTGTTTTGTAATTATTCCTTTGTGAGTAAAGAACACCAGTCATATCAAACATGCAATGGTGAGCACAAATTGAAAGATCTGACATTTGTGAGCCGGCATTGCCAGGAATGATTCAGAACTTCAGGCAGAGCAATCTCAGTTACTACTGCCTTAGGAACCTTAAACTGCTTAAGAAAAAGACAAAATGCTGGAAACACTCAGCAGGTCAGGCTTGATCTATGGAAAGAGAAAAAGAAACAATGCTTTAGATTTAAGACACTTCATCAGAAACAATTCAGCTTCCAAGTGTTCCCCGGATCTTCTGTTTTTATTTCAGACTTCCAGCATCTACAGTTTTTTTTATTATTAACTTCTTAATCTTAATAAAATGTTCTTCAGACAGTTGGAAGGAGGAATGATTCTCCAAGATGGCATGAGGTACAGGTGCGCCCAGCTAGAGTCCTCTTCTCTCTCTCCTGCTCTTGCAGGAGTGCAACTAAAGCACCCAAAATAGGCAAGAATCAAATGCTACCTTGATATCAGCATTTACCCAGACTTGCAAAAGACTCCAAAGTGCAAAGCTCTTCTCCAACAAATTCACAAATAACCATCATCCCTTTAAATAATGCAGTTGGAGAGCAAGTTAAAGCTGCTTTCCTGTACATGATCTGCACTATTAACTGCACATCCATAATTTCACAAATGCACAAAGCGAGTGTTACATGTGGATTACCAGAGTACACATTACATGTTCAGCACAAAGAAAGTCTCATAGTGTACTGCACATAATGAAATATACAAATATGCAATATGATTTGATTTATAACATAAAATCATCGCTTTGTGCATTACAAATGTACAATACACTATTGAACTTGTGGCTCTCAAGTAATTCAATAATACTTCTTAAAAAATTTGTGTTGGCTTGAATTATCACAGATTCAGTCGCATTGTCTGAACTTCATGTGGAGTCCAGCAGGAAAGCAAACTGATAAAATAGTGTTTTGAATCTGTTAGTAAATCCAGGACTTGTGCTTTTGACAGAGCATGTGCAGAAGACCTAGACTTGCACCTATTTAGGAATAATGTGTGAACTGAGTGCTAATGTTATTATAGTCATCCAAGGTTTTCATATCCACCCATTAAATTCTCCCTATGAACAAGTCACCAGCCTGTATAACAGACTGTTATACAACTCAGTGTAAAATGAAAGTATCCTTCAAAAGTACCAACTGAGAGGCAGGTTCATCATTCAACAGTTACTTAGACATGGCAGGAAGCAAAGTTACTTTTCTTGTCTTTTAACTGTAATTTTTGGGAGTATTTTTGAAAACATTACACTCATGAAAATGAAAATGTCACTGACAGTATTACCTTAAAATAATAATAATTTATAAAGCAGTTTAATTAAGAACACATTAAAATATCAACAAATAAAGTAAAACAAGTCAAGAAGCTGGTGCACTCTCTCTTTGCACTGGGTCATCAGCCTTTCCTGGTATACAGTGCAAGTACTGTACATCTGGTCCTTCTCTTCATTGTGCCACTGCTCTGCTACTGAACTCAATAGTGAGTTTAGCAATGAAGCAGGCAGTAAGATGCATTGACGTCTGATTTCTTGTACACCCTGGGCTTCTATCTTTCCCTGCACAGGTGCAGAAGTCCAGGACACACTGAGACATAAACATCTCATTGCTGGAAATTCTAAAGGGAACCACAGGCTAATAGTAAGTATGATTCACATAAAACATGTAAATACATATATTGAATCATATGAAAAATATATACCTTTTGCAATTGTAATATCAAAGCCAAATGCACTGCACAATTTCAACTTCACCATTTCAATACCAAAGTATACCAAATAAGGAATGCAATGGCATTTTACCTTAGGGCAATTCGCTGATGATTTCCTGCGACAAAGCTATATGCAAATAAAGACACACTTTAATGAAAACTAGATTAATTAATTGATTCATGTGCCATGCAAATAAGCATGGATGGGATGGGATGGGAAAATCATGAATGTGTTCATGTACAACATTCTATTTGCACATAAACATCTATATGAAAATTGAGCTATCTATTGTGTCACCTGTTTTTGAAAATAGGATTCTTTTGCTCCTACACATGCAAGAAAAGTTTTTTTTTAAATTAAACCACTGAAACTATAATTTAACATTTCTGTATGTACATTTTATCTGCAACTGTTATTGAGTCTGTTACAAGCTGCAATTTCAGGTAATGTTGCATTCATTCAGCACATTGTCTCTTCAGGACCTCTATCCCAAGAGGTCACAAACAGCGAATTAGATGAATGAACAGTTCAAACTTTATGGTGTTTTATTTTAGGAAAGCATGTTGAAAGAATGTGGCTTTCAATATTGTGCTGCAAGACCTAAGTTTCCACTTGAATAACAAGAACAATTGTGATCTGAGGAAGCACAGGACATTTGACAATACATACATCATCAATAAATACTGGAATATCAGACTTAAGTATTTGCTGTCAACATTGAACAGAAAATGTTGATTCATGTGAAAATACTACCAGTTGACCCTAGCTGCTAATGCCTACTTCCCTAGCCCAGGAAACACCATTTAAGTTAACACAAAGAACCATTACAAGAACTTTAATGTGAATTCATGTGGTACGTTAATCAAGGAAGCTCCCTAACATCACCTTTAATTTTAAGACGCTGCTACTTTCTTATGTTTTGGTTTCCATTATGTCAATCATACAATCTTTGACAAAGTTGAAAGGCAACATGATCCAAAGACACTGCCCATATTTTCCGTTTCCACTCTTTAGGAGTGAGCATATAATGGCTTAGTTCTCTAAATTTGTCATGCCTCTCAATGAAGTGGCAGCTGACCACCTCTCAGCTGGAAACTGGGCACTCAAGTGAACTGGGCACTAGCCTTGAACTGACATTGTTGTAAACCACAACAGTAGCTATACTTTTTCTTTGCTTGAACTGAGTGATAGTAGGATGATATGGAACTAAATTAAGGTAAATAATACCAACCAGAAACCATCATTTAACAAGAGATTTAAGAACCATAAATTGGTATGCTGCAGATATTGTATTATGTGACATTTCTGAGAAGAAAATTTTGCCTTTCACTGATGGTAAAGTTTGGACTTTAATACTATTAATACAGTCAAATACTTGTAAACTAATACACTTCCTATGCAGTCCTTCTAGGGTCTTGAACTTCATACCAAAGTGTGATGCCAGAAATGGTTAGCAATTTATAAAAGGTTCAGCAATAACTACATTTAAATTTCTACTCTGTAACTCTATTTATATAACCATGGATCTACAATAAATTTTATTTTAAAAAATACTTATTCAATTCAGAACTTCTGTGAATGTAACCCTTCAAGTCTCTTATTTTCTGCACCCCCAGAAATTATACTTCCTCTCATAATTTTTCCTTCAAAGCACATTAAATTTTATTTGTCTTGTGCCTTCATATTTTACCACATTCAAAAAGTGAATATTTTCACTACTAAATTAAAATTGACAGGAATACTTAGGGGTGATATATAGATAAAAGCACAGAAGATATTAGTGGATATGCTGTACCACTACATTGCAATTTTTCACTACCAAAAATGAAATGAAAATTTAGATATACCCATTTGTATATCAATTCATTCATGAAATCTGACAATTAATTGTTTTTTCTTACTTTAAAGTAAAAAGATTACACTTCCAAGCAGGGAAGAGAGTTAGTCTGGCATACTCAAAATACATTGAATTGCTAAAGATTACTTCATCTATCTAAGCACTGTTTAAAAAGCATAAATCAAACAGGTGACACTCACAATTTTCGCTGCTACATGACTGAGGACTAATATCTGATGGACAACGCTATAGGAACACATGGAAAATAAGCTGAAGTCATGCACTGATGATAATGAGGACTGCAGAAAACATGTTATATCCTTTTTGGGAATAATGAAGGAAACATTAGTCAAGATAAATAAGGTACTTTAACAGTAAGTTGGACTGATGTGATCAGCTGTCGAAAGTAGTTTTCGCCATTTCCCCAAATGACTTCCAGTTTCTTTTCAGAACAAAGGTAAGAATGCCACAGGTACCATAAAACAAAACCTCAATTGAGATGAGACCTATTGAATGTACTGTCATGCTGGTTTATGGTTCTGAGAATACCAGCATCCCTCTGGTACCTTACGCAATTGCTCAAGTGGTGACTCGACATTAATTAGTAAAGCTAGTAAATGATACAGCATTACATTAGAGTTCCATTATAACCTTACTTTAAGTCCACACATGTATCTTTCCACCATAAGTCACTGTGATCATTTTCCCAAACATATGGAACTTATTTTTGTATTCTCATTGTCATTGTTAAGAGCTAATCCAGCACAGAACACACATCCCTCTTATCTACATTGCTTGGTACCATATCAAACTGAATCATCTGGGGAAATGGGTTCACCTATTTCAGAATAGATTTAGCTAAACGTGATCCAATGGAATATTACAGCTGCATGTAAGAAATGGAAAAATTATTTAACCCAGGGTTACTGGGGTAACTGAAAATACTCTGACATTTTATATCATTTTATGGTGACTATGCCCATTTTGTAAGCCTGCATTCTTCCAAAGAGGACAAAATTTTATTTTATAGTTTTTGAAAATAAGATAGTGACTTTGTGAGTGACTGATTAATTGCTGACCTTTTATTTGTATAGGATGAGGTTCTATTTTAGTTTACTGAAAATTTGCCAGTTATTTATTCAAGCCATTCAGGAGAGCTGATTGACAAGATGGAGAATATTCCATAAAATGACCAAAATATTAAAAAAATCTATTTTCATATGGTATTCTAAAATATTTAAATATTTGATTTCTTTCTAATTTTATTTGCTGCCAAGGCAATTTTGGCAGGATTGTAAAGGAATTTCACATAAATAGTTTTCTGTAAACAGTACATAGTTTTTATGAAGATTAAGCAAAATCCTGCCACCAACAGGCATTTTCATAATAACAACTTTAATGGAGGGAATTTCAACATACACCTTCCTGATAAGAGTGATCTCTGAAAAATACATTCTTCACTTCTTGTTTTTAAAAAAGTGATTTTGACAAAATCTGAAACCATAGATCTTGAAAAGGTTAGGTTATGAGTGACAACATGAATGTACAACCTCATACTGAACATTATAGGAGTACATTGTATGGCCTTATTCTTGATTAAAAACTGGATTTGGCTATAATATCCTGACTTTTCTGTTGTTGATTTTGAAAATGTTTATAGATGGCAAGCTACAAGATTAAAGTTAATGTGGGAGACTGGCATGGAAGAATTACTGCCAAATAGCATATCCATGGATTTGGCCTACCCCAGTTGAATTAGTAAATTATTGTTCCAGGATGATTCATACTGTGGAGTCATCAATCCAAACACAATCTCCTACTCTTCCAATAATAAAAACATGCTAACAACTTTAACAAAATGACTTCGTAAAGATACTTAAGCTGACTTTTGGTGATGTTTTTGAATTACACATATGGTACAAGTAATCTTACCTTAAATAGTAAAAAGTATAACATTAACTGTCACTGACTTTACATTTGGATCACAAATCGTAAGCAATCCTCCCATTCACTCAATTCTACTTTTCAACATTGTATCATTTCAGGCAATAACCACCAAATTTTATTTCTTCACATATTTAGTACAAAACTTGATTGC
>JARFYF010000007.1:29680532-29696323 GCA_030265395.1 Rhina ancylostomus | reverse complement strand
TTTACAAGGTTATAGCTTCTTTATCATTTTTGAATACCCACCACCTCTAGAAAAATAAATACTGACAACTTGTTGCATTTTAATACAACCGGTGTAATAACTGGGAGTTGGAATCTGATCAACTTTTCATTTTTGTTGACTTCCAGAAAATTTAAGAAGCTAGGTTTTACTGTATAACTCAGCCTCTGTATTTAATAAAACAAACGTATTTAACTTTTTAAATACCACCATTTTCTAGAACTTTAAAATGAAATTCTCTCAGAACTCTTCCCTGGCAATGCAGTACTCACCTCTTTTGATGGCCTGGCTGGTGATGTAAATATCGTCTTCCAGTAGGACCACACAAACATGATAAAAGATAGATGGAACACTACAAGGTATACAACTGAAACAGATGAAAAAAAAAGTATTTTAAAATTAGCAAAAATACAACATCCTCCTGTTGCTGATATGCTTTCTCTGAAGTCCAAGCTATACAAGGATACAAAAATGTACAAAACATTTGGCATAAAAGGCCCCTGAGCTTGTCCCACCATTCAATAAGATTATTGATTCTGGCCTCAACTCTACATTCAAAATATTAATTAATGTATGAACTAGTAAGTACATATAATTCAGCAATCAAGTTGGACAGAATACGTCAAGCTTGGTGATAAAGAATCTTTGTTTGTTGTATCTCAAACTCCCAAATGATTGGAGGGGAAATATCCTAGGAGGTAATTGATTTTGAAAACATATACCTAGAGCTATCCCTATCTTTCAGGACTATTTTGGATTAAAAAGTGGTTTACATAGATGAAATAAGGTATGAATTTGGTTGACATGGCTCAGCTGCTTTAGGCAACAAGATTGGTTGTGGTCTCAGCCTCTCAGTGATGACTTCAAATTAACCCACTCATTACTAACTAAAATCACAGGACATCATTTACCCTTCTTCATCTCATGAAAATTCTTCACAGCATTTAATAAGCTTTATGTAGTATATGAAAATGCACACAATAAACCATATGTGGACCATGGATTTTTGCTTTTGACCTGTATGATTATTTTATAAAACATGCTAAAATTTTCCCCAAATTTTCAAAATGTTGCATCCAGCAACTATTGTGTTTTTCTATCTTCCCAACTCATACATCCAGACTGAAATCAGAGTGACATCTGTCAAAGTAAATGCAAACAAGCAAGCAAAATAGAGTTGAATTTAAATATGGACACATCAGAACAGTATACCCTTTGGATTCTAGAGAAAATAATTCCTATGGGCCAAATGGTGCTCTCAGCAGCTGACTATTTTAAAGGGAACTGCTGGCATTCAGCTGCTCCTAGGTTAGCAAGTGCCAGACTTGTGCAAACCTGCCATGTCCAAGATGTACTGAGTGACAGATGCCAGGGCATCTGCTACAGTACTCCAGTGGTGTACTGAACAGGCTGGGAAATTTGTCTTTCCTATCCTAGACCACTGGCTCAGTGTAGGACTTGTGTTCCTATTCAAATGAATGGGGATTCTCTTCCTGGCAAATAGGAGGAAAAACACAAGTTATTTACTTTTGAGTTGTTTAAATGTTTTAATGCACTATTTTTACAAAATGTAAAAGACTATTTTAATTATTTAAAGCAATCTTAATTGTTAAAGATCTCTGAATATCAAGACATTGAAATATGTCAGAAAATCTCAACAACATTGATAGAGGTGAGACTCTAGCACTAATCTTATCTTCCACCAGGGCATTCCAGGTATGGGGCCTCAGCGGTATGCTGCCTAAGTTCTATTTGCTTCTATGGCTTCATTAAGCATCACTATTCTAGTGATAAAGGTTTTGCCAGTTGGTTCAAGAACCAAATGGTTGAAGGGAAGTAGCTGTTCTTGAACCTGGTGGTGTGGGACTTTGGGCTTCAGTACCTCCTGCCTAATGATAGCTGTGAAGAGTTGGCATGGCCCAGATAGTGGGGATTTTTGATGATAGATGTTGCCTTCTTGAGGCAGCACCTCCTGTAGATACTACCAGTGGTGGGAAGAGATGTGCCTGTAATGTATTGGGCAGAGTCCACTACTCTCTGCAGCTTCTTACGTTCCTGCACATTCGAATTGCCGTACCAGACCATGATGCAACTAGTCAGGATACTTTCAACAGTATATCTGTAAAAGTTTGTTAGAGTGTTTGATGAACCTCCTAAGAAAGTAAAGATGCTGCGCGCTTTCCTTATGATTGCATCTATGTGCTGGGCCTAGGACAGGTCATCTGATATGTTACCACCTAGGAATTTAAAGCTGCTGACTCTCTCCACCACTGATCCCCAATGTAGACTGGTACATGTTCACCCTTTTCTTTCCTGAAGTTAAGGATCAGCTCTTTAGTTTTGCTGACATCGAGAGAGAGGTTGTTTTTGCGGCACCACTCAACCAGATAATCTATCTCGCTCCAGTAAGCTGATTGATTGCCACCTGTGATTCGCCCAACAACAGTAGTGTCATCGGCGAATATGAAGATGGAATTGGAGCTGTGCTTAGCCACATAGTGGTGTGTACAGAGAGTAGAGAAGGGGGCTTAAGTACGCAGCCTTGAGGTGCACCCATGTCAATGGTTAGCGAGGAGGGGATGTTGTCACCAAACTATCAATTTTATAAAAGGAAGTCTTTTCCCTCTAACTCAAAAAGTAGACAGTAGGAAAAAAAAAAATCACAATGTAATTATTTGTTAGATGATTTTAATAAATGTGGTTTCTTCTAAATGACAATATTTGGCCAGATGTCATTATCACAAACATTCATAAAATGGCTATCAATTTTGTCAGTGAGCTACACCTGGTAGTGTACTGTGCCAACTGTTAAAGCTTTTCTGTGGGTACAATTATTCAGACCCCGCTATATGATGCCATTTTATATATTATATACAGAACAAGAACAGACCATTTGGCCCAACCAGTCCATAACAATATTTATGCTCCTTTTGAGCTGTCTCCTGTCCTTTTGCATCTATATCTAAAGACTAATTCTCTATTCACTTCTCCCTCACATGCTTGCCAATGTATGATTCACTTCAACCACTTTCCATGGTGAGTTCCACATTCTCGCCACTCATGTAAAGAAGTTACTTCTGAATTCTTTACTGGATTTCTTGATAAGACAGCATCTAATTATGCTTTTCCCTTCATGTAAATACATTCTCTCAATATTCTATCAACATTTATCATAA
This sequence comes from Rhina ancylostomus, assembly GCA_030265395.1. Lineage (NCBI taxonomy): Eukaryota > Metazoa > Chordata > Chondrichthyes > Rhinopristiformes > Rhinidae > Rhina > Rhina ancylostomus. The sequence goes on along the minus strand of JARFYF010000007.1, from coordinate 29,693,129 downwards.
TTTTAAAAATGTCTATTAGATATTCCTGGACTTCACAGGAAATAAGAGAATCAATCTGTTCATCCTTTCCTGATAATGTATATCCTTGCACTTGTGACATCAGTCTTTGAAATCTCTGCAATACGTCTATTTTTGTTTTAATAATGTGGCAATCAGAATTGTATACAGTACTTTCCGTGTGGTCAAACTGAGGATTGATACAGGTTTAGCATAACTTCCAACTTTTTAAATTCTCTCTCTCTAAAAATAAACCAAAATGTTTGGTTGTATTTTTTTATAAATGGCCTTGATAACCCACAGTGTAAAGTTTAGTGATCGGTGTATTTACACTCCTAGGTGTCCTGGTACTTATACCCCACATAGTCTATCTTTTCAGGTAACAAATGACCTTCCTATTTTGTCTACCAAGAGGCCGACAGGATATATCTTGACAATTTTTCATTTTATCTAGCTGACGCCATAGTTGTAGTGGTACTGAAACAGCTTGGTTACGAGTGTGGCTGGTTTTAAAGCACATATTTTCACCACCAGGGTCAGGACATTGTCAGAGCTTAAAAAGCCTGGCTATTAGCAAGATATAACACACAAAAAGCACAAATCTGCTTCTAACTTACAAAGGGTCTCAGATCTGAAATGTTACTTCTACTTCACTTTTCACAAATGCTATTTAACCTGCTGAGTGTTTCCAGCATTTTCTGTTTTCATGGCATGGCTTAAAGCCTTTGCTTATACAGTGGCTCAAACTGAACTGGTTGTCATCTGTGACATTGATAATCTCTGGATGAATTATAGATTTAGTATATCTATCTGAAGATAGTTACACACACTTAATCCTCTTCATTTGCACTTGTGTTTAGCTCTGCTTTAATTGTGGATAAATCTATGGCTGGTAGTTAACTGCCAATGCTACACATAATTACATGTGGCAGAACTGTGAAGGTTTAGCTAATCAGTTGAATGTGGGAAATCCAGAGATTTGTGCTGGAGCACCAAAATGATGTCTAATTTTCCAAGTACATCTGATACAGTTCCTGATATGCCATTCTACTCTCCTTATTCACATACCGTTATTGCCCATTTGGATGGCAATAACATAATTAAGGAAAGGCAATGCCATGAGGTTAAAAATGCAGATGCGTTGCAAATCTGCTTCAAATAGCTCACAGTGCTTATAGATGCCAAGTTGTGAGTTACTAGATCTGGTCTTTCTCCCACTTACCATGATGGTGCTAAAGAACAAAACGGCATCCTCATTGTGTAAACATTTCATCTAATCAAGGGCAGCTTTGTGGCAATTTCAACTAATGCAACATGGACTGCTGCATTTGCAACAGGTAGAATGGTTTTGGGTGAGGTCAATGGAATTCCCCCTCATTCTTAACCTATCTCAAACCCAGTTTGACACCTTCATCATTTGGGACATAACCAGCCCAGTAAGCAGCAATTCTACTGAGCCAATAATAGTGAAGGATATGGTAGGCCCACTCAAATTACATTATCTTTTACTACCCTTCATGCTTCTACCAAATGGCATTGAATATGAATGAGTAACAGATTGTTTTGGCATTATATGACTGAATATCTTGCTATCCTATAGAGAATCAGAAAAAATGCTGATCACTTCTTTCCCTACTGTATATCACTGTGCTACCAATTGACCAGATGTAAACAAGAGAAGTCTGGAGTGATGAAGGAGTTGGGGTTGTTGGCTGGTAATTACATTTGCAGAGTATGAATATATCAGGCTGCTTCCTGACTGTGGGATTAATCTGTCCAATCTTGGTGAGTTTCCAGATGTTAGCAAGGAGGATTTTGCAGGGTTGAAATGAACTGGGTGTGCCTTTGTCATATCCGGTTCATTTCTATTATGTTTAGGAGATATTTGTTACAATCTTGCAGTTTGCTGGGTGATTTCAGAGATAAGAGGCAACAAATTTGCTATGGTCACACATACACCAAACCAGAAATAGCAGGTTTCCTTCCTTAAAAAAGACATTATTTTAAGATAGCTAGATCACCAATCTTTTATGATTATGATACATATAATCACTTTCTACACTTGAATAGATTTTAATTTAGAAAAAAAATTCCAATGCACAAATTTCAATACTGGAATTTATATTAGGGTTTCAGATTATTAATCCAGTCTTCTGGATTAGTCTAAAACATTTAAAAAAAACTACCTTGCTTCCTTTTCATCTGAAACAAGTTATAGATTCTATTATTTTATCACAATTTCTAATAACTCTTCCTCAGCTTTACATACACATGCAGCAACAAAACTATCCCTGCAAAATGACTTTAAGTACAAACACTGGATAAGCTAAGTAAATGGGATATGACTACTTAAAAACAATTCATTGTGATGGGAGGGTAGAAAGATGAGTGGAAACATTCCTTGTTTTAGTTTGACAGCTTTACATCTTTGATGTTGGAATTAAAATTGACAAAAAAAATCTAACAATAACTGTTACTGTGCTGAATTTTGTAGAAGTGCTAAAAATCAGTGGTGTAAATACTAATACCCTAAAAAATGACCATTAACTTCCAAAGTTTGGATTCAGAAACATTTACAGAATGTGTCAAATGCTGTAATTATCCTGAAGTTGTAAGAAGTGTTTCTTATTGATAGACCTGACATTGCCGATTATGCAAAGTAACATGAAACTGCAGTTGGATCACAATGAGTTCTACATTTACCTGAACATACAATGATAAAACTTTCTAAATTCAAATGCAAAGTTTTTTTATTGTATTACTTTTATGAGTCATCAAAGCACTGTTTGGGTAATATTAATGCTCACCTTTTTCCCCAATGCTCTGGATGGTAACTGCAAGATAGAAGAAAACAGTTAAAATGTTAAACTTTATTTTCATATTTTGATTGTTAAATCTACACTGTGACATCTACTTTGACAGGAAGAGAAAACTCTAATCCTATTTAGTACATAGCTCAGCCACCTAGAGTAATTCTGAAATTAATGGGCTATAAAATACATGAAGTAGCACTGCTGTCTCTGAAGATTGCATTTACGTATTCTTGTATGGCCTTAAAGGGGCACTTTTGAAATGTATCTCTGAGAAAAAAATCCCAGTGGCTGTCAATATAAGCACTGCTTCTGGAATCAAAAGGTCAGCCATGCATGTTTAAGTCACAGCCTGCATGCACCTGCCCTAAACTATTGAAAAACAAACTCACAACCCATAACTTTAAAACAACAAATATGCACTCAGTTCTGAAAAAAGTTATTTTTAGTTGTGTTGAAGTCCTGAAGACTATTTTAAAAGGGTTTAATTGGCTTCTCCAATAATTGAAAGCCTATGGCAGAAAAGCTTTGTTCCTATAGATAAACGATGTTGGCCTTAAAAAGGAAAAATAATGTTTCTTTATTATCAAGATTTGCACTGGTCTCCCTCCAACACATTACTTAATGTACCATTATTCATGAGAAAGCTGTTGGCAAAGTAGTTAAATAGTCAAAGAGTTATGCAGCACAGAAGCAGGCCCTTCGGCCCAACTTATCCATGCTGACCAAGACGCCTTCCTGAGCTAGTCGCAGTTGCCTGCATTTGGCCCACATCCCTCTAAATCTTTAACATGTATCTGTCTAAATGTCTTTTAAACATTACATTGTACCCACCTCCACCATTTTTTGTCAGCACGTTCCATATACCCAATACCCTGTGTGTGAAGAACTTGTCCCTCAGGTCCCCTCAAGTCATTCCCGTCACCTTAAACTTATGCTCTCTAGTTTTAGACTCCCCTAGCCTGGGAAAAAGACTGTGAAAATCCCTTTTATCCATGCCCCTCATAACTTTATAAACCTCTATAAGGTAACCCCACAGCCTCCTTTGCTCTAGGGAAAACAACCCTAGCCTATCCAGTCTCTCCTTATAACTCGAGCCCTCCAGTTCCAGCAACATGGGTGCATGGGTAAACCAGGAGACTGGAGACGATCAACATTACTCACTTCTGGCTTTCAAGGAAACTGCCTACTGGTATCTAAAAACCTCTCTGCTGTGGACCTCTCCTTTTCACGTGTCATTTGAATGGGATTCCTGGTTTCCAGTGAAGTCATTAAACTGACTGAACAGCCAATCACAGACAAAAAAAAACAAGGGAAAAGTGCAATTTCTAATCAATACTTTAAACATTTGATGAGAGTGAAATAAAGATCGAAATATACAGGCTAGATAAGTCAGAGCTGAAATATCATATCACTTTTTTAAAAAGGGTAAAAAAAAATGATGTGTTAAGGAGCTTGCTAAGCAGTAATTATAGTTTAGTCTGCCATTAAAAACTTACTCATACCTCATGCAGCATTCCAAAACATTTTCAGGGACCTTTATGGCAAGAATAATTGTCAAATACTTGAAATCTTCATCAGACCACTGATTTCCTGGGATTATGGTAGGGAAGGCTAAAACAAAGCAGTCTGTGGATGATCACTTCAAGACGGACTGTAACTTTGGAATTTGTATCCTGATATTGCTATCGATTTCTCATTGCAATGACAGCTAATACCAACAGCATTGCCATCATTACAACTGCAAAATAGAAGCACATAAACTGTACCCTGATCTTGTCCACACACATTGATGTGTAGAATTTTCACAGGAGTCACAAAGTAGCTATCAGGAACCTTGGATAATTTGCAGTTGGTTCAGATACTTTGATCTTATGGCAACTACACTGTCTGGAAAGACTGAAACTATATGTAAGCACAATCTTCAATGAAATATTCTGAATAAACAATTATTAAGGTACTGCTCATAATTTGCACCTGTGATTTCACATTGAAACTCAGACCAAAACATGAATAATGCTGTTCGAGGTGAAGTCAATACTCACTTGCCTTTCACAGCCGATTTTAGAATATGCTCAGCAGATTATTTGAGGACCAATTTTTCTGTAGTGGTTAGCATAACGTATTACAGCGCCAGTGACCCGGATTCAATTCCAGTCACTGTCTGCAAGGAGTTTGTACGTTCTCCCTGTATCTGTGTGGGTTTTCCCTGGGTGCTCTGGTTTCTTCCCACATTCTAAAGACGTATAGGTTAGGAAGTTGTGGGCATGCTATGTTGGTGCCGGAAGCGTGGTGACACTTGTGGGCTGCTCTATGCAAAAAGATGCATTTCACTGTGTGTTTCGATGTACATGTGACTAATAAAGATATCTGAATTGTGTTTCTGGAATTTAATTATTCCACAGAATAATTTATGAATTTGATAAAGGTTCAAAATGTATTATAGATATTGAAAACTTAAAAGAAACAAATTAAATTATATGCTGTCAAATTTTTCAGCCAAGATAGACACTGACATATAGGATATGTACATTTTATCAATAATAATGAATGTTCTGTAAGACCCAAATTTTCATCTTTACTTCTAACGAATGGAGTTGCTTTATAACCAGATTATGGGTTGAATTATGTTATTTAAATAAGAATGTTTAAACATAAACTGACTGGCATTGAGAACATCACTGTCCACTAAAATTGCAAAGATGATTATTTCTGAATCTCTTCTCAACAATAAGTATCAACAAAGATTATACATCTGAGAAAAAGTTGCTCATTCTTCACTTTCCATTTTATTAGTACACAACGATTACATATGGGTTCTGTTCCTTGGAACTGCCCATAAACCGATTTTTCCTTAAGTTAGCAATGAACAATTTCAATGAGGGTCAATTAACATGAACATTTATTTATTGTCTTCCCCCATGTAGTTACAATGGTACAGAATCAGAATGTCCCACATCCAATGGCTAATTTTAATGGCCTTAATGTATAAATGAATGTTACATTGATAAAGTATTTGACAAGTATGTGTCAATAGAAGAGATTTGCCTTGTCAGTTTCCAAAGCAAATCTCTTAAGTGACCTCTTACTGTGAACTGACAGCTGCATTCTTAAAGACAATGTACAGTGGGGAGGTTACATGCAAGTTGTTCTTTTTGAAGGCTGATTGTCTTTTGAATTAACTAGCTGCCATCCTTATTCCATAACTTCTGAAGATGTTAGCATTTCTGTTATTAACTTTCCTGTCTTGAAAAATGCTTTAAAACATTTATAAGAACATTTCCATATAGTTGGATTTCTTTAATTCTGGTCCAGGCAGCCGCTGTACTGTTTCGATCCCTAAGGCAGCCTGCAAATTCGATTTGCATCAACTCATCCTGAACATAACCCTGTGTATGCTGCAATAATATTTGTGCAATAGTATCTTATAGCAAAACTCTGGAAATGGGGCTCTGTTTCATGCCCTCTCTTTAAACTCTATGGGGTGCCATTTCCCACCCTCTCATTAATCTCACTGGGGCACCATTCCACTGTGCATGGAATGAGATGTTCTTTTGTTACTCTTTCCACAGATGCTGCCAGACCTAAGTGTTTCCATCATTTTCTGCTTTTAACACAGGAGATGTGATTAGCTTGCAGGTTTTTTAAAAAAAATTGTAAGTTGCTTTGAACATTTTTCTCTCATACTGCATCTTTAACAAAGACACTTTACAGAAGGATTATCAAAATTTCACACAATTGACGTAAGGAAGTATTAGTAGATAGCTACAAGCTTGCTCAAATAATTATATTTTAAGAAGTCTTTTAAAAAGAATATAGCAAGGGGAATTTTAGGATAGGAATTCCTAATCTCAGGACTTTAGCAGCAGATCCTGTAATTAAAATGTGTGATGCACTGGAGGCCATAAAATGAAAGAGAGCAGAGATAAGGTTTGTAGGCAAGAGGATGTTACAAACATACTGCAAATATCTCAGAAGTGGAATCAATAGGGGTGTTTGAACATTATGAACATTCATCCCCTACTTCAATACAATCTGCAAAACATGCACTACTAAAGTTATAAAAATTTACAAAATGGACACAACCTTTGTCCATTTGGGTTTCATCAAATAATATTGCAGCTTTTTTCTTACTCTATCTCCTCCTGAAGCCATCAACTCTCAGGACCTCCTTGATAGATATTCCAATTCTGCTAGTCTACACTTGTGAACTGCAGGGCATTAAGCATGCTTGTTGTGTGCTGATGCATCAGTGAAATTTGATCCTGTCCTCAATCTTCACATTACGTATTTGATAATTAACAATAACTTCCCTTTATATAGACCATTAAAGTACAGGTTAATATTGCAAAACATCCAAGGTGCTTCTCACTAATATCAAACTTAACACCAAGGAGATACGAAGGCAAATGACCAAAATCTTGATCAGAGGTAGATTTAAACATGTACCTTTATAAACTAAGAGAAGTAGAAAAGGACATTTAAGGAATGAATTCCAAAGCTTAGGGTCTGAAGACATGGCCACTAACAATGGAACACTTAATGTACGATCAAGAAGCCAGAATTGGAGAGGTACAGAATATCTCAGAGATTTAATAGTGATTACACAGCAGAGAGGCAGAGCTATTAAAGATTTGCAAAGGAGTTTGAGAACGTTAAAACGAAGGGATTGCTAAACATAGGTTATCAAACATGTGGCTTTGGCAAATAGGATTGATAAGATATCTTTATTAGTCACGGACATTGAAACACACAGTGAAATACACCTTTTGCATAGAGTGTTCAGGGGGCAGCTCGCAAGTGTCGTCACACTTCTGGTGCCAACATAGCATGTCCGCAGCTTCCTAACCTGTACGTCTTTGGGATGTGGGAACACCCGGAGGAAACCCACGCAGACACGGGGAGAACATACAAACTCCTTAGAGTCAGTGGCTGGAATTGAAGCCTATGTAATAGCGTTACATAAGAAGTAGTTTTAGATGATTTCAAGTTTACAAAAAAGATGATCAACCAGGAATATACTGGGGTAACAAAGCTGTGATGTGAGTTTCAGCTGTAGGTGAGCTCTGCTTGCCACTGTTAGGTCAGGAAGTCTCAGTGGTGGTATTTGATCCAAAGCTCTTCATGGGGTCAGATAACATTCCTTTTTTTTACATAAATCTGGTTCAATTTCACATTTGTCAAGATCTGCACTGGAGACACCAAAAGAACCATTTTGTGGCCAAGATTGAAAACAAGTTTCAATCTTCCCAGTATTTCATTAAAGAAATTTCCATTTTAATAATGGTCACTGGATGTTATTCCAGTCAGTTGGCAGAGTAAAGAGAGAAGGTGGTAAGTAGGGCTAGGTGTTTAGTACATGTGTCAATTGATGGCGTGTTCCTGTCCAAAAACAAAGCATCTAGTTGAGAAATCTGCAGGGAAAATCAGTTCAAAAGTGGTGACCATAAGCAAGTGCTTCCTAACCCAGAAGTACGAAACTACAACTGAAGGACGGTTATGCCACTCTGCGTGAAGTCAGGTAATACAACACAAAATGAATCAGGAACTTCCTGATCAATGAGATCACCTTTCCAGCTGAACCAAGAAAACAAAACACGGAAATTTAACTCTCTGAGAGGCCAGCTACACACAGACCTTCCATTATTTACAATTAAACGATTAAGTTAATGTCGAGAACGTTGTCTTAACCTATAAGAAGCTGCCGAGTGGAACACACTTTACGCCACTTGAAGCTATTTTTCTCCCGTGCTCTCGTCATTACCGAGTACATATTTTGGAAAGATAACAAAAACAATTCTACAGGTGACGACTGAATCAGAATCAATTCGATCGTCGGTTAAATCCGGTGGCCAAACTGTTTAGGTTAAGACAATCAGATCCACGGGATAGTTGTTGCGTCCACTTGGAAGTGGACAGACTGCCTGGAAGTTGCTGGTAACCGAGCACCAGGCTCCCTCCATTAATCCCGAGCCTGTGCCAGTCGCCCCCGGCTCCACCGGCGACTTTGCCGGGGATGGGAGTGGGAGACCGGCACAGCCACTTCCTCCTTGTTCTCTGCACCGTCAGTGTGATAAAATGATTCAGAACGATGACAAATCGTAATGTGCATTTATATTTTACTCACAGACACACAATTCTATCACGTAAGCGTAGTAAGACCAACAAACAACGAGCGCAATAAAAATGACAGGGATCCAGCCGACCACCCGTTGACAACACCTCAGGACGTTAGACGGCGCCATCTTGCTCCCTACCCCAGCCCAGCCGGAATCTTCGCTCGCACCGTCAGCGCGCAGGCGCGCACCGTCACGTGATCTACGGCCGGCCCAGTCCGGAGCAAGTGCGGCTCGATAGCTGGAGGTGATGAATTACATCGGGGACGGTATTGACCGTGACCATCGTTGCACCAGTGACTACAGTTAAAGAGCTTCGTTTGAAACGTGAAGCATTTTTTATTTGGAATTCTTGAGGTTATGAATAATGTTCTATCGAAGCTATGCTTTTGTAGGAATTGCAGATTTTGGGATATAGCGCCTCTGATTCAGTGTTTGGCCTGGGCGGCCCGTTCCCTCACATAGTCCTGGGAAGGGGAGAGAGGTGGTGGAGGGTCAGCGGAGTGAAGGGAGCTTTGGTCTCCGCGTTAGCGGTTGGCGACTGTCCGAGAGTGGGACAACTGGTGGGCGTGTCGGTCTGCCAGCCGTCCTGCGGTGGGGTGCAGTCTGAGGGCTGGTGGGATGGGCTCCTGGTGTTGGGTCGGGCTCAGAGTTAGGACCCCATTCAGGTCTGAAAAGCTCCCGCCACCCCGATCGCCTCGCTGAAGGATGATGGCTAATGGCTCAGAAAAGGCAGCGCTAAAGGACACACAAGTCAACCCTTTTATTAGTAGATGAAAGTAAAAACTGAAGAAGCTGGAAGTTTGGGAAAAAAAGAAAATGATGAAAAACTTAGTAAGTCAGGAAGACCCTTCATCAGAACTGAGAAAAAGAGAAACCAGTTTAAGTGGCAGATAATGTTGAGAGAGCATAATGGAAGAGCAAATGGAATTATTTTCTGTTTTTATTCCTATTAATAGTAGATGTAATATATTTTAAAGCGTCAAACGTGTTTATGTACTCTGGGTTGCCCTAGAAACGAATATGCCCTTTTAAGTTTTGCAAATTACCTGTATTACTTTTCCACAATTTTGCCTTTCTAATTCGGTTTGAATTTTTAACGTTCATCCTAGAATCTGGGTGTTATTTTATATAAAAATGAAACTTCTTTCTTAAACCTGAGATCTATTGATTACAAAATGTTAATCCTGGGAATATGTTTTAATATTGTAGATTTACTTTTAAATCTTCTAGATTTGTTGTTTTCTGTATATATCAAACCCAGCTAAATCTTTTAACTATTCCCTGATTTAGAAGAGAATAAAAATTTTATGGGAACTGAGGCAGGTTGGAATCAGACTGTATTTTGCAGGTGGGAATTGGCAGTCCTGTTCATAATATCTATATCTGGATGAGAGTTCATCTTGGCATCCAACTTCACACCAAGGTTTAAAATGGCCTTGCGTGTTTGTAAATCCATAAAGTTGTTGATTTGGTAGCTTCTCATTACTGAGTCACTGTCACCTTAAGGAAGTGCCTTCAATTTGTTTAGTGTCATTAGAACCCAAATGTACTTTGACAGGACTAATTCCTAAGAGTTTCAGGTTTGTTAACATTCTGAAGGTTTGGCCAATGGATTTCTCACAATCAGTCCTGACGTTAGTATTCCCAAAGATGACTTTGAAAGTAGAGGCATGACCATTTCCCAAATAAGCTCAACAGGTATAGCATTATCAGCCAGACCACCAAGCTTCTTTTGACAGAACACTCAATTTGTCTGAAAAAACATTTCACTGTATGACCTGATTAAAACCTACTTTAAAATTTCCTGTAATTCCTCCTTCACTAATATAGTTTATTCACAAGGCCAATCAATCCTGTTTACATCTTCATTCTTATTTTTGGAAACAATTTTCATCCATATCCCATTCATTCTGAAACAAAGTTTGTTACCTTCATGAGGCAAGCTTAAAATAAATGCATTCTTGCTACAGAGCTGGCTGTAAACACTTGAGCATTCTGTCTTGGCAAACTACCATCCCATCTCCAACCTCCCTTTCTGCTCCAAAGACACCATTTTGTTCTTTCATGCAATTCTGTGTTTAAAACCTTTGAATCCTATGCCACCTTGAAATTGAAATGGTTTTAGATCATAGATGACACTGTGACCACAATTATTCTTTGGATCTAATGCAGGCAAGGGATGAAGTATTCATCTTCATTCTTTACAATCTGCAATGACTGGCCAAACTATGTCTCCAAAAAATATTCCTCTTATCCTTCTGGGTGGAATCAGTCTTACCCAAACAGAGTTAATGTTTCAGATCAATGACCTTTAATCTTGCCCTCATCATGTTTGCGGAATATAGTATTAATGGTAGGACTCTTGGCAGCATGGAGAATCAAAGGGATCTTGGGGTCTGAGTCCATAGGACTCCCAAAGTGGCTGCGCAGGTTGACTCTGTGGTTAAGAAGGCATATGGTGTATTGTCCTTCATCAATTGGGGAAATGAATTTAGGAACTGAGAGGTATTGTTGCAGCTGTATAGGTCCATGGTCAGACCCTACTTGGGAGTATTGTGCTCAGTTCTGGTTGCCTCGCTACAGGAAAGGTGTGGAAACCATAGAGAGGGTGCAGAGGAGATTTATGAGGATGCTGCCTGGAATGCGGAGTATGCCTTATGAAAGCAGGTTGAGGGAACTTGGCCTTTTCTCCTTGGAGAGATGGAGGATGAGAGGTATTGATCGGGTTGATAGAGGCTTTTCCCCAGGGCTGAAATGGTGGTCACAAGAGGACATTAGTTTAAGGTGCTGGGGAGTAGATATAGAGGAGATGTCAGGGGTAAGTTTTTTTTTTAAAACGCAGAGAGTGGTGAGTGCGTGGAATGGGCTGCCAGAAATGGTGGTGGAGGAGGATACGATAGGGTCTTTCAAGAGACTGTTAGGTACATGGAGCTGAGCAAAATAGAGAGCTATGGGTCGGTCTAGTAATTTCTAGGTTAGGGACATGTTCGGCACAGCTTTGTGGGCCAAAGGGGCTGAATTGTGCTGCAGTTTTTCTATATTCTATGTCTAAATTTAAATGGGTCATAACATATCAGATCAACAATTTATGATCGATGCTAAAATGTTTTAAATCAGCACAACTCTTACTACACTAAAGAGATGTTCCACAAAACACCTCCCCCTCCATCTCCCTCCCGAAATATCAATTGTAGCTTCAGTAAACACTCAGAACAATACAAAGAACATTGTAAAGCAAAACAAAAATGTAGATGCTGGAAATCAGAAATCAAAGCAGATGACAGATAATCAACTTAAAGTACAAATTGTTTCTGTCTCTACAGATCTACTTGATCTGCTGAGTAGCACCAACATTTTGTGTTTAATCTGCAAGTGATGAACAACCAAGTGTTTATGCAAAAATAGCAGTGCTAACTGGGTACAGTGTTTATTGTGGAGTTCATTGATGTGGAAGAGTCAGTGAAAGGGAATCCCTTCCTTCCAGAACCATTGCAAACTGACCTTTGGCTTAACAACAAATGATTTAAAAATTGTTCAACTAAATGCTGTACTTACAACATACAAAGCATGTAGAGCTCCAAGTATGGTGACCAAGGAAGCATCTTTGAACAATCCTTCTGGGGGACATACCAAGATCGGCTTTACCATGCCAGCCTTCAGAGCTCTGGGAA
>JARFYF010000007.1:29664154-29676065 GCA_030265395.1 Rhina ancylostomus | reverse complement strand
GTACTGGATCTTGCCATTCCAGCTTCGGTGTGTAGGCCGGGAGCAGGAGCACCGCCTGGTGGACGGATTGACCAACGTGGGGGGGGGCATGGGGTGGCTCAGTAGGCATCTTTGGTTGTATAGCAATGGTTAAGGGTGTTTGGGCCCCTGGTGGGACAGGAGATGTGCTGGTATTATTTGGTAACACTCTTGTGAAGTTGGCCTGGTTGAAGTCACCGGCAATAATGAAGAGAACCTCAGTACCCTGTACTGGGATACAGGATCAGGATCCTGGACTCAGTAACCTAAGTAAACTAACTCCTCAGACAAATGGCATCGTGGCTCTGGATTGCAGTAATGGAAGGAGTTTTGAAGGAATCACAGCTTTGTGCTCAACCAGACACAGACCATCCTTATTTGGAGTCGCTCATCGATGTTGAGCATTGCTTTTAGATTAGTGGTTTTTTTTCACTGATTCCTCATTGTGTGTAAAGTTGATGCAGAGTTGTGTTGCTAGCCTAATGTAGAGTCTCTGATGAGGAAACTCAGATGTTGCTATCATGAGGGCAGTTCCAAACATTATCAAGCTTCAAGACCTGGACCTCTGTACCTTCCTCTGCAACTGGGTACTGAACTTCCTCATTGGCACCCCAATCAGTGAGGATTGGTCGCAATATCTCCTCCTTGCTGATCATCAATACAGGTGCACCTTAAGGGTCCATGAGGTCCTCTCTATACACACATGAGTATGTGGCTAAGCACAGCTCTAATGCCACCTTCAAATTTGCCGATGACACTATTGTTGGATGAATCGCAGGTGGCAATGAGTCAGTTTACTGGAGCGAGTTAAGATACCTGGTTGTGTGGTGCCACAACAACACCCTCTCACTTAATGTCAGCAAAACTGAAGAGCTGATTTGACAGCTTGTCTGGAGAGGGGCACGTAATAGGAGCATTGTTGTAATGTGAATATTTGTGAGGTTACTTATTCATCTGTTATAACCAAGTTCTTCTGAAATTATAGGTGAGAAAGTAGGAGTCTTTCAGAAAATAGCCCTTTACTGGCTGAATATCTGCAAAGAACAGAAACTGTCATGTGGATCAGTGACAAAGTTGCCTAAGCATTGATCATAAGTGCATGACATGCACATGTGCAGTTTGTACTGGAGGTATATCTTCTGTTATGTTGGTAAGGGCTAAAGTATAGGGGATGAGAGAGAGAACTGATTTTAGATTCCCTAACCAGAATGTTTTGTTGCTTGGTGATATTAAGCAGTGACCATTGTATCCATTGGTGGAAAACTGGCCATAAACTCGAAGCGGAGGAATATACAGAGCTACAAGGAATAAGCAATGAGTTTCAATTTGGATTGCTCTATAATTATATATGGTAGTGATTTAATAATTGAAGAGAATCATTAGTGCTGTAAATTTCTATCGTTATGTGCAGACTTGGCTATTAATGGAATTTAGCCTATTGCCATATAATTTGAAAATTGATTTTGGTCCTGAAGCTTGAGCCATCAGCTGGATGTAGATCAATCGGTTTGTTGCAGATTTACAAGACCAGTGCCCGGGATATGGGGTTGTGTCAAGAGTGATTGAGAAAGCTTGGTCTATATTCACCGGAACTTAGAAGAATGAGAGGTGACCCCATTGAGATGTAAAATAAAGTTGAGAGATTAACATAGTAAATGCTGAGCAGCTGTTTTCAGGTATGGATAACAGTTACAAATCCAATTCATAGAGCCTACTTTGTTTAAAGGCTTCAGATTCATTTTTCTTTTCTTACGTGGTGTCCCAGAGGAAGGCCTATAATGTTGATAATTCTAAAAAGAGGCAATTGACCTACTGAACTAGTTTGAAATGTTATTGATTACGCAGTCAAGCTAATGTATTATTGAATCAAAGTCTTATTTACTATAGTTTTGAATCACGTGTTATTGTCTGTAACTGATATAGCAAAGATGTGCTTTTGTGAATATCGATTTATTTCTCTGCAGTTTAAAACATTGGAATGTGGGAATAATTTAGATCATGGTTACTGCTTTACAAAACCAGTCTCAAGGCTGCAATGGAACTGTACCTAAAAGAGTATAAACTCTGTAAAAGGTAGTATTTTATGTGTCTGTGGCTAGCCAAGGCCAATGAGTATTGATTAGTATTTCTCTAAATGGGCATAGGATTGGGACAATCTACAGTGTACATACTGTCCCAAACATATTTAATGTTCTCATTTAGAGATGTGCATTAGTTTATATTTAGATGGTTCAATGACTTGGCAATAGCAGTTGCATATTGTGAGGAAATATGGTAACTGGATTAACTTTACTTGAATAACGATCAGTTAAGAGGCTCTAGTGTGCGACAAAGAAGTCTTTTACTTTGTCATGCATGTTCTGACACTTTATAACTGATTTTGAAAGCCAAACTTTATTAGTGCAAAAACGAACAGTGCAGATTAAAGTTTCCAGACACATTTCTAGATTTCAATTATTGTATTCCTTGAATGTTCACATAAGAAATAATGTAAAGAGCCTTTTATCCACCCCAAAAAAGTAGAGTTCAAGAATAATTGAGATCACCACAGAAAATGAACCATTCACAAAAATTACTTGTAGAATTTCCATGAGACTAATAGATTTTTAAAAATTCACACATTTTTGAAAATTTGAGATTCATAGCAAGTTTGTGTAAAATAGACTAAAATATTCTCTGAACTTCCTGGATATTTTGTGCCTTGCAATGAAGTAGCACTGGTTAAATATTTTGTTTGAGCATTTCTGAATAAACACACAATTTCTATCTCTCAATGTCATTAACTAAAACAAAACAATGCAACTATTTAATCAGGTCTAATTTTGTTTAAACTGCATGGCCTTCATGAAAATGTAATGCATAAAGCCTTTTGTTATTTGAGGAACAGAGAGACTCTGATGTTGATTACAAATGGCACAACATTGTACCTTCTTAAGTTCTATAAATGTAAACAAATGAGAAAAGACTTGCCAGAATACATTTTCATGAAGACAGCATAGTATTATTTTTCTGTAAACACTTACATAAACAAAACATTTACAACTTTCAAATAACCCGCAACACATTTAAGTCAAAATATACTGCAGGTCTTTTCAAATTCACTGACAGAAGAGTTTGCTTGCTGAGAATGTTTTTGTAAGGTAGTGGATTATTTTCTGTAGAAAGATCCTGGATTCAGTAGTATTAACAGGGACTTCTTCCAGATTGCTTCCAGGCTTCATGAACTCCAGCAATAGTTTCTTTCTTCACGCATTTAAAATATCCCTTCAATCCATGTTGTGATGGAGCCTGTGGAAATGAAAGTAATAATGTTGCAGATACTGTGAACGGAAACAGCTGTTGTTCTCTATCATAATATGAAAAAACAGCAAGAGAAGGCCATATGGACCCTTAGAGCCTGTTTAGCCATTCATTAAGTTTATTGCTGAATCCACTTTTCTGACCAGATTCCTGTTAAGGGATCAGGAATGGAAAACAAAACTGCAATAACTGGAATCTGAAATAAAAACAGAACTGTTGGAAGAGAAACCAGTTAACATTTCAGGTCAAGCTTTATTCCTCAATTCTCGGTGTCCAAAATTCTCAGAATTTTGTCTTTGAATATAATGAGCACCAGAGCTCTTAAGACAGAGAATGTGCATAATGACTTTGCTCTGCATCTTCGTACTAAATGGGTGATCCCTGATTCTGAAATGATAATTTTTTTCTAGATTCTTCAGCCTCTTGGCATCTAATTCATGTGGCCATTCTGTTCTAATTAAAGATTAATTCTTATGGACAGTTTGGATTATTTCTCATTTTGGTTCACACAGATTTTTGTTCTGTAAATTAATGACTTTTGTTTTCCTCTGAGTACCACCTACTCCTAAATCCTGTATTTGGAATGGAAGTAGTGGAAAGGTGCTCTCTTTTCAGGCAGATTACTAGTGTAATAAAGAGCTGAAAGAAATTTTAAGGGAAGTCACATTTTTATGTGCCCCACAACAGTGAATAAATGATTCTTCAACTGCCCAGAGCCTTGGTCTAATCCATCAGTATGCAATTGATTCATTTGTAGGCACCAACCCTTATAAAACATATTGGGCTAGGAAGGAGCAAAACAGAAATAGGCCATTCAATAAAATCATGATTAATCTAATTTGCCTCCATGTTCATTGTACCACCCTATTCCCATTTTGATTAAATATCTCTCTCAGCTTTGAATATATTCAAAGATTCGGCCTCCACAGCTTCTTGGGGTAGGATGGCCAAAGAGTCTCAAAGTCGAGTTTATTGTCATATGCACAAGTACATGTATGCACGGGTCCAATGAAAAACTTACTTGCAGCAGCATCACAGGCACATAGCATCAGATACACAACATATTATACAAGGAAGAACATAATTAGAACAAAAAGAGACGAAGTCTATTATAGTGCAAAATGGTCATAGTGTTGCTTACTGACCATTAAGTGAAGAATTCTTCTGAGACTGGGTGACCCCCTTATTCTGAGATCATACACTTTTGTTCTTGACTCTCCTATGAGGGGAAACATCCTTCCAGCATTTAGCCTGTCAAGTAGTCTTAGAATCTTACATGTTTCAGAAATTCTATTTTAATATTTTAAATTCATTATTCTAAATTCCAATAAGTACAGACCCAATCTGTTCAACTTTTCCTCATTAGCCAATCCTTCTACGCTTGGTGGGATCATCCTAGTGAACCTTTTCTGATCTGCTTCCAGTGATAACATATCTTTCCTTAAATAATAGGGAAAAAATGTACAGAGTACTCTAGATGTAGGTTCACTAGGGCCTTGTACTTGTAAAATTTAACTACTTTTATATTCAAATCCCCTTGAAATAAAAGCCATCATTCCATTAGATTTCCAATTACCTGCTGCACCAGATGCCAAGTTGCTGTGTTTCACATGAGGTCCCCCAAACTAGTTTGTGCTACAGTTTTCTGTGGTCTTTCTTCATTTAAATAATCTGTTTTATTCACCAGGAATAAATTGAGGATGGATTATATGAATTTGGTATGTCTTCCTTTAAGATTACACTATTGAGCATAGACCTAAATGCAGTTTCAAAATCATTTTGTGGACTTGCTAGGATACATTTGGAGACTTATTTTCCTCTGGTGGAAAGAAAAACAAGGGAATGTAATTTACTTACAAGAGTAGAGATGTATTGATCCAATCTTAGAGAGACCAGACCTATACACAATAATCCAGATATGGTCCTACCAGGGTGCTATGTAAAGAAGGATATATTTGCAGTAGAGGGAGTCTATTGATTCCTGGGATGTTGGGTTTTTCTTATGAAGAGAGAAGAAAGAAACAGAGCCTATGCTTTCTAGGTTTCTACTGCTGTCTACACTTCTTGTTGCCTTGGTAAAATAGCCAACATAATCAAAGACCCCACCCACCCCAGACATTCTGTCTTCTTCCCTTTCCCATCGGGCAGAAGATACCAAAGCTGAAAGTGCATACCACCAGGCTCAAGGGCAGCTTTTAATCTGCTGTTATAAGACTATTGATCAGTCCCCTAGTACAATAAGATGGACTCTTGCCCTCACAATCTCCTTTGTTATATCTTTGTGCTTTACTCTGCATTCTGTTAGTTTTTCCTTGTACTACCTCAATGCACTGATGTGATGAAATGAGCTGTATAGATGGCATACAATACAAAGGCTTTTTGTTTACTGTACCAGGGTACATGTGACAATAATAATAAACCAATAAGTGTTTTAATTGAAAAGTACAAAAATCTTAAGGGTTTAAGATAGATATGGAGTTTCCTTTGGGTGGGATATACAGAACCAGAGGTCATAATGGTTGGCCATACACCTAAAGAGTTGTGAATCTTAAGAATTCACTGCCCAAGTGAACTACTGAGGCTCAGTTGCTGAGGACATTCATGATGGTGATTAGAAAGCTTTTGGATATTAAGGGCTTTGGGGATTAGTGCAGGGAAGTGGTGCTAAGGTAATTGATCATTCATGATCTTATTGAATGGTGGAACAAAAATGAGGGGCTGAATAACCAACTCTAGCTTCTGTGTTCTTAAAATAATCAGAAATGATGAAGAAAAAAGCAGAAAACACCATCCACGTAGAGGATAGCAGAAATCTCCTCAAAGAGGGTTTGGATGGTGGATGTGTAAATTGTAGATAGCTAACGATTTGTATGTCTATCTGTTGATTTAAAACTTTTTTATTACCTTAAAGCCACGATGGAGTCTGGTCATAATCACTGCAAGGAACTCCTGTTTGCTCAAACATCCATCTCCATCTATATCAAAAATCTTGAAGACCGTATCAAGAACATTATCTGACAGTTCTTGCCCTGTTGCAACTTTCACAGCCCTCTTGAATTGTGCTAAATTTAAAATGGAAAACATTTGTAATTTAGTAAAATATCAAAAACATTCAGCACATGGAAGATACTTTTCCATACAACATATTATAGAAATGATAGTAGATTTGTATAGTATTTTTGTCTACTTAAAATATAATGGTGAATATTATTAATGAATAATGTAATGTTATTTTAATGCTTAAATCATTCGAAAAAGTATTTGTAACATTTGATCTTTGCTTACTGTCCACTATAAGTTGGAATACACCCAGCTTTCATTTCTGAGCTATCCCGCTGTTCCAGTAATGCAACATCATCACTGAAGGCCTGTTGTATGCAGAGCTTTTGATATCTCACTTTCTAGTTTTTTTCTCTTTAAGCTGCACTGGGAGTGAGAGGGCATTAACTTTCCTTCATCTGGCTACTTTGCACTTCACTTTTACATTGTTCTAATTTACTTTTTCCCACTCTTAACTGTGAGTAGAAATCTATTCTCAATTTACACTTGCATAAAGTGCAAATGGGTGGCATAACTGGCAACAATGCATCACTTCTGGATGAGCTCAATGCCTTTTACGCACCTTTAGAAAGGAGAATAATGACATTCCTACATGAGCCCCCACAGCTCTGGACATCTGGTCCTGAAGGTATACGTGGCCAGGTGCTGAAGGTCTCTGCAGACCAACTGGCTGGCATATTCAAGGATATCTTTAACCTCTCACTTCTGCAGTCTGAGGTTCTCACCTGCTTCAACAGGGCACCTATAGTACTAGGGCCCAAGAAGAGCATGGTAACCTGCCTTGATGCCTACCGTACGGTAGCACTAACATCCACTGTAATGAAGTGCCTCAAGAGGTTGGTTATGGTGCGAATCAACTCCAGCCTCTGAAAAGACCTGGATCCCCTTCAATTTGCTTATGACCACAAGAGGTCAACAGCAGATGCTATATCACTGGTTCTCCACTCAGTTCTAGATCATTGGCTACAGCTTGATGTTCAACACCGTTATCCCCTCCAAACTTGTCACCAAGCTCAGACCTGGGCGCCTCTGTACCTCACTTTTCAACTGTATCTTTGACTTCCTCATTGGCAGACCTCAATCAATACAGATCAGTAACAACATCTCCTCCTCGATGATCATCAACACAGGTGCACCTCAAGGCTGTGCACTTAGCCCCCTGCTCTACTTTATTTACACCCATGACTGTGTGGCTAAGCACAGCTCCAATACCATCTATAAATTTGCCGATGCCACCACTGTTTTTGGCTGAATCATGGGTAGTGATGAGTCAGCATACAGGAATGAGGTAGGGCATCTGGATGAGTGGTGCTGCAATAACAACCTCTTGTTCAACGTCAACAAAACCAAGGAGCTAATCATTGATTTCATAAAGGGGAAGCTGGAAGACCACGTACCAGTTCTCATTGGTGGGTCAGAGGTGGAAAGAGTAAGCAGCTTTAAATTTCTGGGCTTTAACATCGTGAATGACCTATCCTGGGCCCTGCACACTGATGCAATCATGAAGAAGGTGTGCCAGTGTCTTTAATTTTTTAGAAAGGAGATTTGGCATGTTGCCAACTACTCTCTTCTATGCATGCATTATTGAAGGTATCCTTTCTGGTTGCATCACAGCCTGCTATGAAAATTTTATTGCACAGGTACGCAAGAGGCCACAGAGAGTTGTGGATACAGCCGGGTCTATCACGGGCACAGCTCTCCCCACCATTGACAGCATCTACAGGAGGTGCTGCCTCAAGAAGGTGGCATCTATCATCAAGGATCCCCACTATCTGGGTCATGCTGCCGGCTTGCTGCTACCATCAGGCAGGAGGCACAGAAGCCTGAAGTCCCACACCACCAGGTTCAGGAACAGCTACTTTCCTACAACCATCAAGTTCTTGGACCTACCTACCTCAGCAATAGAACCTTATGGATTATCTCTTGCACCACCATGGACTTGTCTTCAATTGTGTCTTTTTATTTGTACAATGGTCTGGCTTTTGTAGTCTTTTTATTCCACTGTATGGTATAATCTATATCCTGTGTATTGTCTGGACCCATGTGCCTGTGATGCTGCTGCAAACAAATTTTTCATTGTACCTGTACCTCACCGTACTTGTGCACATGACAATAAAATCAATTTGACTTTACTACCCATTGGTTGGATGTGCATTATTTGGAAAACCCTTTTCCTCAGCTAGTCTCAGTATCGGTAACTATGAAATTCCCAGATTTAGTGAAAACCCATCTGGCTCATTAATATCTTTCAGGGTAGGAAGTAGATCATGTATGTGATTTCAGATCTGGGAACTCTGTTGACTCTGTCGCCTTGTTCAGGAGCAATTGGGGATGGAAACTAAACAGTGGCATTAAAACATTGTCCAGATCCCTCAAAAAAAAAGTGGATAATGAGGAGGTACAAAGAAATGGATCAGGGAACTTTGCATACCTGTTACATAGACCCATCTTGCGGGTTCACAGAATCAGCCAGAGACACTTGGATCTGTCAGAAATGATGTGCCTATGCTATGTTTGTTTCACCAGTGAGACCTTCCTGCGGACAGGGTCATTAAAGTACCATGCTGTTAAACATGCAGAAAGCTAGTCCAATGTTTCAGGAAATTCAGTAAACTTATGCGTATGATATGTGGGGAAGAGCAGAACTAGAGGCTGTTACTATAAGATAGTTGCCAAGAAATCTAATTGGGGATTCAGGATAAAAACTTTACCTTCATAGTGATGGGAATGTAGAACTTACTATTATAGTTGAAGCAAATCGTGAGGATGCATCTAATAGGAAGGTGGACAAATATATGAGGGAGAAGAGAACAGAGGATTAGGCTGATAGATTTAAATGAGGAAAGGCAGGAGAAAGATTGAGTTGAGCATGGGAACAGACTGGGCTGAATGGCCTGCTTCTGTCTATATCCTCTGCATGTAACATGCAGAATGACTGCTCATTTTGCAGGTGATTGTGTCTTAAAGCCTTGAGGTTTGTGCCTGAATGTTCAAATATGTGACCTTGTGGTCCTGATGAATGGGGAACCTTTTCCAAGGATCAAAGAGGAGGGCAGAAGAGCATACCAGAAGCAGTGCAAACTATCAACGTGCTTATCTGTTGAAGATACAAAACATTACATGTGTACTAAACAACAAATGCAGAAATCGATGTATAGAGTTAAGTGATCTCACAACCGTCACAGCTGTGGAAAATTATGTAACTAATAAATAAATGAGGTATGAAGAACATTCCCATCTTCACAAATGGTGAGATTCTGCATGAGTGGTAAAGATAGGGCTGAAGCATTCACAGCCACGTTCAACCAAAAGCAATGAGTAGATGATACATCCTGGCTTCCTCCTGAGAGACCCACTATTACAGAAGCTAGTTTTCAGCTGCAGATTAACTCCATGATCAAGTCTCAGAGCACTGGAGACAACAAAGAATGTGGGACCAAACAACATCCTGAGTGTAGTACTGAATATCTGCACTCCATACTACTATGCTTTTAACATAAATGTTCCAGCACAGTTACAACACTGGCATCTAACTGATAGTGTAGAAAATTACCCAGTGTGATCTGTTCACAAAAGGCAATGAAATCCAATCAAACTAATTAATGTACCCAATCATTAGTAAAGTGATTTAACCTATCATTGACAGTGCTGAAAAAAAGGCCAATAAATTGCAAATTAAAACAGTAATTTGGCACCGATTTCAAAAGAACAGCCAGGTGATAACACTTGTCAGAGTAGTGGATAAAATGGAGGAGTGGTTTATAATGAGATACAAATATGTCTTGCAATTATATTTTGCTTCTTCAAATTTCAATTTATTTCATATTCATTGATTTGAAGTGTATAACTTATTGTAAAGTGTTATGAGGCATTAATTTTGCACAGCATTCACTGTGGAGAGGAAGACCACATATGAGTGATTATTTGAATAATCTATTTTCATGCCATGGGTTAGAAATTAACCAGGGAACAGGGAATATGCAAGCAATGCCATGATATCTTTTACACTGACCTAAATTGATAAAGCAGTCATACAGGACTTGTTTAATATCTTATCCAAAAGAATGACACCAATGCCTCCCTGCCCAATATTACGCAATCGTCAGGGTGGATTAGGATTGCAACTACATTGTTTTGATGCAGAGTGCTGTCAAATAACATCATCAATTTTTGGGTTGTAACAATCGGCTTTCTCATTAGGAGAATGAACAACTACACCTTGTAAAGACAATGTACCATCTAGCAGGCAGTGTTTTTCTTGGAACGTTCTCACCTTATCCTGCTACAGATGGCAGTTGTCATCTGTGGGTGAAGTACCTAGGACTAATTCTAAACAGTTCCAAATACAAATTCCAAAGCCTAAAGTTACCCAGCATCCACACCCTTGATCAAACTGCAAAGGCAACTGTGGTTGAATCATCTGCTGCCTATTTATTATTCAGTGCCTCATATTAGTTTGGGTTTATATTAACCAGCGATCATTCTTGGTTTACAGAAGGGTTGCATTCTTGGAAAGCTTTTTCTTGCATGAGAACATAAATCAAAAAGGCTGGGCAAAATGCATTACAGATATTTTGTTACAGTGCGTTCCATTGGGCAGACAGTGGGAATTATTTGGTCCAGTGAAAAATAGATTCAAACATCAAGGACACTTATCCTTAAGAATCAATGGTGCAATATCCAAAATTCATAAATAAATATTCATAAATTGAGAAATATCTGTAGTAGGAATAATTCACTGCAGCGTGGTATATACTAAGTATTCTTGTATGTTCAGGAGAGTAAAATGAAAAAAGTGGAATGATTGGAAAAGGCAAAATTAGCATAAATCATCATAATGGACATGTAGATGTCACAAGTTAATATGACTAAGTGTTCCACATTTTTTCATTTTTGCTGTTGAAATGATAATGCCTTATACATGTAATGCTTTACTAATTTTAATGTAAGAGGAAATGTTGCACATATTTACCTATTCCAACAGGACGATTGGCTGAAGTGAACATATTCATAGTGAAAGCGAAATCCTCAAGATGATTCATAAAATTGTAAAATGCCCTGAATTCTTCGAAGGAAATGCTCTAGAATACAACAGAGAATCAATTAATATTTATGGACAGGACACATTTTGTAAAATATGTGGGAGAAACTGAGAAAAAGGAGAGGAAAAGAAAAAAAAAGGAACGAGAGGGATGAAGAAAATGATCTTTGTACCACTCTCAAAACTTAGCAGTAATTAAGTAAAATTTAATGTATAAACTTTGACTTCAAATGCAATACTAACACCTTCACAGGCAAATTATGGAAAAAGAAATGCTACTATCCATGACATCCTAATAATAGCCCAAAATCTGATTTTGTGAGATAATCTATAAAGAAGAAAAACATTTAGTAGTTTACATCTGGCAGAATTAGGAAAGTTCTGTGGTACAGATACAAATACCTATCACAAACATCCTTCCATGTGTATTTCTTTCACTCTATGCTTATAACAGCTTTCCAGTGAGATACAGGATGAAATTACCTCAAGTGT
>JARFYF010000007.1:29628735-29643140 GCA_030265395.1 Rhina ancylostomus | reverse complement strand
CCATCATGAATAGCTATCCTACCCAAAAATTTCACTTCCTATTGCCAGGATTTCTGATCATTTTTATACTGTTAACATTTAACATATTTTATAATAATGTACAATGGGATTTCCCTATGTAAAACATTCCAATGACACTAACTGCATATGAATCCACTTCTCATCTCTGGAAATACCATAGAAGATCTATTAATATTTAGAAAATATTTGATTCTGCACTAATGTATAATCACTTATAATACAATAACTGCAGTTTAAGACACATCAGTCAGACAACAGCACTGCTGGCTCCATGGTTACTGAATATGTAGTTAAATATATGCATACATGCATAAACACATTCATAGAGGGAGGTGTGTATGTGTGTGTTTCTATCTGTGTTGGTTCAGGCTTAACTGGTTATGGAATAGTGCTCATCAACAAGATCTGGATCTGTATTAGGTGCCCAAAATGATTAATGGAACAAAATTATCAATGCCTATGAAGTAAAACAATCTGACTGTAGTAATCTGATAATCTGTTGGGAATGGGAACAAATTTGGAACATTGTTGTATCAAGTTTTCATGGTAACAGGGAAGTGTTTGTGATTTTGCCTGGCTGTCAATTTCAATGATTCTTTGGAAATGCTGTCTGATTAATTACAAAACATTCCTATGTAATTATGAATGGCATCTGTGTTTACCACATAACACAATGAAAATGTGTCCAATTTGATTGAAAACACTATCTCTACTGTTTATTCTTTGCCTGCATAGCAAGTCTAGTCTTAAAAACCAGGGCAGAGGATTTTGAGGCCCTTACCAAGCTAGAGCTTTTCCACTTATAACTTTTAAATCAAATGGGAACTGACAGATCACCCAGCAGTATTTTGTTAGAACAAATGTTGGTGTTATTGCTAGATTTACATTTTGACCATTTAAAAAAACACAGATGATGTTCATAGATAAAGGATTTTTTTTAATACCTCAGCTTATGCAAATATTGTTAATATTTCTAAAAAACTGAAAATATATAACAATTATGAAAAGCAGAATCAAATCCTTTTTTTAAGAATAAATTTCACAACTAATAGATGGATGAGCTTTCAACCTCACCATTGTTTCAAATTAATCCCAAAACTATCTGGTAAAATCATAAAACCTTCCTTTTTATCAGAAATGTTACATGCAATTTAAATAATAAGCTTTAATATTGGAAGAGTATGGAGATGTTAAAGATCACAGCTACTTAATTTACAAATTATGCATGATTGAAAAATAGCACATGCAAAAATGTCCAAATTCAATTCAGATATCACAAAACTAGAAATTCATACTACTCCCAGAGGATTTCCAATTGCAATTGTGGGACCTGCAATGTTTTGTTACATTATGATCATTTGCAACAGGCTAAATAGATCATCTTGTCTGTCCCAAAAAGGCATTACAACTCCGTGTTTCCTCATACCAGTAGCTATGATCTCAGAATGGCAAAAATAAAACGGATAGTAAACTAACCCCATGAAATTTGCGGGAGGTCAGATGAATGGACCTTGAATATTAACTCTGTTTCTCTATAAGTGACCTGATGAATGCTTCCAATGTTTTCAATTTTTCTCTGCTGCAATTGACATAATTTATTGCAAGTGACTAAAGCCCACTCTGCTTAGCCACATAACTAATAGAAATAAAAAAATTAAAAAAAAATCAAACTCAAGCTTCTCTCACAAAACTTAATGTCAGTTAAATTTATTCTTGGCTCAGGACCACTGGAGGTTCAGGAAAATAAAGAATATTACTTACTATGGCCAAAAATCATGAAACACTGTCCTATTTTAACACCACCTCCAAATTTACACACAATCTATAACATACATGACTAAATTGCCAATTTATCACAAAAGAACACAAAAGCCATAGTTATTAAGGGACTATTTGGTCTTCTGTTTGGAACGCAGATTCTATTCATAAATGGTGTGAATCTATTTACAAGGGATAATTAGCCAAATACTTGAAATGGAGAATAGTACAATGGAAAAAACCTTCCTGACTGGAAATACAAATCATTCACTGAGCTTATAATGGATCAGAGCAAACTGTTCTATGACTGCAACATCATTATTGTTTGTGACAATAATACTTGTCAAAGGTTACTTAAATGTTTATGTTTCAGATCAGGGATTACATACCAAACCTCACTAAGACAATCTCAATGCTTTCATAGTGCTTGGTAACTCTATCTTCACATACAGTATGAACCATTAACAAATTTAAAGCCTATTCAAGAGTTAAACTGGCTAAAAAAGACTGGTTTGACAAAATAATTAAATCAAATTCAAATTATGTATTTGGAAATTAAACTACATTGTTTTCCACTGAGAAAATGAACGCCTTTCTACTAACACTAAAGCAGCCATGATTATATGGTAGAGAAGACTTGATGGGCCGAATGGCCCAATTCTGCTCCTATATCTTATGGTTTTATGGGCTACACATTATTCTACCAATAAATTTCAGGACTGGACAAACTAGATCAGAGCTTTCCCTGTGTTTTTTATCTTTACTATTCAGATCCCTGGACCATTATCAAGACCAAAGACAATTTACGATTTTATTTTATGTGTTTATGTTATGACTGTAACACTCTGTTATGGCCATTTTAAATAAAAATCAAACCAAGCCAATAATAAACTACAATGAATGTCAAACAATTTCAAACCACCCAGAATTTAAAGTTGGATGAACAGACTTTCAGTAAAATGAATGCTAGGATAATGATGTGCAAATAACCCATGCCCATTAGACAAAGTTGTCATTCCCTTAATTTCAGTGACCCACACAATGTTAACTACACTGTTTGTTGCTATTGTGCGTTACCACAATCCCCAATTTTGCATCTGCCATGAAATATAGCCAGTTAGTTGATCAAAGGTAGCCTGTTCCTCTTAAAGGGGAGATTCAATGAGAGGGAAATCAATCTACAGGTCTTGGAAGCCATGGATGAATCCTCTGAGAGTAGGCCTCCTGATTTTCGTAATTGCCTAAATAGCGTGATAGATGGGAAGAGGGTGTATGTGGAAGAAGGGAAACCCTCTAGACGTACACTAAAGTGACAATGGAAGCAAACAGCTGTCAAGTCCCAAGGAAATAGATGTTGTCCTGCAAGAGGTTCCATGATCTCACACCAATTTCTGCTTAAGGCTGCTATTAATCAGGGCCCTGATTTAGAATTCATTTGCCCTGTAACGATATCACACTTGCCACTATTCCAAATCTCACAAATTACATCCACCATCAGCTACTCAGCTACGACGGACACATCACCCAAACACATTGTGCAAAACTCACAATACATCATTTAAACACACCTCATAACGATGATATAAAAATTCATCACTCACTTCCTACCCTTGCTGCTTACCCCACCTTCCCTCACCATAACCCTACCCTGCACCTTTCTCGTTTTGGATGATTAGATCGTCCAGCTTGGTGCCTTACAGATCAGACATTTGGGCTTGCTTTTCCCACTGCTTGCTGCAGGCTATGGACGGGTGGGTACAAATTTCTGCTTGCTAGACAGCAGCCCAGCAAAATAAAAACAAAGATGAAGACTTGCTCGTGTTTGATCAGAAACCTGCAGCCATCATTTAAGGTGCTACTCAAGGTCGGATCTCCAGCAATTATTTGGCACGAGTGCCAGGCAGGGGCAGGGGAACTCAAAGATCAGCTCTCCTGAGGATAGTGCAACATATAAGTTCTACACAGTGGATTCAGATGGGGACATCAGTGGAATAACCTACAGAAGACGGTTGAAAGATATGGGCAGGAAAATGATGCACTTGCAAGTCTGCTGGAGAACATGCATAAAATGTCAAGGAGAAGTCTTGCTCTAATCTTGCATGAGCCCGTCTTCTCTGGCAAGGAAGTAGTGCTCAGCCCCATTTCAACACTTGCAGACTTAGACACCATGTCCCATCTCCATTACAGCACCACCAGAAGCCACTGAATATGTGAGTGCTCCAGTAGAACAGAAGACATCTACCTGGGACTGATGCTCATACTGCTACATGCATGTTGTTGATACTCAAAAGGCGGGTGGGGGGGAAGGTAAAGGGTGTCTCATGACTCCAGTAATTTGTGTTCCAGCAGTTTACCAGATTACTGAGCTGCCATCCTGGAGACATGGCTTTGTTACCACATGGCTTGAATAACCTGCCTTCTCTAAGCTACTGTGATCTCCAAAGATGCTCAAGATGGTCTTCAATGGCTTCCTAAAGCTTTCACTAGAAGCCAGCAGCCTGCCGCCATTCATGCTGCAACCATTGGAGCAGCAATGCATAAGACATGCACTAAGGGAAACAAAAGGGTAATTAGTTAAGGTTTGCATGGCCTTGACATGATTGGATGCATGTTCAATGGTTTGAAATGCTTATTTGCTGTGGCTTTCATTGCCATTATGGACAAATTTGGGTAGCACTTTGGTGCAGTTAGTAGTGCCACTGCCTCACAGCTCCAGGGACCTGGGTTCAATCCCGACTTCGGGTGTTATTTGTATGGAGCTTCTACATTCTTTGAGTGGGTTCCTTCTAGTGTTCTGGTTTCCTCCCACAACCCAAAGAGGCGCAGTTTGATAGGTTAATTGGCCACTGTAAATTGACCCTAATGTGTAAGTGAGTGGTAGAATCTGGGCGAAGTTGATGAGAATGTGGGATTAATGTAGAATTAGCATAAATGGGTGGTTCATGGTTGGCATGGACTGGCTGGGCCGAAGGGCCTGTTTCCATGTTGTATCTCTCTGTAACTCAATGAACCTGTGATGGTAAGAAGAAAAGGAAAAGCAAGATGGCAACTGTAGGGGAATAGGGAATTTGAATTGTGTTGATTGAAAGCACCAGAGTGTTTTACACGTTTTATTATTTTTTCTGTCCTGTTCAATAGCCCAGCTCACCTTTCCTCAATTTTCATTATTATGGATCCAATTAAAGAATTCATCACCTTCAAGAGCAATAATACATTTCACTTTTGTGTTCCAGCTGTTTGCTCTGATATTATAGTTACTTATTCTGTTGTGATAATTGAACAGTGCTTGGCATTTGATCAGTGCTCAAAGCTGTGCTTTATTCTTAATACACCTACATCCAGCCTTGATTGGAGGTTCTATAACTACCATATTCGCATGTAAGCAATTCTGATATTGCTAGTAAAGTCCAAAACCAAACTAATTTGGCCAAATGGTTCAATTTTTTTCCCATTTTGTTTTTTATTTTCCTGAGAACACAAATTCTCCTTGTGTTCTCTCTTCTTAATTTGGTTTAGTAACTATGGCTAGGAAATTGGCCGACTCTGAAAAACCTCGTCTCTGAAAGTATGGTCCTGAACTGACAAAATGAGCAGCCTAAATTTATTCCAGGCAAAACTGTGCTTTATGCAGCTGATCAATGGCTCCCTGTGGCAATAAGGTGAAACTGGGAAAACTTTGGGAACGATATGTTCAATTACTAGAATATTCTCCTTGTATTCTTAATTTGGTTTAGTCACAACTTTCATTCATTTCTCAATGCTATTGTTTCAGCTTTTAAAGGAGCACAATGACAAATGGTACTGGCTCCTTTGGGGAACTTCATAGTATCTAAATCTACCTGAGGTGTTTCCAAAGATTCTTTTGAATGCTGGCATCTTCTGTCACCCTACAGTTGCTCCAGGATTTTTTTTAAACTATTTCAATATTGCCTCTTGGATGCTGTTTCATTTCTACATATTCCTCTTATGTCAGCTATCAGGCAACAACTATTTAGCTTGCTTCAGTTTTGCAACATTTGATTTCAAGTTTTATCTATTCCTTTTATTGTGAGTTATAAAGGCCAGAGGAATACTACACTAGGTATGAATTCAAACGGATTCGATAAGGCCTCTGGTGTATGCTTCTGCATTTCTCAGCACAACTCTAAATCTTTCCATAATCATGTTTGCCATGTGTCATTGTGATCCTTCAAGAAATCAGTGAAGTTGTGAATGCTAAACTTTAACGAATATTGCAGTAACTGAACGCACATTTGCCTGAAGTCAATTCACAATGATGTGGTAACATTATGGCTGCATACACTCAAATAGAATCATATTTTCTTTAGTTCATTAACTTCTCTACCTTCAACATTAACATTTTACAAAATACCTTGAATGTACTGAAAGCAATGTCCAAGGTTTCATATCATAATTATTGTGAAATGGCACGTGTAAAGTAGAATGTAGTGGCCGCAAAATGGGAGATATAAGTGAAAGGTAAAATAGAAGAACAGGTTAATACTGAGATGCTAAGACAGAAAATGCCAATACATTTGAATTGAGGGCTGAGAGAATATAACCCATAACAGACAAGTGGTGTTTTCACAAACAGTAAAAGCCAGCTGAACACTGAGAAATTTGCATTTATTGATGAAAAGACATGATCTTTGTTATCTTATCAATCTAAGGTGAACAAGCTATTTCAGCATAATTGAGCAAAAAGCAACAGTAGAAATGTGACATTATGTAGGAGGAAACAAAAGCAATCCAAAATTTTCAAGAGGTATTCACACTGGCTGGAGTCTAACCTCCAAGCTTTTGATTACATGGGAAGAGGAATTGATCTGAAGGGTGTTGCTGGCATGGCAAGTTTTGACCCAGTGCCAAAACAAATAATATAACTTAAAATCTGTTTAGTGTTGTAAACTATTATTTTAATACCAGTGTGCTTTAACTTTCTATGGACAAATAAAACTAACTTTTCTACCAATATAGTGTCAGGGGTCTCCTCTTAAAATCAACAGAGCTTTTCTTTTATTGATGGCAATAAATCAAACTAACAAACTTACTAAATGTACTTGGACTGCCTCCTAATTGCTGTAAAATGTAAACATTTTCAAATGTATAATACATTAGGATCACAGAAAATTTACAACGCAGGAGGCCGTTCAGCATGTCTTTGCCAGTTGAAAAACCCTACCTAACCTAATCTCAACTTCAGGTCATCGTTCTTAAGGTGCATATCCAAGTATTTTTTTTAATATGATGACTATTTCAGTCTCTACCATTCTTTCAGGCCAAAAGTTCCAGATCCCTATCACCCTCTAGGTAGAAAAACTTTTCTGAACTCCTGTCATACTCCAACCAATTACAGTATGTCCTGGATTTTACCATGCTGCTTAGTGAAATTAGTTCTTCCTATTTACTCTGCCCCTTGTAAATTTATAAACCTCAATTAAATCTTGCCAAGGCCTCCTTTTTCCTAAGTAAACAACCCCAGTCTGTCCAGTCTTTCCTCGTAGCTAAAATTTTCCATTTCCTGGCAACATCCTTGTGAATCTGATTGTACTCTCTCTTTCCTGTTGATCAAAACTGTACTCGGTACTCTCGCTGTGGCGTATATAGTTCTGACATAACCTCCCTCTTCTTATATTCAATGCCTTGGCTACAAAAAATAGCAAATTGTAAGCCTTTTTAACCATCTTATTGATCTATCTTGCAACATTTATGGATGTGTGGACAAACAAGGTCCCTGTTGCTTCACACCTCTCAGTTCATTCACATTTATGTCTATTCCCTTGTCACATTGTACTTTCTCAGATGCATTTTCTCATATTACTCCAGACTGAATTCAACTTGTTAATTTTCTATCCAAGTGACCAGTCAATCCATATGTTCGAATCAATTATTCAATCTAAAGCAAAAATACAGAACACAGGAAGAACTCAGCAGCTCAAGCAGCATCTGTGATGGCTAAACGTATATGTCATCCTTTCAGGTAGTTGAAATAAATGAAGTGAACCTTTTAATGTGTTACTGATTTTCTTCATAACTAAAATAACTATAGTTAATTTCCATACTGATATTAACAACTCAAAAAATACAATGGGCTTCTATCAATTAATATATACAATTTAAAAACCTTTGCACATATATTGCTTCCAATGAATTTGTTGGTACATGACTACATGGGATATGAAGTTTCCAATATTATATTATAACATTTGAAAACATTTAAAAATAAGTAATAGTATTAACTGTAATAGCTGATGTGCAATGATGTAAAGGCACAAATCACAGTATTGTTAACCAGTTTCTAATTTTGCTGTACACATTAATAAATAAATAGTTTATCTTTCTTCCATGCTTCACTTTTATATTGAGTGAGTATCATGTTCTATAACAAGATGCACCACATGCTAAACAATTATTTTTACCATTAACTGAACAAGTCTCATGCTTTCCAACAAAGTAATATCACACACTTAACTGTTATTTAACTATTTGGTTATGCTGTTAACCACAATCTACAACAAGTTGACACAAAACCAAACTATGCAGTACAATGCTTTAGCTAATAACACACACACATGAAGACTTATATATGTCTACATATGTGAATAGGGATATGGGCAGATTAATTGCTTCAATATAATTTTAAACTTAAGGAACATGTATTTTATTGAAATATCACAACAATGTACATATCACAATGGTAAATGTCTGTATTTTGCTACTATCCCTCGGAATATACTTATTGTCTTTTAATGCTTTAGTGCTGGCAGAGACAGCTGAACTCGTCATTTGTTCAACAGCTTTCTACATACCTTCTGTCCCAGAGAGGATTTTATTCAGCTATTGATTTTCTCCTTGTCAAAATGTCTTACATTCTTATAAAAGAAAATTGGGCACAATTTACAATGTATACTTGATGTGAAACCACCAAATATGTCCCATCCACTATAATCCGAAATGTGATTTTGCTTACTCCCATTTTTAAGATGGCACTTATTTCTAACTAAAATTATCTTCCTGAGTTTTAAGCCCCAACCTACCCCCAGCTCTTTGGTGATGCAGTATATAGATAAATAGTGAACAAAAATCTTGATACATGTGAATTAACATTCTTCAATGATCAACTAGCCTTTTTTTATGTTTTGTACTTTGAACACTGTGACTCGGGATTTGTCACCAGATGCTAAGACAACAGACTATTTACTGTCTGTGCAAAAATGCCAGTTTATATTTTAGAAAGCTACAGACTGTCATAGAGTCATGCAAAGATATAGTGTGGAAACAGGCCCTTGGGCCCACCGAGATCGCATCGACCATCAAGCACCCATTTATATTAATCCTACGTTGATCCCATTTCATTCTCCCCACATTCTCATTAACTCACCCAGATTCTTCCACTCACCTATACACTAGGAGAAGTTTACAGTCACCAATTAACCTACTGACCTGCACACCTTTGGGATGTGGGAGGAAACCAGAGCACTTGGAGGAAACCCATGCAGTGATGATGGGGAGAATGTTCAAATTCCAGACCGACAGCATCTGCTATCTGTACCACCGTGCCGCCTTCCATTTTGTGTTCAATTTATCTCAAAAGGTTCCATGGCTGATACATTACTTGTCTTTGTTGTTTCTGTCACTTTGCAGGGAAGTAATTTTTCACAAACAGCATTATGCTCTTGTTTAAGGGATGAACATTGGCAAGGTGGATTTTGTCCTTTTTTTTAAAGATGCTGTCATCCTATAGCATCTCCCTGAACTGGTAAAGAAAGCCTCAGTTTAACATTTTATCTGAAAGGTAGCTCCACTATTAGTGTAATATGCTTTAAGCAGCCTACTGAAGCACAGACCTAATTAGATGCTCAGCCTTGGGGTAGAACGTACAGCTTAAACCACTCTTCATCTGACTCATAGATGAAAGGGACGTGAATGAAGACGACACTTGGATATCACATTTCAAAGTGCTAGTAGGAAGGCAGGAAGGCAATCATTTCATGCAGGGGTCAATTATAGGTTAATAACTGTTCAAGGGGGAGCTTGTCAATTTACCTGGAACTGTAAATTTATATGCACTGCCAATTTAAATAGTTCCCCACATTAACAATAATTAACTGAACTGAGGACCTATCTTGATTACTCTCCCCCCAGAAAGTTCTTATATAATGATTATGTACAAGTTCAGTTAAGTTCAGAAATAGCATCAAAGCAAGCAGTGTCTGTGCCCAGATGCAATGGGGCATCCTGAATATCCAGTTGAGTGAAGAAGGTGCAAGGTTGAAGGTCCTAATACGGAGGGAAAAAAAATTCCACTGCTAATAAACTGTGACTAGAAATGTGTCAAAGGGCGACCACCAGACCCAGATTCTACCACTCTCCTACATGATAGTGGAAATTTACAGTGGAAAATTAACCGATCTGCAACATTTTCGGGAGTGGGAGGAAATCTGAGCAGCTGGAGGAAACCAATATGGAGGTAACAGGGAAAATGTGCAAATTCTACACTGACAGTACTTGAGGTCAAAATTCAATCTGGGTTGCTGACACAGAGAGGATTAGCAACTCGGTCAGAGAAAGGTGAACAAGGTTACTGATTCATTTACACTCAGCAGTGCAACGTCACCATTCTCCCATCCCCTGACAACTGGGCTTGTTAACACTCCCTTCATTCCCATTTTACTTGCATCAGTCACTGCAGCTCAGTGCACTTTCTCACCTCGCCTTGCTTCATTTATCACTGACACTCACCCCAATCTATTATAAGACCATAAGGTATAGGAGCAGAATTAGGCCATTCAGCCCATTGAGTCTGCTCTGCCAATCAACTATAACTGATTTTTTTACACATCACAATTCTCAGTTGCTCCTTGAGATTGATGCCAGTTCATTCTGCCTGATAGTTATCCTTACCAAAGGCAAAGCAGCCATTGGATGCAACATGCCTTATGAGCACTCATAGTTCATGCATCTTTGTAGGAGAATGTGCTGGAATCCTTTCAGACACACACTCCCAAATATCTAAACTGAGAAATCCAGCTCAAAAATTTGAATATTGTCTTTCATGGACCCTCACAATGATTTCTCCATTAAGAGTGTAAAACCTCTTCCGTAAAACTTAATTTGCAGCCTAATCTGAGATTGCAGGCCCTGATGGTGGTCTCTCCAATTAGGTATCCCAACATTTCTATCCCCTAAAAACAGAATGGTAGATAGATTAGCAGGGGTTTACAAATCATCATTGATCTCCAGCTGCCGTCCCACCAAAATGCAGGAATGTGCCATTGGTCTAGGTGAGGAGCAATGATGAAAGCGGAGGTGAAAGTGTAATCTTCTTCCAAAGAATCTCATCCATTACCCCCCTCTTTGTAGCAGTACCCAACCTGCTGTTCACTCTTCCTGCTGGCCCATTCCGCCTCTGTACAGGTTCAGGTGAAGAAGTCAAACACAAAATGCTTTAAATCAAATTAAATTTATTGTTGTTTTTACCACATTCCCATGTCTCCCATTCTTGCATTGCAAGTGGCGACTCATGCTTTCAGTTGCCTGGGGCTGTAAGTAAAGCTGTGAGTTGAGTGATATCAAATTTAGATGTTGGATGTGGATGGATAACTGCAAATCATGTGGACCAGTATGCTGGCAAACTGAATCTTTGGGGTATTCTTTGGATTCTGAGCAATAACATGACGTGCTGCTCTGATATTAGTTTCCATCTTCCTTCTACATTAGATGAGTATTGAGGAATCTGATCCTCCTGAACCTCTAACTCTTACCATTATGGTGGGAAACATCATGATTATCCTTGCTGGGGAGTAAAGAAAGGTGCCTTCATACCCAATGAATTTATTGGAGTTCGCTCGTGGTGTCACATCTGCTTAATGTTCATGGAGTGTTATCCAGAATCAGGTTTATTATCATCAACATATGTCACGAAATTTGTTGTTTTGCAGCAGCAGTACAGTGCAAGACATAGAAGTTACTATAAGTTACCAAAAAATAGTGCAAATGAGGAATAATGAGGTAGTGTTCATGGACCGTTCAGAAATCTGATGGTGGAGGGGAAGAAGCTGTATCTGAAACATTGAGTGTGGGTCTTCAGGCTCCTGTACCTCCTCCCTGATGGTAATGATGAGAAGAGGGCACATCCTGGGTGGTGAAGGTCCTTAGTGATGGATGCTCCTTCTTGAGGCACTGACTCTTGAAGATGCCCTTGATGGTGGGGAGGGTTGTACCCGTGATGGAGCAGGCTGAATCTACAACTCTCTGCAGTCTCTTTCAATTCTACACATTGGAGGGTCCATACCAGGTGGTAATGCAACCAGTCAGAATGGTCTCCATCATACAACTATAGAAATGTGCAAGAATCTTTGTGTGACATACCAAATCTCCTCAAACTCCTAATGAAGTTGAGCCACTGCCATGCCTTCTTCGTGATTGCATCAATGTTTTGGGCCCAGGACAGATCTTCTGAGATGTTGATGCCTTGGAAATTGAAACTGCTCACTCTTTCCACCACTGACTCGACTCTGAGGACTGATGTGTGTTCTCCTGACTTCCCCTTCCTGAAGTCCATAATCAATTCCTTGGTCTTGCTGATGTTGAGTGCAAGGTTGTTGCAACACCATTCAACCAGCCGATCTTCCCCAGTCCTGTACGCCTTCTCATTGCCATCTGAGATTCTGCCAACAACAGTGGTGTCATCGCGATTTATAGATGGTGTTTGAGCTGTGCCGAGCCAACAGTCATGAGTTTAGGGGCAGTAGAGCAGCGCGCTAAGCATGCATCCTTGAGGTGCTGCTGTGTTGATTGTCAGTGAGGAGATTGTATTATTGATCTGCACTGACTGTGATCTCCCAATGAGGAAGTCAAGGATCCATTTGCAGAGGGAGGTCCAGACCCAGGTTTAGAAGCTTGTTGATTAGTACTGAGGAGATGATGGTGTTGAACTCTGAGCTAGCAGTCCCTAACATGTGACAGATGCTCCTAGTGTTCTAGTGGTGCCTACACTTGTGAGGCTCTGTCCACAAAAGTGAATCCAGTTACCTGCCTATTCCAGCTGTGTCACCAGATGGGAAGATTGCACATCTCCAGGATCTAATTTATCTTATGTGAAACCTGCTATGAGACCCTCAATCTCCCTCCCATTATATCCTGGAAAGAGTTGTGGGTGAAGAAGGTAGGAGTTCTGGCGATCTCACAGTGCCATGTGCTGGAATGCAAATTTGGCTTGTTTTGAAGGTCACAAAAACGAAGAAATAATCTGTTTGCATCCAATAATAATTATTGCTGGAAGGAACTCTGCCCTGATTGGTACTCCCTGAACATCCCCCTTCTTGCACATGCTTCTACTTCCCCAAATTTTGGTCCTCTGTGGCTGGTGACAGATCTTCTCCTTGGACAGTTCAGATTTCTGTATCGATTATATGTGGCAATCTCAGCCCATGGAAACTCTGCTCTTCTGATAACCTTTGCCTGCACACAGAAGGGAAGGCAGCGACTTCCACAATTTCAGATCCTCTGCTGTTTCCTCACTATTGTCTAACTGCAGCTTCCTCATCATATGTCCTTATGCTAAAGATGCTGACAATCTTTCTGTCTTGTAGCTCAATGAGAAGCAACCATTGGCACCCACCCCACGTGATGTTTCCTGTGTGAAAACTTCCAACTCTGCAAATAGTGTCTGATACCCCATATTCTGAATTATTTCCGAGAGCAAGCTAATAAGGAATAATGAGTGACAAATAGTAAATCAGATCAGGCTATCTAACATTTAAGCAGCTCATTAAAGTATTGCCTGAGCACCCCTCACTGTCACAGGCGAGTTTCCTGAGCCGGAGAGAATCTGTGACAGCTGCAATTCCAAATCCAGTGATGGGGCCTAATAAAAATGTCTTACTGATGGTGCTGGGATTCCAGAGTGGGATGTTCAGATGCCACAATATCCAACAAAGTAAATGAAAAACCAACAAACTGCAGGTGCAGGAAATATGAAATAAAACAGGAAATGTTGGAAACATTCAGGACAGGTAGCATCCTATAGAAAGGGAAACAAGGTTCACATTTCAAGGAAGCAGGAAAGCGAAAACCAAGTTGGTTTTAAGGAGTGAAAGTGGGGGAGGAATAGATAAGACAAAGGATATATCTCTGATAAGGTGAAACCAGAGTTGCCACAGAGAGAAGTTGTAGAGTTCCAAGGAGAAGAACACATTCA
This sequence comes from Rhina ancylostomus, assembly GCA_030265395.1. Taxonomy (NCBI): domain Eukaryota; kingdom Metazoa; phylum Chordata; class Chondrichthyes; order Rhinopristiformes; family Rhinidae; genus Rhina; species Rhina ancylostomus. The sequence continues at coordinate 29,629,159 of JARFYF010000007.1, read as the reverse complement.
TCAAGGAGAAGGACATGGATGATGGTGAGATCAGGGAGGGGATTGTTGATATTCTATGTTTGATATCAAGGAGGAGGTATTACATCTCTAGAAAAGTATTAAGTGTCACAATGTTGAGCAAAGAGCAAACTCACAGAGAACCCAAATACAGCACACTGGTACAAGACTGGAGTCAGGATACTCCCTCAGGACCAAACAACTGGAAGGAATCTTGCCTCAGAGATCTGAGGAGGAACCCCAACACAAACTGGATATTCAAAGAGGAACAGAGAACACAGGACTGCTCTAGAATAGAGCACACTCTAAGCAGCCAGGAGCCAAAAGTTAACCAATACCCTGGCAACTAATGCTGGAGAAACCCAAGTACTTATGCTAGGCCCCTGATGGGGCTCAGGTGTGTGTCATTATGCAATCAGTCCAGCAT
>JARFYF010000007.1:29605948-29616287 GCA_030265395.1 Rhina ancylostomus | reverse complement strand
TAATAGATGTTTGTTAAATAGATGTCTGTTCCTTCTCATTTGCTTTTTCCCCCTTCTCTTCTAAGTTTTCTTGACCATTTTAGCCAGATGCACAGCAATTCTGATCCTAGGATTCTGCCTCAGTTGGACACCATCAAGTGAAAGTGGTGCAAAGCACCACAAAGTAACGTAATTTACTCGTTTCTTCATTTTGCCACTGTGGAGATACGACTTTCAATAAACAAAGCCAAACTAGATGATGGCAGTTTTCTGTCCAGATCTGGTGCCAACCTGCAGTTTGATGAGTACCAGCATGCAGTCTGAAAGGGCCTCAAGGGTTAGGTCAAATTATAGCCAAACTGAAGCTATGTCCTGGTCCAACTGATCATTTGCTTCCTTTGCTGTTGGGTCCCATTACCTGAAGGTACAGACAACATGATCCTGTAAGAGTGAAAGCCAAGGGAACAAGTACCTGGAACTCTGGATGTCAAGGGATATCAAGGGTTAGCTAAAGAGAAAAAGAAATACAGGGCAGGTGTGGAGAGAAAAAGACAGGGCTGGCCTGTCAAAAGTATAAAAAGTATAGGGAGGTGCTTGAAAAGGAAATTAGGAAGGCAAAGAGGGGTCATGAAATATCACTGGCAGACAGGATTCAGGTAAATCCTATGGAATGTTATGTATATTAAGGGTAAAAGAATAACCAAGGGAAGATTAGGGACAACAAGGGCAATCTGTCCATGGGGCCAGAGCATATAAATGAAGTCTTAACTGAATGCTTTTCATCAGTAGTCACAAAGGAAATGGACTTTGTTATTGGAGGATTCATTGAGAGGAAGTACTCAATGCCTTTGTGGGCTTAAAGGTAGATAAATTCCCAGGGCCAGATGGAATTTATCCTAGACTGCAATGGGAGCAAGGAAAGAGATTGCTAGGGCTCTGAGATTTTTAAATCTCCACAGGCCACACGAAGTACCAGATGATTGAAAGACAGCTAATGTGGTTGCCCTTTTGCAGAAGGGTAGCAGGGAAAAGCTTGATAATTACAGATCTGTAAGCCTAACATTAGTAGCACAGAGGTTATTGGAAAAATATCTGATTGTCAGGATTATTGATTCCTTGGAAAAGCAGGAACAAAGCCAACATGGCTTTATGAAGGGCAGATCTGTCTGACTACTCTGGTTGAATTTTTTGATGAGGTAACATGTACATTGATGAGGGCAGTGCAGTAGATATGGTACATGGTGTTCAGTAAGGCCTTCAACAAGGTACCACGTGGAAGACTGATTCAAAAGTTTGGGGGCTATGGGATCCAGGAGAAGTTGTTAAAGTGAATCCAAAATTGGCTTGGCAATAGGAGACAATGGGTGATTGTAGAGGGTTGTTTTTGTGATTGGATGCCTATGACTAGTGGTATTCCACAAGGATCGGTACTGGAACCCTTTCTGTTTGTAATAAATGTGAAGGATTTGAATGTGGATGTAGGAAACAAGATCAGTAAATTCACAGATGACATAAAGATAGGAGGAATTGTTGATTGTGCGAATGGTAGTCTTAGGCTACAGGGTGATATTGATGTGTAGTTGAAGTTAGCTAAGAACTGGCAGATGGAGTTTAATCTAGGGAAATGTGAGGTGATGCATTTTGGGGTGTACTAATGAGGCTAAGACATACACCGAGAACGGTAGGGTCCTAGGGAGTATTGAGGAACAGAGGGATACATCCAAAGATTCTTGAAGGTGGCAACACAAGTAGATTATGTGGTTAAGGCAGCATATGGGACACAGGCCTTCATTAGTTGGGCCATTGAATACAAGAGCAGGGAGGTTATGCCCCAACTTTTCAAAACATTGGTCAAATTTCAGCTGGTGTACTGTGTACAGTTCCAGTCACCACATTATTGGAAAGATGCGACAGTGCTAGAGAAGGTGCAGAGAAGATTCACCAGGATGTTATCTTTTATTTAGGTGATGGAGATGGAGCCTTTAAGTTATGAGTAGAGACTGGAGAGGCTAGGCCTGTTTTGCCTGGAGCAAAGATTAAGAGAGGTCAGTATATACAATTATAGGGGGTATAGATGGGGTGGACTGTAGGAAACTTTTCCCTTTAATCAGAGGTGAATAAAACTAGAGGATTTAGGATCAGGGGAGAGATTGTGGGGTTGGAATTCTTCTCAGATGGTTAAGGGGAGATTCAACAGGTGTTCAAGATTGTACCTTTTTGTGGTCACACCTCAATGGCTCTGAACATTATCTGAGTTTTGCTCAGGGTAAGGGGCAAGATGCTCAGAAGGGAACTGAGGGGAACTTTTCTCACCCAGAGAGCAGCAAGTACCTGGAATGCACGGCCAGGGAGAGTAGTGGAAATAGAGACGCTAACAGCATTTAAAAAATGAAGAGACAAGTATTTGGATCTCCTAGGCATCGAAGGCTACGGGTCAATTACTGGAAGACAGGATTAATATGGATGGGTACACACTGATAGGCATGGATGTGGTGGGCCAAATGATCTGCTTCCATGCTGTAAGACTATGATTTGGAGCATGTTGCCAGTGTGTAGAAGAAACTAGGATTATGGAAATGGCACCTCCTGCTTGAGGTGTTGCTGCACGTGACACAGGTGTGGCCCATACCCCACTCCTGCATTATAGCAGCCAACTAGTCAGTCTTCCATTGTCTGGACATCAAATATGGATAATGTCTGCAGAGAAGGGAGAGGGAAGGATGGTGAACTGTTTTCAACATGGCCCTCATCCCAAAGAATACCTTTGTGTGTGGCTGCATCAATCTGTACATAGACTGTGTGTATGCAAACTCTAAGTGACACTATATGTCGAGGTTTTCTGTCCTTGGAGTTGTGAAGAATGGGTCTGGCCATTCCATTCAGTTGAACTGTGCTTTACCCTCTGTCATGAAAATCTTTGTGCAGAGATCTGATCAAATCAATCGAGCAACAGTTTGCATGGAATGTTCTCAAGGCCCTGCAGGAAAAGGAGATTATGAATTCAGTTGGATGGTTTTTGCATTAACTTTCAAGTTCAATAGCAGAACTTTCAAATGAACACCAAAACCTTTCTTGACCGATGGTAGTAAGGATCTTCTCTGTCAGTTCCTTCATGCACAGCTGGAGTCTGCCCTCAAGGTGATTGTGATGAGGAAGAGACCACCTTCCATCTCCTTCCCAAACAGCTTGTAACACAGGACTATGTTTTTTATGGGCTGTCAGCAGGAACACACAAAGAGATGAACACCTACTGCCACTGGATCTTTGTCAACTCAGTGAAGGATGTTCTTTGGGCTATCCAAAATTTGCTGATCTAGTTCAAAGAGCTATCCATAAATGAAGATTATGGGCTGACACATTCCAAGGTCAAGGACTACATGTTGAGTGATGCATTGAAGCATTATGCAGCCACCACTGTGTCTCTTTGGGGAAAGATCATGGTTCAAGTCCCTCCTGCTACTGCACACTGTGGAATTCTGCATAAAAGCCCCTTGAACCTATTGCTCATGGAATGTGTGTGAATGTTATGACAATATTATGTAGCCCTTGTAAGCAAATGGAACAGGATATCTTGTACTGGTGACATATGAATGTACTGTTTGCAACTTTTAGTAATAAAATATATTTTAGGAAAAAACGAAGTCAAGCTAATGAAAAAGTGATATAACCTGGCCAACCTTTAATTCTCAGTGAATTATCACTAAACTGTTGACATATTGCCTGCATGAATAAAGTGACAATGGATCAAAGAGTAACTAACTGGTGGGAGGAAGATGTGAAAGGTGCCATACAAATGAAGTTTTACTTGTTACCCTTTTCTTCTAATAAGTGTCAAAGAAACAAAGAGGCTTCTACAATACACTGAGAACTCTCATTTTTAAATCAGGTGGATGGCGCTGCGAGATCCAATCCAGGAAATAAAAGGCAGCAATATTAAAGCTGATATCAACAACATCTTGCATTTATACAATGTAATAATGATTTGAAAATATAAAGCTAGCAATGGCAACAACAGATATACCAGAATGTCATAAAACCCATCCAGTTCATTAATGTCCTTCAGAGAAAGAAATCTGTCAGACCAAGTCTGGGTTGTATGTGAAGCCAGATCCACTTATGTGGTTATGTCTTAACTGCACTCTGAAATGGCCAAACCACTCGCATGGATTAGCCAAACTTTCATGATAGGATTGCAGTGGATTAAAGGAACTCACAACTACTTTCTCAAGAGCAATTGGACATGGTCATTAAATGCTGCTCTTGCTAGAAAGCGGAATAAATAAGAAAAATCCTCCATTCTTTGCACCAATTTTACAGCATGCAGCATTGGTGGTTGATAATATGGCCATTGCCATCCTCTGAAATTTCCCTAATCCCTCCAGTTTTCTACCTCCTAAAGACTCTTTTAAAACCTAATATTTTCACCTCAAATTATACCTCCCTTTTTAGGCTGGTGTTCATGGAACCCTTTTCTAAAGGGAAGCAATTTATGCCACAAAAGGGACCATTCAGCTTTTCCTATCTGTGTCAACAATAAAAGGACATTCTTCAGTTAATCCTACTACCAGTTCTCAGTCCATAATCTTTTAAATTGCAGACTTCAAGAGGTAATCCTGACAGTGAGATGAGACCCTGATCACTCTTAGGTTGAAACTTTGCTTTCCACACTTCTAATTTTTCTGTCAATTATCTTAAATCCTTGTTCCCTAGTTACTGACTCCTCTATTAGAAATAGGTTCTTTCTGTTCACCCTTCTTAGATCTCTCATAATTCTATATACATCATCTACATCTCCCCTCAGCCTTCTGTTTTTCTACAGGGAATAACCCAGCCTGGCCAATCTCTAATCATAACCACAATCAGTCCTGGCAATTTCTTTCTAAATCTCCTGTGCCTTTTCTCTAGAGCTATCATACATTTCCTACAAAGTGACCAGAACTAGTTATGGCCTAACTAATAGTTTAATCATTAAGCATGATTTCTTCCTCTTATAGTCTGTGTCTCAGCCAATGGAGGCAATTTTCCCAAATACTTTCTCAAGCACTTTATCAATTTGTCCTGTCTTAGATTTGTCAATGTGCCTCAGTTCCTTTACTATTTGTGTCTTGCTTGCCATACCAACTGCATTACCTGACACCTTAAGAGTTCCATTTGTCACTTCTTTTGCTGACTTGACCAGACCCTTGATCGCTGCAACGTACAATTTTCCTCCTGTCTGTCAACTGTTGCCAATTTTGATATCATTTGCAAACTCCTTAAACTCGTCTTCTACATTCAAGCCTAACTCATTGATATACACCGCTAAAAAGTGAGACCTGAAGTGTTTCAATCATGAATACTCCGTTCAACCAATGAACTTTGCTTTCTGTCAGTGATTCACTTTTCAATCCAACTTGTGGCATTCTCTTGGATCCCACAGACTTTTACTTTCCTCAACAATGTGCCATTTGAAACTATCAAATGCCTTGCTACAATCCATATAGACTACATTAATTACTGTATTCATTGTTACATTCACAAAAATACAATTTAGACAGATAAACTTCCCTTAACAAATTGATAGCAATCCCTGGTTAATCCATGCCTTTCTAAATTTATACCATTCCTCAGAACTTCTAATAATTTGCCTACTTAGGCTGACTTGCTGGCAATTATTCAGTCTATATCTTTCTTCTGTATTAAACAACATCCATGCCCATTCCTGTCTACAAATCATTTCTGTGACATCATGACTTCTGGTCATGGAATTGTTTCAAAGTTATCACTGTAAATTTTTTCCATTCATACTACTCATTCAATCTTGCTTCGTTTGCCTTTGCTGTCACAGTTTCTTGATAAACCAATCACATCACACAAATTGGCATCTCTCTCAGGAGAAATTTCTCTCTCATTAAGTGAAATTTATGGCCAAAGAACATCTAATGCAGTCCCCAAGAAGATGGGAGACAACAGAAGCTTAGAGGAATCAAAGAAATTCTGGATTACATTGTTTTGTGGGTCACTTCTTATAGATCGCAAAATAATCAGATTTATTGTGCTGGGTTACATCTAGGAGGACTTGACCACCAAGATAATTGTCCACACATGGTATTATCTTGTTGGGCATGAGCACATGGTAAAGATGTCTTATACTGTTGTGGTTTGATCATGCAGAGAATTAGAATGTTAAGGATGAGGAAACCACCGATGGGGCCTGAACTTTGCTTCAATCTGCCTTCAAAACATCCAATTACTCTGTAAATTAATTAAGGCATCTTTCTCCTAACTTCCTAATTAATTGGTATTGCTATTAACATTGTTATAATTTAGATGTGGTCCAGAACTGGAATATCCTCACACTGTAGAGAGAAATTAATTGGTTCTTTGGGGACATGGTTTGTATCAGCAGAACCCAGCAAATCTCCTAGCAACACAATAGAGTGATTAAATCCATTATCTTACATGAAATTGCATTGCTTATGAGAGTGTGATGCTGGCAGCAAAGAAGAAGGTTGGTCTACTGCAAGATTCTGACATACAAAATCATCTTAAAACAATTATCCAGCTTGTTTCTTTTGTCATATCCTTAAAATGAATAGGGAGCTTTTCAATGGAGACACAAGAGACTGCAAATGCTGTAATCTGGAGTGAAAAAAACTTTGAAAGGCAGTTTAACTTCCTTTTATGACAGCCTGACTCTTCACCTCTAAATCTGCAACATGCTTTGAACACAACCATTAGACCAGGCATTTTTTTGTTTCCTGGTTTGGATCCCATAAGTTCCTCCAAGGAGATTTTCAAAAATTATGTCAATTTTTAGACTTCCATGTTTAAATGAATCAGTGGACATCAGAGCTTGATATCAGTTTATCTCTAATAATAATGGTGAGTACTAGCTATCTTATTTTTAATAGCTCCAAAGAAGCCACAGATCGGACTTGAAAAATCCATTTGAGTGTAACGGGGAAATCAGAATGATCTATTTTATAGAAATGTCACAACCTGCATATCCATATGTGACTACTTTGAAAGGCAGTTTAACTTCCTTTTATGACAGCCTGACTCTTCACCTCTAAATTTGCAACATGCTTTGAACACAACCATTAGACCAGGCATTTTTTAGTTTCGTGGGTTTGGATTCCACAAGTATTCTCATGACAACAAAATAGCTCTATTTGCTTTATTCTACTGAAAACCCCAGGTAAAAGACAGCAGTCTTTTCATAAAACTTATTACTAATGGTTATTTAGCTTTCAGCATCAGCAGTAACAAGTCCCATTAGACTTTCTTTGTTCTATGCTTTCTTGTGCATGTGACATGTGAAACATTGCATGTTATACAGCTAACATTCCTGGCTGGTTTTCTTTACCACAGCTCAGTGATTGCCAGTGGGATGACCCATAATGCCAAGGTCTATCATGACCTCTAAAACTGCCTTCAGTGCATTTCAAACATTTCTGCTAACAAAGAAAATCACCGGCCCAGAAAATGAACTGGGTTGTTATCCCAAGATGCTTCAATATGATTATAAATTAGATCTTGCCAGATGCCAAAGATAACTTTAAATCTAAAGTTCACTCTGGTTGGGTTCAGAAGAATGCAATCTTAGTGTGAATGGAGTTCAATTGTTTCCATATAAATTAAATTGTAAAACAAAGGACCTTTTATAGCACTCAGCTAACACTTGGATGTAAAATCAATATACCTTTATTTATAAGGCATGTCGGAACAAAAGAATTATGATGATTTAACATTGCAAACTAAGTATTTAAAAGTAGAGAAGTAATTTTAAATTACAGAGCTACTAATAAATAACACTTTAGTGATTGCAGGACTATAAAGAACAATTAAAGTTACATAAAACAGCTAAAACTAATTTCCATTCATTTGGAGTTAATACTTTGCTGTTCATTATCTTAATATCTGGCTATTTCAGTCTTTCCCTCAATGATAGGTCCACCCTAATTATCGTCATTTATAATTCAGAAGGTATGATTTTGAATTACCATCATGTAAAAGGCTGCAAGGTCCTTGTCACCTCAAAACAACAAATTCAACGACATACAAGTAAGTGATAATAAACCTATTTCTGATTGTCCCTTGATTTTACTCATAACCCAACAAATTTTCTGATGACAGATGTAGAAATATTTAGAAATAATCAGGGAAAAGTTAAGTGTTGAGAATGACACTTCTAATTTTTATTCAGATTATTATGGAATAGAATTTTTAAAATTATTAGTAATCATGAAATAAACAAAAAATATTATTCCACATCCCAACATATTCTCTTATTGATTATTGATATGAGTGCACAAAGTTAGGAAAACACACCTTGTTCGAATGAGAGTGCAACTGTCAGCAAAAGGGTTTAAGAGCCCGAAAATAACAGCCTCAACTTATGCAAATTACAAAATAAAAGCAGAGGATTTGGTGAATCACTAAGCTGCTTTCATAAGCATGCTGGAAGTCTAGAGTATGATTAATTGCAATTTCTGATGCTAACTTTTCTGGCCATAAACAGATGCAAATGAAGGAACAGGCAAGGATCCTTTATAATCACCATTTGATTGGCTATGTGGTTATTCTGTGAAAAGAACAGGCAACAGAATTTTAAATGCTTCAAAAGAATAAAACTATTGCGTGTGGTATACCATTTTCCAAAATAAATCTGTTTTGATCTGATAATTTCCATAAATACAAATTTCTTATGGCAAAAATACATTTACCTTGTTTTATATTTGAATATAAACTTCTCATTCAGATGATGCCAATATCTGAGACTCACATTACGTTCATAAAGTAATAGAGTTTTAACATTTTTTGTTGAATCATTACAGTTGCCACAAGATGGTCTTTGCTAATCACAGAAGATACCTTCAGCTCACAGAAAGATGCTTGGAATTTGCAGTTTTAACCAGAGTGCAATTCACTGCGACAATGACCTTTGGTCGGCATTTCTAATCCCAGAAATTGGGGAATTAAATGATTAACTATTTTATAATGGGTTTTGGGGTGTGATTTAATACATTTTCTAGGTGGTAATATGTCTGTTCTTTATTTTTACCTCTAAAGAATCTCCCCATGGTATCATAATAACTTGTAACTAACAGTTGAAAAGGTAGAATGACAGAATAGTCCCTTTATCAAAGTATCAGGAAGTCTTATCCACATGTAATAAAGTTTTAGTCAAAATTAAGCTAACCATCTTTGTAGAACCTTGAATGTGGATCATTGACTTTTTAAAGATAAATAAATGAAGGAGCTTCATTCATGATGTTCCTTGATGGTACATAGGCAGAAGCTAACCTTAAGGAATAAATGCAGAAACTGCAACAGCTATACATTCCTTTTTGGTACAAAAACACAAAATGAAAATCAATCCAACCATGGCTAACAAAAACATTTAAGGGTAGTATTAGATCCAAAGAGAAGTCCTGCAAAGTTGCTAGAAAAAGCAGCAAGCTTGAGGATTGGGAGAATTTTTGAATTCAGTGAAAATGGACTAAGAAATTGATTGAGAGCGCAAAGAGTTCTAGAATAAATTTGTGAAGAATGTATAAAGGATTGTAAAAATTTCTCCAAGTATGTAAAAAGTAAATAGATTACTGAAGACAAATTTAGGTTCCTTACAGCTAGAAAAGAGAATTTATGATGGAAGACACTAAAAAAGTAGGTCAATTAAATAAATCTTTTGGCTCTGGTTCAATGGAAAAGTATGCAAATAACTGTCCAGAAGTTCTATGGAACAAATGAACAAGAGCAATTAAAGGAATAAATATTTGTTTAAAAAAAACTGCTGGAGAAAATTAATGAGACTGAAAATCAACAAATCCCCAAGGCCTGGTAATTTATGTTGCAGAGTTCTAAAAGAGGTAGCTATGGAAATAGTGGATGCATTGGTTTTTACCTCCCAAAATGCTGTAAATTATCAAACAGTTCTTGCAGATTGGAGAGTTATAAATGTAACTATTTTAAAACAGTGAAAACAGGAAATGACAGGACACTGAAAAAATGGCAATGGGATTAGATGTCAGAGTGGAGTTATGGTCCATAACATCAGCATGGAATTATGAAAGGGAAATCACAGCGGACGAACCTACAGGTTTGGTAGTAAGGGCAAAGGCCTTCTCAAAATCCAAACATACCACATCCACTGGTTCATCCACATCTATTTTACCAGTTACATGCTCAAAAAACCGATATGTATGTCAAACATGATTTCCTTTTATAAATCCACGGCAACATCTACTCCTATCAGACCAATTCCTGGGATGGTGGGACTATTTTACGAGGCGACACTGACCTGTATTCATGAGAGTTTAGAAGAATGCTGGTTAATACGTTCTGCAGCTAATGAAAATTGCCTTAGTGTAGGTGG
>JARFYF010000007.1:29388421-29399539 GCA_030265395.1 Rhina ancylostomus | reverse complement strand
GGGGCAAAGTTAACTTTTAAGGATTGGAAATCCTGAGTATTTCCAGCAATTTGTGTAATGATTTTAGATTTACAACAGTTATATGATTTTCCTTTTCTACATACTACTACTTTTCCCATCAATGGTGGCCTACATGATTTCTGCTACAAATGTGCATCTACAAGATCGAAACGTACTATACATTAAAGCCAATTTTAAGTTCAAAGTTTTATGGGACTGCCTGAAAAACCATACAGTATATTAGCCCATTTGATGTGTAACAGAAATTAAAAGATAACTTGGATGAAAGTGTAGGTGGGCTGAACATTAAGTTTGCAGATGACACAAAAACTGGCAGAGTTGTTTATAGTGAGGAAGGATGTCAAAGCACATAGCAGGATATTTCCAACTGATCTGTACGGGCAGAGAAATGACAGATGGAGTTTAATCCGGACAAGTGTGAGGTGTTACACCTTGGGAGGTTACAGTAGTGTTTCTTAAGCATCAGTGCTGGCACCTTTGTCGCTTGAGGTGAAAATGTAGGTGGGCTGAGTAGTAAGTTTGCAGACACACAAACTGGCAGAGTTGTGGATAGTGAGCAGGGTATAGACCAGTTGGAAATGTGGGCAGAGAACTGGCAGATGGAGCTTAATCCAGACAGACAAGTGTGAGGGGTTGCACACAGGTAAATAGTGTGGTAAAGAAGGCATATAGCATGCTTGCCTTTATCAGTTGGGGTGTTGAGTATAAAAGTAGGGAAGTCATGTTGCAGCTGTATAAAATCTTGGTTAGGCCACATTTGGAGTTTGTGTGCAGTTCTGGTCACATCACAGGAAGGATATGGAGGCTTTGGAGAGGGTGCATAAGAAGTTCACCAAGACGTTGCCTGCATTGGAATGTAGGAGCTATTAGGAGAGGATAGACAAACTTGGATTATTTTCTCTGACTGTCAGAAACTGAGGGTGACCTGATAGAAATGTATAAAATTATGAGAAGCATAGACTGGTAGATGGTCAAAGTCTTTATCTCAGGGTGGAAATGTCAAATACAAGAGGGCATAGCTTTAAGGTGAGAGGTGGAAGGTTTAAAGGAGAATTACAAAGCAATTTTTTTAAAATTACACAGAGTGGTAGGTGCCTGGAATACACTTGCCAGGGGAAGTAGTGGAAGCAGATACATTTAAGAGGCGTTCAGACATGCATATAAACAAGATGGGAATGGAGGGATATCAACCACATACAGGCAGATTTTGCTTCAAACAGACATGGTGAGTCGAAGGGCCTGCTCCTGTGCTGAACTGTTCTATGACAATTCGACACATAATTGCCTAGTATTCGAAGACAGCTAAAGATGAAGCACTGTGTCTGTCTGAGAATGCAAACAAACTACAATCAATGTGAGGGGCAGTTACTACTACTGCTAACCCTTACATAAAATAATTGTGCAAACTACTATCACAATACATTTATTCAGAATTTATATTGCAGGTAATGCAGAAAGCAGGTAATTTCACTATGGAAGTGACAAAATATGTACAATGACTTTCATTATCTAGGACATTTCTATAGCAACCAAATATACTGGAACATTCATTACAAGCATTATTAGTTATTCATTTCATCAAATTTCTTTCAATCAGTTTAGTTAGGAGAAAATCTATATGGAAATTTTAAAAAGAGGTAAGCAGAACTATTTCAATGTTTTCATTAGATCATCCACCCACGCTTCTGGTATCTGCTTTGATGTGGTTATGAATGGCTCCGCCAGGGGACAGATAGTCCCTTGTGGGTATTAGGCAGAAAAACAGCAAGTTTGTGGTTTTCCTGTATTTCCCTTAAAAAAATTACCACAACAAAGTCTTTCCTGACGGCTTCATCTATTAGTTTCTCCAGTGAAAGAGCAGGTGTTTTGATTCCTACATTACTCTCTGCCAGCTGGCCAGACAGAAAGCTTCAAGAGGACAGGGTAGAAAAAAAACACAGGCTATGTCATCCATATGTAATCACCATTTTTTTGAAAAACACCTTTAAGTTTACAGTGGGTTGTTACACCATAGCTGTGTTATACAGGAAAAAAATATGACAAACCATTCATTCTATTGGAAAAGGGTAAATAACTAGTCCAAAAGCACCAATTATACCTAATTACAGACTCTTTCTTGAACCTTTATTCTTTTCATAACACAGCCATTTACATAGTGAGTACTTTGATTTTTGACTTCCATTTAGGTTTATTAACATCAAAGCAATGCCATCACATATCTTCTGTTCACTCTTCACCTCAGGCTGTTAGTGGGAACAGCACACAGATTTTTATACATACCTGCTGTCTGTTGTAACAAAACACCAACTCTTATGTTATGTTCGAGTTTAGTGCTGATTAATCCTTTATACATCACTAACCAGAGGAATGTGCTTGACTTTAGTTATTTATAAAAATCCAAATAATTCCTTAACTCCTTTTACATAAAAATAGGTTGACAATTCAAGGCCTTGTGCAGCTTTTTGTTTTGCAATGCCAAGAGCTGTAAATATTTAATTTTGTAGTCAGAGTCACTCATGATATTTTAAATAATTTGAACAGTATATAATTGAACCAAAAATAGCTGTCTTTTTACATTTTTAAAATGGAGTCATCAGTATCATTAAAAGTTCTTTCTCAGTTCCACAATTAATGTTTCAAAATCCATTGAAATGGCAATGTGGACTTTATGGCAAGGATGGTAAAGCAGACAAGAGAGCAATGAACCCACTACAACATTTATCAAAATGTCATCTTTGCTTTAATGAAGATCTATTTTTTGTAGAACCTTCTCAGCAATTTCAATGAATGGGATGCTGGGCTCCCATCAGTACTCCCAACTCAAATCAGCAAATGCATGAGAAAGTTCATCAAAGAACATCTATCCTGCTCAGTTTTTGTTTTAACTCAACAGTTGTAGAGCTCAAACCATTAATTCATGTATGTAAGCTATGAGTGGGCAGAGTACTTAATTGAATCACATTTAGGATAACATGAACAATGAAGTTAAATATTCCATGTAGAACATACACATGAAGCATCCTGCACACAGAGAGCTGCGTTTATCTCCGATAACACTACCATGGTCACAATTAATGTATCCCATTTACAAATCTCTAACCCAAATCCAAATGCAAGATTTACCTCCAAAGACAGGTGGCATTGATCCTCTATAGTGCCTCCTGGCTTCAAACTGGACTTCTCTTCCTTTCCTGCTACTCTTTTTCTCTTCTCATGAAGGATTCAAGCCCAGGTTGACCAGTGCTGCTGCCACCCAAACTTGGCGACTTCACATTAACAAAACTTATGTTCCCAGTCATTTTTGGAAACAATTCTTCTCACAACAGATGGTGCCAGAATTCCCTAAATGGATGCTCCTACATCATATACTTCAAAAAGATAGGAGAAAATCTTCCCTAAATTAAATAAAGTCAGAAAATACTCGAGACCCCAGCAGTTTAGTCTCATCTGTGAGAGAAACAAAATCAATGCTCCAGGTTAAAAAACTTACATCAGAATTGACTGTTTATCCCTCTGTGGATGCTGCCTTACCTGCTGAGTATCTCCTGTGTTTTCCAGTTGCATTTCAGATATCCAGCATCTGCAGTTTTTTTTGCTTTTCAGTCTCTTTTCTAGATTTCTGTGAGGATAATTATCTTTCAAAACACTCTGTTTCCACTCCTCCCCCATCCCTTCACATTTATAATTAAAATAATTGCATTTCGAGTTGTGTTTGAGATGTGCTAAGGTGTGGCAGAAATACTGGAACAAAACTAACAGGGTGTTTTATTCCCGAGTGTACAACAAAAATTCAAAGATTTATACTTGACATTATCACTCCAAGTTTAAAGTATCTTTATATTCATTATGAAATGTAAATCAGTTATTTAAAAATATGCTGCACAATTGTATAAATCATAATGAAATACATGTGTTTATAAAACTACAATTAAATTGAGAGACAACATCAGTCAGTGATCACACTGCTTTCTAAAAAGAATTCTATGTAACATCTTTCATGAATCTGGATGTTCCCAAAGTGCTTTACAGCTAATGAAGTACAGTCACAGTATAGTGTTGTAATATAGGAATCACAGCAGCCAATTTGCAAACAGCAAATCCCCATAAAAAATGTGATAATGTCTAAATTATGTCTTTTAGGCAAGATAAACTGAGCGATAAATATTACTAAGACACTGGGGATAATTTCATTTCTGTTCTAGAAAGCCGACAGGGGCTTTTATATCTCATCCAAAAGATACAATTGCCAAAAGTACAGGATTCCCTTTGCACTAACTGCAATGCTCAGGCTTGATTTTTATGCTGAAATCTCTAGAGTGAGATTTGAATTCTCACCCTTCTGACTCAGCAGCAAGTATGTTATCAATTTAGCTATGGCTGACACTCCTTAAAGTACAAAGTGCACCAGGTAGAAATCCAAAATAAACAAAATTAAAATTTCAAATCTCAACCATGACACTGCAAAGCAACTAGAAGCTAAAAATTTAATGCATGAAACAAACCAGACTGTTTGTTCCTGAACTTTGCTTGATGACAATTTCAATGGAATCTGAAAATAGGATACCCCTTTGCCTTAAGTGGACAAGAATGGTTATTAGCATTGAAGCTTCTCTTCAGTGCCAAGTTCTTTCAGCTCCATGCCAAATGAATTTTGTTCATACTAACCTGTCTGCTAAATTAAATCTGAACAGTTGGCCCCGAGTTAATTTATCCCAATGTATTAGATTTCTAACTAATTTAATATATGTAAATATTTTGCTCTCTGGTTTTACTAGCTTTAATTGATATTATAGTGCAGGCTTGTCTTATATCACAGCATTATTAACTTGGTTGTAATCTTCCTATAGAATTTCAACAAGAAATCAAGGAATGATAAAAGCTAAATGTCCCATCATGCCCACGCAGTCCAGTGCATCTTATCAAGCACTTTAAATCTGTTAAGAGAGCTCTGCAGATATACTCAGTAATCTCAAAATTTTTTTTAGCAAAATAATGAATACTAAATAAGTGAAACAGTGTACACTTTCCTGTACCTGCCTCAACAGCACCTTTGGCAGAAGTTTGAGAAAAAGAGATGAATTCAAAACCTTTCTTATCCATCCATCCATCATTCTCACAAAAGGAGGCACAATTTGAAGTACCAAAGTCATGGCAATCTGAAAGGTTTTCTTTTTATTAGAAAGAATGTGTAAATTGAGTAGTGATTATGCAGGTATTGGTGTTGGTTTATTATTGTCACTTGTACCGAGGTATAGTGAAAACCAGAAAAAACAGGCAGGACTGTCTGGTCAATAAATAACAGTGGGGAAGTAATAAGCAGTCGAACACCTTTCCCTAAGCTTCAGCCTTCATTGCACCTAGCTGGGTTCTTAAACATTTAACAATATAATCCCATACCACCCATTACTTTTCATACAGATTTCACTATATACCACAAGTAGTCAGTGCACAACCATGATTCTTTCAAAATGGCATTTAAATAATGGAACATAGTTAAGATATATCAAAACTGTGTTTCTAAACAAAGTTGTTTTCATATGACAGCTGCTGAATTCCACATTAAATTTCTGTGCAAGTTCTTTTCAAATTTATCAAACTAATATCAATTTTTTAAAAATCCCTTCTTCAGAAGGAAGAACAAAATTAAGTGCACTTGAAAGATATTTAATAACTAGTTAACATATTTGGAATATTGTACTATAAGATTTGATGTGTGTGTATATATACATAACACACATACCTTTCCATACAGTAATTAACGGGAATAAATTGTATATTATACTTCCTCCTTCTACATTTCTCCTGAAAGTGCAGATTAATGCTTAGGTACATTGTCACAATTATCACCTTCCCTCCAGCAAAAATTGAGAGTAGACACTATTTTCTTATCTTTGCCATGAAAAAACTGAGTGTGAATATTAGACAAGCTAAAATGCCAATGCAATTGCACTTTCTGATGCTGCCCATCCTAATCACACCTGCCAGTTCTTCACCTTTGCACCAGGACATAACAAATAAAAGAATGGTCTCCCATGGAGTACTTCATTATTTACCAGAGAAAAACAAAAATCACTGGAGTGCATTGGTGAGTAAACTGCTTTTGCTTCATATGGTTTGATTATTTCAGATTTTAAACTGACTAAATAACAAGCAATTAGAATGGCTCAGCTTAAAATTTTGGTTTGTAATTAGATCAAATATCACTTTTATTAACCTTATCATTTTCCAACAGATACAATCCTTGTAATTTGTGTAGATTAATAAAGCAACGTGGACAATGGTCTAGGTGACAGAACAGATGTAATATCCTTCACAATCAGTTTTCTAAAGTTCATCACTAATTTAAAAGTAGGCGGTTGCACATCAGTCAGTGGCATTATAGCTACAGCAACACTCCTGCAAATTATTGGTAATTACCAAGTGTATCAAACCATTCAATATGTTTGAGACACAACAGACTGCAGATGTTGGAATCTGGAACAAAAAAACAAAACTACTGGAGGAACACAGTGGGTCAGGCAGCATCTTTAGAGGGAAAATGGACAGCCAATGGAGAGGGTTAGTTTATAGGTTAATTGGCTACAGTGAATCACCCCCAGTGCAGCTATGTATTAGGAGAATTAGAAGCATTTAGAAGCTTTTAGAAACAATTAGAAAAACATTTGTTCATAAATCAAGGTTTTAGCCACATTGTAGAAAACCAAATGAGTTTTCGTCTAAAGACTCTGAACTTTTGTTGATAGTCCTCATGGGAAATTACTTTTAATTGTTTAAGAATATATTGGATGCTATAACTCAATGATTATGTTTTTTGAATATTCACTAAAATCTAATCACTGAACCTTAAAGTGTCAAACCCCTCTGAGCTCTAAATTCCAATAATATTGTGGAGCTCTCTCACGAAATTAATATGGTGCACTGAATCATTTCGCAGTGACTTTACAAAAAGGCAAAATAATACACATCAAAATAAGTAATAGGAGAGTCAAAGAATGATTATCCTCCAACCAGCACCAATGCATAACAGTTTCAGCTTATTGTATGAACCAGAAGTGTGTCTTTTTCCAGACTGACATTGAGAAAAGACAATCTTACATCACTTCAGTTTGCATCACAAACCGTATAATTCCAGTATAATGTCAAACTGGGTTTAAAAGTTGGATTGCCACTTGTTGAATCCCACATTGCATAAGTAGAATATACAGTGAAATCCAAACTACATTGAAGCACCTTAGCAGGATCTTATTTCATATGTTCACTTTTGTTTTTTTACTAATCATCCAGTTCAGAATGTAATACTTTCTTAATATTTTGAGATTGTTTAGAAATTATCTACCCAATACAGCACAATTCATTGCTACAAATTATTCATTTCAGCTTTTCAAGCACAAACAAAACTTAAGTACATTAAGGAACAATTGCAACTATCATGCTTAAAAAGACATTTTTTCATACACAACCAATTTTCATTGTTTACCTTTATTTCATGAAATTCAGCTGCTCAGTCAACCACTTTCTCATCTGCAGGCAATGCATATTCTCAGTGCTAGTGCACACTCATCACAATAACAGAAATTTAATACTGCCCACATATGCTTGATTTTCACCTTCAACTGCCTTTTTCTGCAGCTAGCCCTGAATAAACAAACTGTGCAGCTATAACTCAAGTTCAAATTTTCATTGTGCTAGGATTCTAGCTATTTATGCACAAGTGTAGAAACATAATTTCATGGAATGCATACATGTCTATATGTCCATGATGCTTACAGCTGCATAATGGACTCAGTAACCCCTAAAGATATACCAGCAATATTGTATTTTCACCATAACATTGTGATTAATCTTGTACAAAATGTTTTGTAAACTAATAGTCAGCATAGTTTATATTCAAATAGAGCAAGAGAAATGACACAATCCTTGATGTCCATTAACAAGGTGATAAACATGGATGAGAAGGCACATCTGTATACAGTTCAGATGAATAAAATAATACTGACCGAATTCATCCCAAAGTAGGCACAAGTATAAACTAATTGCACTCCTACATAGCAAAAACTTGATAAAGTGGTTATATGCATAAATTGTGGACGGCACATTGACATAACTATTGAAGCAGCTGCCTCGCTGTATCAGAGACCTGGGCTCATTCCCAACCTCGGGTGCTGCCTGCATAGGGTTTGCATGCTCTGGTGACCATGTGGGTTTCCTTCCATATTCCAAAGATGCATGGGTTGGTAAGATATATCGCCACCGTAAATTGCCATAGTATGCAGTATTGTTAAAGTTCTAGATAGCTTATTGTGACATTATACTATCAGTTCACATAACCAGCAACGTTCAAGGCAAAAGAAATCCAAAAGGTGGAATAATAGTTAAGGATAACTGTTTAAAGACAAAAAGGTACTGAAAAACTATTAAAACTCAAGGTATGCAAGTTGAAGCAGCTGTTTCAAAAAGCATATGGGAACGAGGCCTTTAAAGTATTTAACTACTTTGCTTTTATAAATCACTGGTTAGACTTCAACTGTGTTTAATTCACCACATTTTAGGATGTCAAGGCTTTGGAGAGGGTGTGGAGATTTATTGGAATAGTACTAGGGATAAGGGTACATGAAAGAACTTGGGATTCTCCTCCTTGGGAGGGGAAGACATTTTATCTGAAACAGAAATGTTTAAAATTATTAGTTTTAAAAAGAGCAAAATGGAGAAACCGTCTACACTGGTTGCAAGTTTGGTAATCTGAGGGAATAGCCTCAAGGTAACTGGCTAAAGAGGGAGATTATTTTTAAAAATGCAGAAAATTATTAATTGGAATTGATAACCTAAAAGGATCATGGAAAAGATTACATTCAGTGTTTTTTAAAAAGAAATATATTTACTTGAAAAGTAAATGCTTGAAAGGCTATAGGAAAACTGCAGAGGAGTGGGATAAATGGAATACCTTTGTCCAAGTGCTGGCTCTTTTGGAAATGTGCTGAATAGCCTCCTACTGTGTCATACGATTCTGTCACCTGAAGTTAAAGTTGAGCTTGTAAATGCTCACGCTATAATTGTACAATCAACCTTAAATATTGCAATTATGTCATTGGAGAAGTTAACAATGAATGTAACAACTTGTTCAAGAGAGAAAATAAAAGATATCAGTTCAGGTAACCATGCACTAAAGGTCTTAACTTTTATTTGTGGTTCCAATCCCTCTCTCAAAAGAAGTCTGCCATTTAGCTTATTGGAACAGAAGAAGAGTTCCACGAAGGAAATGAGCTCTACACACACTGTTGATACATTGATGAAATACCACTAGACTTTGCAGCAGACCTTATAGAGCACAGAAAACAGTTGTCAACAAGACTATGCATGACTACAATTAAATTACAAACTAGTAAGGAAACAACCATTTGAACTCTGTGCCAGCTAAATATCAAGTAATTCAACCATGGAAGAATTACAGGGCTCTACACTGCTATTAGTTTATTGCTCATGCTGTTTACATCTTGATCTATAGCACCAATTTCGTTTGAACCTGGAGAACAATGCATTATTATTAACACTACATGCCATAGTCTAATACGTGTTTCACGGAATACAAAGGAAGCATCTCTAAAATTTTTTAAAAATCCTGGTTTTCAACTGAAGAATAAAGGTGCACTCCGATGGTTTGGCATAGTGAGCCATCTCAATGAGTGAATGTCAATTTTTTCCCCAAGTAGAGCCACTTTTACTTAAGATTCACATTGCCTTTCTATAGATGCAAGTTACTCTTCAGAGAATCACAGATGCTGGAAACCTGAAAAAAAAACAAAGCCCTGGAAATACTTAAAGGTCAGGCAGCATTCTGTGGAGAGAAAAAAACCGTGCAAAGGAATGTTCAGGTCAATGACTCTTCTTCAGAACTGGAAATGTAAGAAAGGAAGCGAGTTTTGTTATATAGGGGTGGAAAGGACAAAGGGGATTTCTGTGATTGGATGGAGACCAGGTGACATACTGATCATGGAGGTATCTAGTTAATGGATGAGGATAGTCAGAGAGAAAATTAAGAACAAAAAGAACATTTGACTGTTGAGAGGGAGAAAACAGCAGAATGCGAGAAATACCCAGCAAATTAGACACCATCTGCAGAGGGAAAACTAATTGTTCTAGCATCTTTAATATAATATTCCAAGGCAATTCACAGAAAATTACCAAAGAATGGACATCAAGAAGCACGAGTAGATACATGATTTGCCAGTGCATCTGCCCCCTACACCCTCACCACCACAACGAATGTTAATATGGAGTATGTGATGATAGCAACACTATTGAGTACAAAGGGGAAGCGGTTAGACTCACTCTTGTTGGAGATGGTCATGTATAGCATTTGCCCTGAGCAAATATTATTTGCAACTTATCTCTCCATACCCAAATGTGATGCAGGTCTAATTCATAAAGATGTGAGTAGCTTTATTATATGAGGAGATGTAACTGGAATCAGCTATTGTACAATCATCAACAAACATCAGGCCTAATGATGCTAGGAAGATGGTTAAAACACTATCCAGGAGAATTCCTTCAGTGATGTCTTAGGGCTGAAATGATTGAACCAACAACATCAGTCATCATCCTTCCTGTTAATTGCAACACTGGTGCCAGAGCAGTTCAGCCTTTAATTCTCATTGATGTTAACTTTATAGAGGATACTTATTGTCATACTTGTTCAGTTGCACTCCTGCAGAAAGAAGAGTCACCATGACCTGATCAACATGTGGAGGTGGCCCTTTTGTCCTTTTAAGGCTACAACTGCAGTGTGACTCTGCCAAATCTCAAATTAAGCAACAAAGAGCAAGTAATTGGCCAGCTAGTTACAGTCAGTAACACTGTCCCTTGTAGTCATTTGCAAATCAACAAAAGATGCCAAAGTAGACTTGCCTGATAATCAGTTGGATTTGTATAGAATATAACAGGGCAATTTTCTACATTCTCGGGAATGCTGGGAACACAGGTCATGCAATATCTATGGAGGGAGAAACAGAGCTGACATTCATCCGACCTGGGAAAAAGACAGTGACCATCCACCATATCTATGCCCCTCATGATTTTCTAAACCTCTGAGCCTCCTACACT